>JARQOD010000001.1:511283143-511305152 GCA_033576555.1 Oophaga sylvatica
TTGTTGCTCAGAAGTGCTGTTAGCACAGTGACACTTGCTCCTGTGTTACTGGGGTTCAGTAATGTCAGCTGTTCCCCTGCTGTGTGTACGGCAAAAAGTCCTGCTGCCTCCACCCTGTTCTCCTCTCATCCCTGGGCTACAACACCGCCAGTTGTTGCTCAGAAGTGCTGTTAGCACAGTGAACACTTGCTCCTGTGTTACTGGGGTTCAGTAATGTCAGCTGTTCCCCTGCTGTGTGTACGGCAAAAAGTCCTGCTGCCTCCACCCTGTTGTCTCTCATCCCTGGGCTTCAACACTGCCAGTTGTTGCTCGGAAGTGTCATTGGCACGGGTACTCACTCCTGCCCAGACTGGTTACAGCACGCCATCTGTTTCCTGTCAGTGTAAACGTCACTTAGCCTCCAATAAGTTGTCCTGTCGTGTTGCGGTCGGGTTAGCCGACTCTATGGTGCTTGGAGTTTAGGTGCTTCCTATGTGTGCTGCGGGATATGCAAATAAAGGCTGTTTCCGTTGTGACAATAGGACAATCACCCACTGTAGTACTGTGGGATTCGGTAACTGCGGCCGGCTCGCGGCCTGTCATCTTAAATTTCCATGGGTACCTTCTGCTACCCGTCCGGGTTCCAGTACCGTCAGCTGGTTCTCCGCAGTACCTTTGGCCTAGGTGCCTCCATCTCGGTATCCGAGTTCCAGCAATGTCTGCTGGTCCTTGGTAGTGCTTTAGAGCACAGGTACCTCCTGCTTAGTAACCGTGTCCCAGTAACGTCAGCTGGTCCTCGGTTGTCCCATTGGCTCTTTTCCTTCTGCTGCCCCTCCGGGTTCCAGCACAGTCAGCTGGTCCTCGTTATTTGGATTGGCTCTTGTACCTTCTGCTACCCATCCGGGTTCCAGTACCGTCAGCTGGTTCTCCGCAGTGCCTTTGGCCTAGGTGCCTCCATCTCGGTATCCGAGTTCCAGCAATGTCTGTTGGTCCTTGGTAGTGCTTTAGAGCACAGGTACCTCCTGCTTAGTAACCGTGTCTCAGTAACGTCAGCTGGTCCTCGGTTGTGCCATTGGCTCTTTTCCTTCTGCTGCCCCTCCGGGTTCCAGCACAGTCAGCTGGTCCTCGTTATTTGGATTGGCTCTTGTACCTTCTGCTACCCATCCGGGTTCCAGTACCGTCAGCTGGTTCTCCGCAGTGCCTTTGGCCTAGGTGCCTCCATCTCGGTATCCGAGTTCCAGCAATGTCTGCTGGTCCTTGGTAGTGCTTTAGAGCACAGGTACCTCCTGCTTAGTAACCGTGTCCCAGTAACGTCAGCTGGTCCTCGGTTGTGCCATTGGCTCTTTTCCTTCTGCTGCCCCTCCGGGTTCCAGCACAGTCAGCTGGTCCTCATTACTTGCATTGACTCTTGTACCTTCTGCAACATTTACAAATTGAAGATTTTTTCAATGCTTTTTTGGGTAATCACTCTGGATCTCCAACAATGAAGACGACGACCCTGATGACCACCCCGAAGAAGATGACGACCACAAGGACGACGAGCATCAAGCCAACCAGCCTAAACACCATCACAAAGAAGAAATAAAAGATTACCAAACAGGACTAAGAAGGTTAAGACAAACTACAAGATACAGAACAAGAGACTTAAGAACAATAAGCAGAAGATCAAAAAGCAGAAGAACATGAAGTATAAGACCAAAATGAAGAGCAAAATATATGCTCTAAATTATAAGCAGAAGAAGACTAAGCAGTGTATGTGTCACGCGGTCTTATGATATGTATACAATGTCAGTAAACTATTCTTAAAAGAACAACACTCTATACAACATATAGATTAGCAACATCAGCATGTAAATATAGAATAGATTTACCTGACACGATATCCGTTGAACTCAGGGTTAATCTTGAGGACTTGATACACTGTCACAGGAAAGAGGAGGACCGGGGGTCTAACCTGACCCTAAACTGGGGTCCTAACTAATCCCTCACCTTGGAGGTACTGATAATGGTTCAGAGGTCCAAGTCTCCAGCCTAACCCTGTCTCCTATCAGTCCCTGAACCCTGTAATCAGTCCTAAGAAGGATTCTGATTACCACCAAAGGGATATGGGCTGATCTCTGCTAAATACACAGATTAGACATATAATACAGACTGGAGAAAACACAGACTTGCATACACACTCAAACACAGAAGGAACATAAATGATCTGAGATATTAAACTCTAAGCAAGGTGAGCTTAAAACAACTAAGGAGCTCTTTAACTTAAGTCTATACAGATACAATCCTATCTGTGGTCTGCATGAAGAATTTCACTGGCAACTCCCAACACAGACAACCAGAGATTTAAAGGAAACCAATCAACAAATAATTAATTGCAGCCGGAAGAAACTGCACCCAGTCCCAGAACCGAGCACAGACAGAATTAACTCCCCAACTGCCAAACACAAAGAAACAGCAACTCAGCTGTGAGAAGTCAGAATGTGCAACCGCGACGATCTTCGTGGCGATGCACACATGACAGTACCCCCCCTTCTACGAGGGGCCTCCGGACCCTCAGGGCCAGGTTTGCCCGGGTGAGTTCTGTGGAAGGTCCGCACCAAACGATCTGCGTTAATGTCAGACGCAGGAACCCACGTCCTCTCCTCTGGACCATACCCCTTCCAATGCACCAAGTACTGAAGGGACCGGCGATTCAGACGTGAGTCAATGATCTTTGACACTTGAAACTCCAAGTTACCATTGACCACCACTGGAGGAGGAGGTAGAGGTGATGGTATGACTGGTGCCACGTACCTCTTAAGTAATGACTTGTGGAACACATTATGAATTTTAAACGTAGGAGGGAGGTCCAGACGAAATGCCACAGGATTAATTATGGAACTGATCCTGTACGGCCCGATGAATCTGGGGCCCAGCTTCCAGGAGGGAACTTTAAGTTTTATATTCCTGGTAGACAACCATACCAGATCGTTCACATTAAGATCTGGACCAGAAACTCTCCTCCTATCAGCCATACGTTTATAATGGTTCCCCATAGCACTCAGATTATTCAATACACCTCTCCACACTGAAGCAAGTGACGACGAGAAACGCTCCTCCTCAGGAACCCCAGAAGGGCCCCCCCCATTGAATGTACAAAACTGGGGATGAAAACCATATGCCCCAAAAAACGGGGACTTACCAGTGGACTCGCTCCGCCTGTTGTTAAGAGCGAACTCTGCCAGAGGCAAGAAAGAAGACCAGTCCTCCTGGTTCTCTGCGACAAAACACCGAAGATAAGTCTCTAGGCTTTGATTCAGACGCTCTGTCTGACCATTGGTCTGCGGATGAAAAGCCGAAGAAAATGACAATTGCATCCCCCGACGTAAACAAAATGCCCTCCAAAACTTGGACACAAACTGAGACCCCCTATCTGACACCACATCAGAAGGCAACCCATGAAGTCTCACAATCTCCCCAATGAACACCTGCGCCAGAGTTTTAGCATTAGGGAGGGCAGGAAGAGCAATGAAATGTGCCATCTTACTGAACCTGTCAACAACCACCAGTATGACAGTCTTCCCTGACGACTGAGGAAGGTCCGTGATGAAGTCCATAGACAAATGAGTCCATGGACGCTCCGGAAGTTTCAAGGGTAAGAGGGTCCCAGACGGACGGGTATGAGGGGTCTTAGAGCGAGCACAAACCCCACAGGACGCGACAAAAGTTAAAACATCTTTATTAACGTTAGGCCACCAAAACCGGCGAGAAAGGAGATCTAAAGTAGCCTTACTCCCTGGATGTCCTGCTAAAGCAGAATTATGATGTGCCTCAATAACCTTTTGTCTCAACTGATTTGGGACAAACAGTCTCCCTGGAGGTCCTGCAGGGGCGTCCCCCTGAGCCTCTAACACCTCCTCCTCAAGCTCAGAACATACAGCCGACACTACCACCCCCTCCTGAAGGATAGGAATCGGGTCATCCATTTTCCCGGCCCCTGGGAAACTGCGAGACAAGGCATCCGCCTTAACATTCTTAGATCCAGGGCGATAAGTGACAACAAAATTAAACCTGGTAAAAAACAACGACCATCGAGCTTGTCTGGAATTCAGACGCTTAGCAGATTCCAAATACAGCAGGTTCTTGTGATCAGTAATGACGGTGACCGGGTGGACTGCCCCCTCCAAAAAGTGACGCCATTCTTCAAAAGCCAACTTAATGGCCAAAAGTTCCCTATTGCCGATATCATAATTCCTTTCGGCGGACGACAATTTTTTAGAAAAGAAAGCGCACGGATGCCATTTACCAGGGGACGGACCCTGGGACAATATTGCACCCACCCCTACGTCAGACGCGTCCACCTCCACAACGAACGGCTGTGATGCATCTGGTTGGATGAGAACGGGTGCCGAAGCAAAACATTTTTTCAAAGAGGAAAAAGCTTGGCAAGCTTTGTCCGACCATTTAGAAAAATCCGTCCCTTTTCTTGTCATGTCAGTGAGAGGTTTGACAACAGATGAGAAATTACAAATAAATTTCCGGTAGTAGTTAGCAAACCCCAGAAAACGCTGCAGAGCCTTAAGATCCTCTGGCTGATCCCATTCAAGCACTGCTCTCACCTTTTCAGGGTCCATACGGAAACCGGAGGCTGACACCAAGAAACCCAAAAACTGAAGTTCCTGTACGGCGAATACACACTTTTCCAGTTTGGCGTATAGTTTATTGTCTCGCAAGATCTGCAACACCTGTCTCACATGCTCCTGGTGAGACACAAGATCTGGTGAGTAAATTAAAATGTCATCCAAATATACGACCACAAACAGCCCCACCAGATGACGAAAAATGTCATTAACAAAATGTTGGAATACTGCTGGTGCAGTAGTCAGACCAAAAGGCATGACAAGGTTCTCATAATGTCCCTCCGGCGTGTTAAACGCCGTTTTCCACTCATCCCCCTCTTTTATCCTAATCAGATTATACGCCCCCCTGAGATCCAATTTAGAGAACCATTTGGCGCCAACAATTTGATTGAAGAGATCAGGAATCAGAGGGAGTGGATACGGATCTCGAACAGTAATCCGATTAAGTTCGCGGAAATCCAAGCAAGGGCGTAGGCCTCCATCTTTTTTCTTCACAAAGAAGAACCCCGCGGCCACTGGGGAAGATGAAGGTCTAATATGCCCTTTGGCCAGACTTTCCGAAATATAATCTTTCATAGCCTGCCTCTCAGGACCAGAAAGGTTATATAACCTAGCTTTAGGTAACTTAGCATCAGGAAGTAAATTAATAGAGCAGTCATACACGCGATGAGGAGGCAACTCCTGACACCCCTCCTCAGAGAACACATCCCCAAAGTCCTCCAAAAAAGGAGGCAAAGTACTAGGCACGACCGCACTGATGACTGTGTTCATGCAGTTACTTTTGCAAAACTCCCCCCATTGGCTTATATCTCTGGACTGCCAATTAATCACAGGGTTATGTTTAACCAACCAAGGAAGTCCCAACACAATAGGAGTAGGTAGACCCTCCAACACATAACAAGATAATAGTTCCCTATGTATTGCCCCTACTCGAAGGTCAATGTTATGAACCTCATGAACAAAGCTACCTTGGCCGAGAGGCCTGGCGTCAATGGAGAATATAGGGATCGGTTTGACCAATACACTCAGATGCATACCTTGAGCCTGAGCAAACTGAGCGTCAACCAGATTAGCCCCGGACCCACTATCAAGAAGAACAGAAAATCTCTCCACTCTCGTACCAACCACCACCTCCACTGGTACAAGGAATTGAGAAGAACTAGCGGACGAAATACATACTCCCAGGTTGTCGTCCACCACACAACCTGGGATTAACAGTTTTCCGGCGACTTTTTGCTCAACAAGGCACGGGATGGACATCCCCCAACAAAATGTCCCTCTTTCCCGCAGAAGAAACACCTTCTAGTCCTGCGGCGTACCGCCAATCCCCTCCTACGAAATGATGTCCCTCCCAACTGCATAGGCTCCTCCGAACAGACAAGGGGAACCTCAACATAAGGGACTTTAGTAGTAGGTGGAGTAACAACAGGGGGCGGAGTTACCTCGCACCTCTCCCGGAGCCGTCTATCAGTACGGATAGCTAGGGTCATAGCAGCCTCCAGTGATGGAGGAGAATCATACTGAGCCAAAACGTCCTTTAATTTGTCAGAAAGCCCATGACAAAACTGGCTCCTAAGAGCTGGGTCATTCCACTGAGTATCTGTGGCCCATCTACGGAACTCAGAAGCAAATTCCTCCGCCGGACGATCTCCCTGCTGTATCTTACGTAATTTTGTCTCAGCAAGAGAGACCCGATCTGGGTCATCATATACCAAACCCAGGGCAGTAAAAAATCGATCTACTGACTGTAGAGCCGGGGATCCCGGAGGAAGGGAGAAGGCCCAGGATTGAGGGTCCCCTTGTAGGAGCGAGATAACAATTCCCACTCTCTGCCCTTCACTCCCTGATGATCGAGGCCGAAGCCGAAAATACAATTTACATGCTTCCCTGAAGGTAAAAAATTTGTCTCGCCCACCAGTGAACCTGTCCGGGAGAGCTACTTTAGGTTCAAATCTGGTTTGCTCCGCGGGAGACAAAACTTTGGACTTAATGTCCGTCAGCTCCATGGATAATCCCTGCAACTGCAGAGCCAGCTGGGCTACTGGATCCATGGCAACTGGGAATAATTTTATGGGCCAGTGAAAATGTCACGCGGTCTTATGATATGTATACAATGTCAGTAAACTATTCTTAAAAGAACAACACTCTATACAACATATAGATTAGCAACATCAGCATGTAAATATAGAATAGATTTACCTGACACGATATCCGTTGAACTCAGGGTTAATCTTGAGGACTTGATACACTGTCACAGGAAAGAGGAGGACCGGGGGTCTAACCTGACCCTAAACTGGGGTCCTAACTAATCCCTCACCTTGGAGGTACTGATAATGGTTCAGAGGTCCAAGTCTCCAGCCTAACCCTGTCTCCTATCAGTCCCTGAACCCTGTAATCAGTCCTAAGAAGGATTCTGATTACCACCAAAGGGATATGGGCTGATCTCTGCTAAATACACAGATTAGACATATAATACAGACTGGAGAAAACACAGACTTGCATACACACTCAAACACAGAAGGAACATAAATGATCTGAGATATTAAACTCTAAGCAAGGTGAGCTTAAAACCACTAAGGAGCTCTTTAACTTAAGTCTATACAGATACAATCCTATCTGTGGTCTGCATGAAGAATTTCACTGGCAACTCCCAACACAGACAACCAGAGATTTAAAGGAAACCAATCAACAAATAATTAATTGCAGCCGGAAGAAACTGCACCCAGTCCCAGAACCGAGCACAGACAGAATTAACTCCCCAACTGCCAAACACAAAGAAACAGCAACTCAGCTGTGAGAAGTCAGAATGTGCAACCGCGACGATCTTCGTGGCGATGCACACATGACAGTATGGGGGTGAGTCCGTTCCTCCTCGTGGTGCCCCTGGAAAATGCCTGCTGCTGCAGGCTAAACTGAGCACGGACAAATACTGTTGTAATTTAAATCTTTTGTGACAGCAAGAACGGAAGGATGAAAAATTCATACTTTGACAGATTACAAGTACAGGATTCTCTGTCACAAATAAGAATATGATGAAGAAGATGAAGTACAATATGAATAAGAATAATAGTTTAATAAGAAGAATCTGAGTAATGTTAACAAAAAGATGAATAGCAAGAAGTTTAAGAAGAAGATAAAGAAGGTGAAGATGAAGAATAATTTGATGAAAAAGATGATGCTGCTGAAGATTATGAAGGAGAAAGTGTGTGAAAAGTTAAAAAGGTGAAGAGCATGGAAGTTGTGAAATATACATATTTGCCAAAATAGAAAAAACGTTAACAACATTGTCAATTTCTTCGTCAATCCGAACATCTTTAAAAAAAAAATATTTATGCTATTCCATTTGATTGGGTTAAACATCTATGCCTTTAATGTCTCCTCAACCTTCCACAATACATTGTACATTACTCTTTGTTGTTTTCCTTCATGTACAATTAACCAACAAGGCAAGAATGGGTTTTTTTTAATTCCGATATTCTGTTCCCATAGACTTACATTGGATTTCCGGTATCGGTATCGGGTATCGCCGATATTTTTTGGGTATCGGCGATACCATTCCGATACTTTTGGATATCGGAAAGTATCGCTCAACCCTACTAGTGAGAGAAACACCGGAATCCTTGCTGGACTTCAAGTCACAGAAGGTAGCCCTAAGTGCCGATACGTAACAGGGGTCAGGCAGTACAGGAGTCGGGTCTGCAGCCATAAGAACTTAGTTCTTGCCACAAGAGAAGACTTCCACCACAATGTTGGCCAGGCGTAGCTGTCTTGCTTAGAGTTAAACTTGACTTCACGCAAGTTAGGACTCATACACTTTAAAGGGAAAGGAGGCCTTATACCTACTTGGCAGTTACCTGGATGTGCATACTCCACCCTGAGCAGCTTCCCGGGACATACCTGCACCCTTCAACAGTAAAGGTATGGAAAGAGACTGGCATGTGCGTGACTGATTTATTACCTGCACCCTGCATCACCATAGACTTTGAGGGAACCGTCTCACCTGTGGGAGACGTAACATCTTGCTGCCCTGTAACATCCCCTCAGAAGATCCATTTGCAGCGCTGGTCATTGCGATCAGAAACCACAGGTGGCGTCACTAACTATTCCTAAATTCCCCTGTAAATATCCCCCTTTGTATGAGCGCCCAGGGCAACGGACCGAGCTGTGCTACTTGTGACATTCCCCATAGACATCAACGGGCTCGGTGCCGAGTACCCCATAACCCTGGTATAGCGAGCGACTCACAAACTCATCAGCCTCATCTTTGCCTATAAGGGTGTCAGTTTCAGGTTGGGGGACCACGAATTCGGTCCATACATGGACTGTTTCACAGACGTCTGCATGAGATTTTAAGACTATGTGCACATGTTGAGTAAATGGATGCAGAAATTTCTGCACCATTTCCGCATCTTTTGGCTGGAAAAACGCATCTGCAAAAACGTGTTTTTTTATGCGTTTTTGATTGATTTGAGAGAGGTCAATGGTGAAAAACACACGGAGAATTGATGCTGCATATTATTTTCTGCACCAAATATGCAAGTAAAAATACGTGTGATCAGGATTGCTTCAGGTTTTGCTAGCTAATCTGCATGGCAAAAACGCACCAAATCTGCGACGTGTGCACAAGCTCTAAATGTAGTATTTGGGTCTGTAAATTACACACAGCTCTAATAAACTGGGTTTTATTTCAGGTTGTGGACAATAATTGACGATGGCGACTGCTCAGATGCAACGAAGCGCTGTGGTAAGTCACATTTTCCTGCCATATGTACAGGTGTCTTCATAACCTTTTGTTTCTGTATCTGTAAATCTATCCCATAGCTTATAGGGGCTTTCACGTAAATATTTATGACAGGGGAATCATAGTTTTTAAGGTTGAAGGTAGACAAGTCCATTGAGTTCAACCTATACCCTGGGGCATCTACCTTACTACAATTATTCTAGCTGCACCAAGTAAGCTTCATCTTTTGTCTTAAGAGTACAGTGACATTACCAAACCGCGTCGCTACAGAGCAGCAGTCCATGGTTCTTGTGAAGAGGCTGCTTGCGGTCTCCGTGTCATGTATCACCTACTTGAGGGGCTTATTCCCTGAATATGCATACGGTACAAGATACCTGGAAGGTAAGATCCCTTAAAATGACCTGACTTTGCAGCGTAGAAGTCCTCTGTGATGATTTTTCTTCTGGTCTTCCAGACATATGTGTGAAGATCCTGAGGGAAGATAAAAGCTGTCCTGGCTCCACTCAGCTCGTGAAATGGTGAGGATACGAAAGATACAGGATTTCAGAACTTAAAATAAAAAAAAGCATGGTGGTTTTAATTTTGTTCATTTTTTTCCACTAATAGATGTACTAAAAAAATAATAAAATAGATTTTAAAAAAATCTTGGAGCCCTACATATATAGAATTATTTTGATGACATTTTTAGAGTCAGGTTTTTTAATTGAAAATTGCTCTCCAGAAATCAACATTAGGCCGGGGTCAGACACAACTACAAAAAATCGGACCGTTTTAGTCGGTCGATTATCGTACCAAAATATAGACATCACACATCCGCATGGCATCCGATTTTCCTTCAAAGATGCGATTTAGTCGCATGTGTGTGTATCTTGTAACATCCGATTTTCATCCGACTTGCGAGAATTTCTCGCAGGCTTGCAAAACTGACATATAATGGATCCAAAAGAATAGTATTTAAATCACAAAAGAAAGAATAGACATATACACATAGAACACATATATATATATATTATACATGTAATTGTGACATGTATATATATATATATATATATATTTATAGTTCCTAGACTTCTACATACTGTAATAGCCGCTAATTCAATTGCCGGCTTTTGTGAAATCACAGAAGCCGACATGAAATGATACATTGTTTAGACACAGTTAACCATGTCATTTCCTGTATTTTGATATATGGTTTGAACTTACAATTACATAAGTGTATGTGTGCAAAATTTCAGACATGTAGGGGTTAATTAAAGGTGTAAATTCGTTGAAAAAAAATGCGTGGGCTCCCGCTGTATTTTCTCCACCAGACAGACAAAGCAAGCGAGTGGGGGCAGATAATAATAGCCTAGGGAGGGTACATTTTTTTTGTGCCCCCCCTGGCTACTAACATCTGCCCCTAGACACCCCAGAAAGGGCAAATCTCTAATTAGATTTGCCCTTTCTGGCACTTTGCCCGTCTATTCCCATTGCCCTGTAGCGGTGGCGAATGGGTTAATAAGGGGTTAAAGCCACCTTGCAATTGAAAGGTCACTGTAAGCCAGGTTAATAATTGAGAGCTGTCAATTAGACAACTATCAATTATTAATCCTATTGTATGAAAGAAAAATCAAACACACACAGTTTAATAAAAAAGTTTAATGAAATAATCACACAGTTTTTGACCATATTTTATTTTCCTGCTAAAACCATTTCCTGTAATAAAAATAAAATAAAAAAGCAAAATTATTCTTACCAATCCGATGTACAGTCAGGTCCCACGGTGTAATCCATCAGAAAGGGTTAACAGGTTACAGCTCGCAGAGAGCTAATGCAGTCTCCTAGCTGTAACCCCCTGAATGAATAACTTACTCTCCCAGCGAAAGGAGAGGAAGAGATTAATGAATGGAGCTTAATTGATTTATTGCCACTTTCACTTCAGTGACCTGACCTAAGGTGAAAGTGGGACACAATCAATTAAGCTTCATTCATTAATCACATCCTCTCCTGTCGGCAGGAGATAAGCTCATTCATTCAGGAGCTATCAGCTGAGCATGCAGGATTACTTGCGCTGCTTAGCTGATTGCTAGTTAACCCTTTGTGAAGGATTACATCGTGGGACGTGACAGATCGCCAGATAGGTAAGAATAATGTTGTTTTATTATTTTATATTTATTTTAGGAGATCAAGGGCTTCACACGGATTAAGAGTAAAATAAAAGATGGTCAAAAAAATGTGTTTTTATTTCATTAAAATTATTTTTTCTTAAAGTGTGTGTGTTTTTTTATTTACTTCAATAGGATTAATAATTGATAGTTGTCTAATTGACAGCTCTCAATTATTAACCTGGCTTACAGTCACCTTTCAATTGCAAGGTGGCTTTAACCCCTTATTAACCCATTCGCCACCGCTACAGGGCAATGGGAATAGACGGGCAAAGTGCCAGAAAGGGCAAATCTAATTAGAGATTTGCCCTTTCTGGGGTGTCTGGGGGCAGATGTTAGTAGCCAGGGGGGGCACAAAAAAAATGTACCCTCCCTAGGCTATTATTATCTGCCCCCACTCGCTTGCTTTGTCTGTCTGGTGGAGTACATACAGCGGGAGCCCACACATTTTTTTTCAACGAATTTACACCTTTAATTAACCCCTACTGTACATGTCTGAAATTTTGCACACATACACTTATGTAATTGTAAGTTCAAACCATATATCAAAATACAGGAAATGACATGGTTAACTGTGTCTAAACAATGTATCATTTCATGTCGGCTTCTGTGATTTCACAAAAGCCGGCAATTGAATTAGCGCCTATTACAGTATGTAGAAGTGTAAGAACTATAAATATATGTATATATATGTCACAATGACATATATATTGTAAGGTTTCACTCACTCGGCTGCTTCAGAGGTAATCAGGAGACTCGATCTTATGCAAAAATCCTTAGGTTTATTACATCATAAACCATAAAGCCACATATAGTACAAGTCTTCAATGCTTCAGCTCCTGCCTGGAGCCTCACTCTTCAGTCACAGAGACCTCTCTGTCATGTCCCGCCTGGACACATGGAAGCCTGTCCACACTGGCAGACTCCCACACACTCTCCTCCAGGTGTAAAACACACTTCTTACATAGGTGTAACCCCACCCACAGATGAGGTCAGGATCACATGGTTAGGTCACCTGGTCATGACCTCATCACAGGTCCTTTACCACAACACAAATCATGCCTCCATGCATATCCCGAGGAGCATACACAGTGCCCCCTAGCTGCATCAGGTGTCACTACACCACATACCTCCTCCCTCTGTTCAAACTTGTGGGGTTGAACACTTATTACCCGACCAGAGATCCTTCTCGGTCGTCTCTGCCAGTCAAACCGTCTGGTTAAGTCGGGCCCTCTGTCAGACCACCCGCCTCCCCAGCGGTCAGTACGGCGTCGCAATTCATTTGCACCCATACGTCCTGTCTGGTCTGCGTCCTTTTCATTTTTTCCACTATAGGTTCTCCTGCTTAAGTCACTCATCACTGAGCTAATTGAGGCATCACTACTTCTATCTCTTCTCCTCTCAATACCACAGGTTGAAGGTGGAGGCCATCTTCTTTCTATTTTCTGCAGGTTCCTGTTGACCTGGTCCCTCTCAAGTCGTAGTTGCTCTACTTCTCTCAGGTAGGACACACGATACTCCAGGAGCATCCGGATATTCCCAAGGCTCTCCCTGGATCCGACAACGAGGAACGGAACCATCCCGTCTTCACCCACGACCTGGACTTCGTCATCAGCCGGAATCCTGAGTCTCGTCGCACCGGACTTATTCACCATCTCCTGCATCATTTTCCCAAGTCTTCCGATGACTTTCTTCACCAGACCTCTGGGCACTTGAATGATGTCCTCCATTAATCCAAGCTGACTTTGAGCCTTTCTTGCTTGCTCCAAACGTCGAGTGGCTTCGTGATTTCTTAACAGGATCAGTTGCTTTGTGCGGAGACAATGTAGGTGCATGTCTCTCAGGACAGCCACTCGCTTCAGTGTGACTTCCTTAGTCGACAGTATGACTAACTGTTTCATCTCTGGCACCCAGTTCACACTACATGCTTCTACCGCTTTTCTAAAGGCCTCATGTACATCCTCACTGGCACAAGCTTCTTGCATGTCTTCGGGTACCTCTATCATACACTTGAAAAGCGATGTCTCCTTTTCCTGAACATGCTGTTGGACGTCCTCCTCCTGAGCATCAGCGCAGTTCTCCAAGACCTCAGCATTTCTTGTGTGGCCATCTGTGTGGCACTTTGCTTGCTGTACTTCGTCTCCCGTGGATTTCTGGAGCTGGGCATTAGTCTCTTTCTCCATCTTGAGCTTACGAAGAACTTTATCTCGCTCCTCTGCCAAGCCGCGATACTCATCCTCCCTCCGGAGAAGTTCCTGCTGATGCTTCTCCTGGGCCTCTCTCAGCACCTCCATATCTTTCCATAGGGCCTTGTTCATATTATGACACGCTGACAGATGATCTCTGAGCTTAGAGACTTCCTTCTCCAGCTCCTCCATTCTGTGCTCAATTATTCGTCTTAGGACCCTTTCTCGCTCGACTGTCTCTTTCACTGACTCTTTAAGCAGCTCCATCTCATGGTCCTGCTCTCTTTTAGCCAGCACATGTCGCACCATCGCCTCTTCAATTACATTTTCAGATGGGCTTTCTTGCCCACCCACACTCTGCTTCTTCAGAGTTCCGCCTGTTCCGGCATCAGCATCTTCAACTGTCTCACGACTCCCGGTAACTTCAGAGAGCTCCAGCTCTGCCTCCTTATCAAGGACAGTCACCTGACCGGTACCTGACCCTGACTCTTCCTCATCATTTCTCTTCTTAGAGGCTGTAGCCTGTCCCGCCTTTCCGCGGCCCCTGCGGCGAGAGGAAGATCTACCATTTTTACTTGGCTCCACCTTACTGCACTCGCTTTCCCTTGCGGTCGAGTCACAGTCTGCACAGGAGTCACTCCCACTCCCCCTGTCATCCTGGAACAGCACGTCCCCACCTAGACAGGTGTCAGACCCCTGCGCTAGAGCTAAACCGTTTCCCACGGTCACACGTCTCGTCACCTCCAAGTCCCCGAGTTGGTCTGACCCACACTTTCTTCTGGTCACCTGGGGCTCGGGACTATCGCTATTAGGGGTTACCTCCTTTTCACACTTCACACGACAAGGAACCACTACAGCCGCCTGCTGTGATGGGGCTCCCTTAGGGTCATTCCGTCTCTCCTCTGAGCAACCCCACACTTCATCCAGTTCCCCTGCATTTTCAAAAAATACAAAGTCCCGTGCCCTCTCATAGGGGTACAATACGTTCGGTGGTATACCGCCATCTTGATCCTCGACACTTGTGGACATCTCAAGCGTCACCCTGTCTACCAAATAGTCCACAATGAGCCCGTGGATGCAGCACACCTGGACCTTTTTCTCGGTCAGACAGAGAACTAGCGGAGTTCCTTTCAGAGTCACCTGACTCTTTGAGTCCAACTGTCCAGAGACTCCTTCCCTATGTAACATTACCGTACACACCTGTGGGCTGTTATCAAACGGGAAGTCTATGCCACATGCGGAATACGTATAACACCCACACCGCTGTTCCTCAGATATGTCCACTGAAGAAACCGGTGCCACCCCCTTTTGGGACTCCGCCCCCTTTTCGGGCCACTTTACTGATTTGGGCTACCATCCCCTTTTGAGACTCCATCCCCTTTCGGGCCACCATCTCAATTTGGGTTACCGCCCCCTTTTGGGACTCCACCCCCTTTGGGGCAACTTTCTTGATTTGGGCTACCACCCCCTTTCGGGCCACCATCTCAATTTGGGTTACCGCCCCCTTTTGGGACTCCACCCCCTTTGGGGCAACTTTACTGATTTGGGCTACCACCCCCTTTTGAGACTCCACCCCATTTCGGGCCACAATCTCAATTTGGGTTACCGCCCCCTTTTGGGACTCCACCCCCTTTTGGGTAACCATCCCTGTTTTGGGTTTCCGCTCCCCTTTTGGGACTCCTCCCCTTTTAGGGACACCACCCATCACTGGGGAACACACCACGGCTCTTACAGGCCCCAGTCCACACAGTACCCTTAGACAGTGTCTTTTACTTAGGGCGTGTACTGGCCCTTTAAGAGTTTGTGTGCCTCGGTTCACACTGTCCTTTTTTACCACACCAGCTCCTGCTGGTACTGCCACCGCTTCCGTTGCAGCCACCAACAACCAGCACCTCCAGATCCTACTCCTAAGCTGCTGTGGCTGTTACTGCAGCTCCGGCTTCTGCAGAACTTCTTGCTGCAACAGTCACTGTAGCTCCTGCCACCACAAGTCTCTGCACGCTGCGCTGTCTTGCCGCTTGTCACCTTCGTGACCCCACGAGTCACAGCCAGCCGCTTGTCACTTTCATGACTCCACGAGCCACAGCCAACACCTCACACGTTTTCCAGAAAAAAAAACAAAAAACAGTTTCTCACTGACCCATCAGCACACCACAGACTTCTGTCTGTCACTCTTGGCCACAGAGATTTCCGGACACCTCCTCTCTCAGAGAGGCATCCCACAAAGGAAAAAAAAACAGTCTCACTGACCCGTCAGTACACCACAGACTCCTGTCTGTTACCTGCTGGCCATGCAGGTTTCCGGACACCTCCTCTGAGGTATCTTCTCAGCATGCTTTTTGCTTACTTCTCAATGACCCCGGTCACATAACACAGACTCCTGTCTGTCACCACTGCTTAACAGTTTCTTCAGATACCTCTTATCTTCAGAGGCACCACATATAAACATCAATGCACAGTTTATTCGTGACCACCGGTCACACTCACGGTTTTCACAGACCGTCCGTTCCTCCTCTGGCTCCTGATTCCCAGTCCTGGAACATGTGCTCCTTGGGCCGCTGCCCGCATTCTCCACCAATTGTAAGGTTTCACTCACTCGGCTGCTTCAGAGGTAATCAGGAGACTCGATCTTATGCAAAAATCCTTAGGTTTATTACATCATAAACCATAAAGCCACATATAGTACAAGTCTTCAATGCTTCAGCTCCTGCCTGGAGCCTCACTCTTCAGTCACAGAGACCTCTCTGTCATGTCCCGCCTGGACACATGGAAGCCTGTCCACACTGGCAGACTCCCACACACTCTCCTCCAGGTGTAAAACACACTTCTTACATAGGTGTAACCCCACCCACAGATGAGGTCAGGATCACATGGTTAGGTCACCTGGTCATGACCTCATCACAGGTCCTTTACCACAACACAAATCATGCCTCCATGCATATCCCGAGGAGCATACACAGTGCCCCCTAGCTGCATCAGGTGTCACTACACCACAATATATATATATATATATATATATATATATATGTATTCTATGTGTGTATATCTATTCTTTCTATTCTTTATTAAAGCTGTCAGTGTGATTTTACAGTATAGCCGGGGATGAATTGCCGGCTTTTCTAAAGGACACCGATGCGATTTAATCGCAAGTCACACGTGCGGTCCGTTTGTAATCCGATTTTTCATCGCTCCCATAGACTTGCATTGGCGATAGTCGACCCACAATCGGTGACAATCGCAGCATGCTGCGATTGCACTCGGACGTTTAAAACGGACCACAAAAAATCTGATACTGGGAGCTGCTCCATAGATTAACATAGGGCAGACTGCAATGCGATATTTCATCGTATTGCAGTCGTCCGATTCTGTTGCCAGTGTGACCCCGGCCTTAAAATTATACCAGTCTCTGTCATGCTTGGAAAAAACAAACATGTTTTTAACATTTCAGGTCAGAATGTTTAAACCACTCAGACAAAACAAGCCAAAGAGGAAACTGACAGAGAGATATTGCTTAATATGCACCTAAAAAAATAATTATGGACAATTTTCAAGTGCTGCATGCCCTCTTCACAGCCCTCGTGGAAAAGACCTTCTCGACCCTCACAGATTAGGCCCCATCCAGATCCTCACACACAGGGCCCCCTTCCCGACCCTCACAGATAAGGTCCACGTCCTGACCCTGACAGACAAGACTCCGTTCAGACCCTCACAGATAAGGTCCCCATCCCGACCCTCACAGACAAGGCCTCCGTCATGATCCTCACAGACAAGGCCCCTGTCTCGACTCTCACAGACAAGGCCCCTGTCCTGACCTTCACAGACCAGGGCCTTGCCCAGTCCCCAGACACTAGTGATGGGCAGTCCAGCTCTTTTTGGTGATCTGGATCATTTGTTTTGGATCACAAAAGGTCTCCTATTAAATAGGGAACACACATTTAAGATGAAATTAATGCAGCTGAAACCCCGCCTACCTGCAGCCATCCATTGAAATTGCTGGGTGGTCAAGGTTTTGGCTGCTGAAAACCATCATTTTACACCCAGTGAGGGCCATTCAGAGACTTTTAGTGACTACCATCATTCGCAGCAGGGTGTCAGCTCTTTATAAACGAATAATCACTTCCACACGCAAGTCTCCTGGCCCCAGCAGACATGGCCTCCAACCCGTCCTCGGTTGAGAAGGCCTCCGCCCCCAAGGCGCCTATCACAGCCTCAGTGAACAAGGCCCCCAGCCGCTAATTTGGCCTTGACAGACAAGGTACCAGGTGCTAATTGGATAAGGCCCATGTCCTGGCCCCGACAGAAATAGCTCCTGCAGAGAAGGCCCCAGGGCAAAAATGGTGTCCTTTAGCATAACACATTAGCATACCTATTGCATAGTCTGCTAAAAAACATCAAATGGGGCTGACAATCTTTGGGAAGGGGGGTTACATAGATTGATCCATTGGAAGACACTAAGTTCCTTATATCGGCAAAGGATGTGATAGGGAGAGCTCCTGCAATCAGCAAATTCTTCTCTGGCAAACTCCATGTAACCATGTATTAGGCTGTGTTTGGCAGATGCGTGGCGTTTCCCACCCTGTGCCTATACTTCTGTAGTGTGAACACTGCCTTGCTTCTTTTATAATCCTCCATTTCCTACCTAGCGGACGGGAGAAGCCTATAAGGCCGGACTTGTATGTGTGTGTAATGCTACATGCATTTTTGTAAAATTTTACCTTTTGTTGCAGGATGCTGGGGTGTTACGATGCCTTACAGAAAAAGTATGTAAGTATTGATGTCAGTACAGGAACCAAATCAGAAATATGATAATCTCTTGCCCTCTCATTGGCGATTGCTAGAACACAATCACTTAAGAAGGGGCAATCGCACCTGAGCCCCGGAGCCTAGGAGCCCATATGAGCACACTATTACTGATAAAGATGTGCGATGGTTGGGGCCCCTGATAGATATTTTGCAGCAAGTTGTGCTACTGGATCACATCAGCTGCATACTGTACATTGGGGGGGACTCTTTACACATTAGGAAGATGAGTCTTATGGATGTCTTCCCAGGCTTCAGAGCTGAAAGCGTTACCAGCCACGCTGACTGGGCTACTAGAACATACATGACTTTCTTTATTTCTTTAAATGTTCTTTTTATTAAATTTAAATTGAACAAAAGATTAACACATATTTTTACCAAACATGAGTAAACTTTCCTTTTACAAGTAAGGAATAGTAAGGAGTCAAGGTTAGTTTGACAAGTCAGAGTGACGGCCAACGCATTAGAGAGGATCAAACTAATCAATATTATTCGATGACAAAAGTATCTCTAACTATTAAGTAAAAATTCAAGACTGATGGAGTCTGATAGATTCCGTCATCTGTCAAGATGGTCGGTCCATCTGTTAAAGGGATAATAGAAAAGGTGTAAAAGAGCCAGACAAAGTGAGCTAAAGTAGAGGGGTTGAAGAGCAGGGGGAAGCGGGGAAAGTGCGAGAGAGTAGACAGAACGAAGGGTAGTCGGTTAATGGGAGATCATCATCAAGGAGATGAGATTGATAGGGATTCCTGTATGTAACAAGGGCGTCCAGTGTCTCAATAATTGTGTATTTAATTCAAAGAAGTTTGTCCATCTCCATCAAGGCCTGAAATATCAAGGATATACCCAGGCTTGGAGCTAAATTGGATCCAGGGCTTTCAAATTTTCCAGTTTCAAAAGACCCTTGTGAAGCGGCTGTAACTTCAGCAGTTTGATACAGCAGGTCTATTTTCCTGAGGACTTGTTTTTTAGTGGGGATTTGGGATGTTTTCCACATTGTGAGAACTAAAATTTGTCCAGCTGCTATTATGTTACTAGCCAATTTGGAAGCTAAAATGTTTTTTGGCCATACAGGCATATTGAGGAGAGTAGATGCGGCAGCAAGGTTGTCACTTGACCGAGAACATCCGAGATTATCCCAGATACCATTTGCCAGTAAAACTTGATTTTTGGGCACATCCACCATATGTGCAGATAGGTTCCAGGTTCTGTACTGCACCCCCAAAGCATTTCAGAGGTAGAGGAGTGCCCTTTGTTTAATTGTGTTGGGGTACAGTACCAATGGGACACAACTTTATATGAATTCTCTTGCACCTTTACACTTTGTGATGGCCCGTGAGATCTGCTATAAATCTGGGCAATATGTTCATCGGTGAAATGAATGTTTGAGTCTCTCTCCCAGAGACCTATGTAAGCTCTTTTAGCGTGGGCTCTTTCACAGATTAAATATTTATAGATTTTCGATAGAACTTTCTCTCCTTCGCCTCATTGGGGGCCACAGACCATGGGTGTATGCTGCTGCCACCAGGAGACTGACACTAAGTAATACAAAGAAAGTTAGCTCCTCCTCTGCAGTATACATCCTCAAGCTGGCTCCCAGAGAAACAGTGCTTGTTTAGTGTCCGTAGGCTCACTGGTCTGGTCTTCAGACCATAATTTTTTTATTTTATTTTTGATTCTATTTTTTACTTCTTACTACTTTTTCCAAGGATGACTGGGGCAACGGATCCTTTCAAGGGTCCGATGTCCCCAAACCAACAACAGGCGATCACATGGAGTGTCGCCTCCACGTATTCTCTCCTGCGACGTGCAAGCCATGCCTGAGCTTCCTTTTAGGGGCGACGGGTCCCTTCAGGGCACTGTTCTCCGCGCACCAGCAACAACAGACGGGAACCTGGAGTGTACCCCCTTCTGAAGCCAGGCTACAGCAGGACAACAGCCCTGTCCCCATCCTAGGGCAGTGTACCCCTGGGATGTACTGAGGCATCTATGGCATTCGTGGGGCCCCCACTGCACCACCACTGATAGAACAGTGGTGATGGAAGGAGGAGGACGGTCCCTCTCCACCTCCCTGACAAGGGGATTGTGGATGGAGGGCTCCCTGCACCGTCCACGTGGCACCAGCAGAAAGTCTGATCTCTGCGCCCATGCGGCTCCCTCCCCATCACCCTGATGTACAGCGGCATTGGCAGGAAGGCGGACTGTCTTTCCCCCTCTTCTCTGACCTGTAGAGTGGGTAGATGACATCACCGTCCACGCTGCAGCCTGATCACTCCCATGCGGTGTCCACAGCCTCCTGTCTTGCCCTACGCACTTCTTCTTCTTCACGTACGATTTCATCACGGATCACGGATACCTCCCCCTTTTATCCTTCAAAACAATCCGGATTCGGGCCTGGTGCTCAGTTCACTAAAAATCCAGATTTCGGCCTTATCGGCCTTTATTGCAACAAATCTGCAAGTACGATTTTTCACGCAGGGAGTATCTCATGTGGCACTTTCCTATCGCATACTGCTAGATTTTTTGGGACCTTAACTGGTCCTGGGGGTCTTACAGGAGACTCCTTTTGATCTGGACTGACCTTACGGTCATGAAAGGTCGCACTTTTTTCCTCTGCGGTCACGTCAGTCTGGCGACTTTTTGGGAGTTCCGCTCTGTCTTTTCAGACACCTTTCCTTATTTCCATCAAGGCAAGGTTGTACTCAGGCTGTTTTCGTCCCTTGTTGCCAAGGTGGTATCGTACTTCCACAAAGTGGAACGGGTTCTCCATACTCTGGACGAGGTGAGAGCTCTCAGAAGGTACATATCGAGGACGGCATCCTTCCGAAGGTCCGACGCTTTGGCTTCCTGATGGTCACTGGAAGGGTTTAGCCGCTTCATCGACTATGATCGCCAGGTGGATTCGTTCCACCTTCCGGGAGTCCTTCTGCTTCAGGGGCCAGCCTATCCCAGCAGGGATCGGTGCACACTCTACTCGATCGATAGGGGTTTCTTGGGCCATTAGGCACCAGGTGTCGGCACAGTAGGCCGGCAAGAGCTAACTTTCTTTGTATCACTTAGTGTCAGCCTCCTGGTGGCAGCAGCATACACCCATGGTCTGTGTCCCTCAATGATTGGCTCGGAGAAAAGGATTTTACGGTGAGTTCACAAAAATCCCTATTTTTGGAGACCTCTGCTGTGCGCAGAGCTGCTCATATTGTGTAATTAGACACATTACATTGATCTTTATATTTGTTAATATAATCTTTTACCCTACTATAATGGAGAAATGTAATGTTAGTTAGTAGTTCAAGTTTTTGGAGTTCCGCGAGGGAGAGTAAGGAGCCGTCCGTGAAAAGTTGGTCTATTGGAACTGGTGGAATAGGAGGGAGTCGGGAGTCCCCCTCTGTGTCTTTACTCAGTTTCAATGGAATAGGGCCGGTTAAGTCTTGCAATGTTAGAATCGGTGACAACGGGGGAGTTGCTTGGGAGCATTCGGCCTTCCAAACTTTAAGTATGGCTTGCGTGATTTTATTTAATAATAGATGGTCCGTATTGGTG
>JARQOD010000001.1:511305252-511334785 GCA_033576555.1 Oophaga sylvatica
ATTATGTTGCTTACCAACAAGGCTTTAATGTGGGCAAACCCTCTGATTGAGACTGAGGATGATTGTTTGAATCACCTTGATGATTTTATTTCAGCCATGGGGCAGGTGTTTGATGACCCCAATCGAGGTGCAACAGCTGAAGCAGCCATGTTAGCTTTGCGCCAAGGTAAGCACTCGGTAGCTGAATATGCCTTGGATTTCAGGAGATGGGCCCTTGATACCACCTGGGACAGTTCCGCCAAAAAATCTATTTTTCGAAAGGGGTTATCTCCACTGATTAAGGATGAACTTGCTCGTGCCGACCCTCCCACTGCGTTAGGTGACTTTATTAACTACTGCATCCGTATTGATACTCGTCTGACTGAACGCAGGCAAGAGAGATGGTTCGAAAGCAATCGTACTAACCTTTTCCTACCTTCCTCTCCAGCTAAGGAACCTTTGAGTAGGATTACACGGGAACCTGAACTTGAACCCATGCAGGTAGACTCTTTACAACGACGGGTTAGTGATGCACGCAAGGAATATCGTTTTAAGGAGAATCTATGTTTCTATTGTGGTAAGTCAGGGCACTTCATTATAAACTGCCCCAGCCGTTCTCGTAAGACTACTGCAGCACTCATTCATTGTGAGTGTTGCGAGAGGGGATCTGTCAGGTCCGAGCCTCAGGCTCCAGAGAGATCTGCAGCAACAGATCTTGATTTCTCGGACTTAAACTCCGTTACCTCTGAGGACGTTGACTGTGTAAACGCTGCCATTTTTCAAGTTTCCTCAGCGGTGTCCCAGCTGAGTTGTAAGAAAAACAATTCTCATTGCTTTCTTTCCATCAAACTCTGGGTTGACTCAGCTTGGGTGTCTAGCTCTGCTATGATCGACTCAGGGGCAAGTGGAAATTTTATGGATGTCTCCTTTGCTCTGAAACAGGGAATACGTTCAGTGAAGAAGGCTACTCCAGTACAGATGGAAACTGTGGATGGCTCCCTGCTGACCTCTGGACCAGTGGATCAGGAAACAGAGCCTTTGAGGGTTCTTATGGGTAAAGATCATCAAGAGAAACTGTCCTTTATGCTTATCTCTTCTCCCCACTTTCCCATTATTCTAGGCTACCATGGCTGCAGGCTCAGAATCCTACCATTAACTGGGAGACCAAGGAATTACACTTTCCAGAGAAACAGATGAGTCCAAAAGTTTCAGCTTGCTCTGTTCCTAAAGGAATCATGTCAGTCCCTGAACTACCAGCTGTATACCAGGACTATGTGGATTTATGTGACAAGAAGAACGCTGACCAGCTTCCTCCTCACCGTCCATATGATTGTCCAATTGAATTATTGCCTGGAGCAGAGATACCTTTTGGTAAGATCTACCCCCTGGCGGGGCCCGAGCTAAAGGCTTTAAAGGATTACATAGATGAAAATCTAGCCAAGGGCTTCATACGCCCCTCTTCATCTCCTGCAGGTGCACCCATCTTCTTTGTAAAGAAGAAAGATGGATCTCTGAGACCATGCGTAGACTATAGGGAACTCAATAAGGTTACTATTAGAAACCGTTATCCATTGCCTTTAATCTCTGAGTTATTGGAGAGAGTGCGACATGCCAAAATTTTTTCTAAACTAGATCTTCGTGGGGCCTATAACTTAGTCCGTATTAGACCTGGGGATGAATGGAAGACTGCATTCAGGTCACGCTATGGACACTTTGAATATCTAGTTATGCCTTTTGGTCTGAGTACCGCCCCAGCCACTTTCCAACACTTGGTGAATGACATCTTCAGGGATCTCCTAGATACATTCGTGGTAATTTATTTGGATGATATTCTAATTTTTTCTAACTCCACAGAGGAACATCATGGACATGTGAGAATGGTCTTGGAACGTCTAAGACAAAATCATCTTTACATCAAACTTGAAAAGTGTGAATTCCATAGGACCGAAATTCAATTTCTGGGGTATGTACTGTCTACAAGGAATTAGTATGGATGGAAGCAAAACCCAAGCCATCAAGGATTGGCCAAGTCCTAGAAATGTGAAGGAGGTACAGCGCTTCATCGGGTTTGCCAATTTCTATAGACGTTTCATTAGAAATTTCTCTGAGGTAGTGTCACCTATCACTCAACTTACCCGGAAAGAGTCTAGGTTTTCCTGGACTCCCCAAGCCCAGGAAGCATTTTCCCGTCTAAAAGATAAATTTACCACTGCACCTATCCTAGTACATCCCAACCCGAGCTTGCCTTCATAATAGAGGTGGATGCTTCAGACTGTGCCGTTGGAGCTATACTCTCTCAGAGAACAGGTGAGAAGAATGTCTTGCATCCCTGTGCCTTCTTTTCCCAGCAGTTGTCTTCGGCTGAGAGGAACTACGATGTGGGCAATAGAGAGTTGTTGGCCATTATTGCCGCCTTCAAAGAATGGAGACACCTTCTTCAGGGAGCTGCACAGCAAATAGTCGTCCTGACAGACCATCGTAACCTTGAGTTTATCAGGTCGGCTAAGTGCCTGACTCCTCGCCAGGCTCGCTGGAATCTTTTCTTAAACCAATTTAATTTTATCATCTCTTATAGACCAGGATCGCGCAATGGAAAGGCTGATGCACTCTCTAGGATTTACTCAGCAGAGACACGTCCAATTACTCCTCCTAAGACTATTCTTCCTGACTCTAGATTCCTAGGAGTAATTCATAATCAAGACCTACTTAAGGACATCAAGGAAGCATACCATGCGGATTCCTTTTTGGCACAACCCCCAAGGGACGTAAGTCTTGTCTTTAAGAATGGTGTGTGGATTCAGGGACAACGTCTGTATATTCCTGAAACAGTCAGATTAAGAGTATTGCAACTCATTCACGATTCCAAGATAGCTGGGCATAGAGGAATTCTAAAGACACAGGAATTTCTTTCTCGTTTCTTTTGGTGGCCCACTTGCAGGAAGGATGTTTTGAATTATGTCACTTCATGTGAGGTCTGTGCAAGATGCAAAACACCTCGCTCCTCACCAACTGGTCTGTTACAGCCTCTTCCCACCCCGTCCCGCCCGTGGGGATCCATTTCTATGGACTTCATTGTGGAGTTACCAACCTCTCAGGGGAAGAACACCATTCTAGTGGTGGTTGACCGTCTAACAAAGGCAGCTCATTTTATCCCTTGTGTCGGCTTACCCACTGCAAAACAGACATCAGATTTGATGATTAAAGATGTGTTTCACTTACATGGAGTACCGGATGAGGTTATTTCGGATCGAGGGGTGCAATTCACTTCTAGGTTTTGGCAAAATTTCTGTGCAGCATTGGACATTAAAGTAAACCTTTCTTCTGCTTTTCATCCCCAGACTAATGGACAGACCGAACGAACCAATCAAACCCTGGAGCAGTATCTCCGCTGCTTTATCTGCCACCTACAGGATGATTGGGTGGATCTACTTCCATTAGCTGAGTTCTCGTATAACAACTCTCAGAGTGCCTCCACTAAACAGTCTCCTTTTTACTCTAATCTAGGTTATCATCCTAACATTCTACCACGATTTCCCATAGAAACGCCTTTACCAGCAGTGGCTGAAAGAATCACGTCTTTACAGAAGAAATGGATCTTCAAAGGAAAATCTGGAATCGGCTCAAGAAAGGTACAAGAAAGCAGCAGATAAATTTCGTAAACCTGCACCAGCTTTCAAGGTAGGAGACTTGGTCTGGCTGTCAACCAGAAATCTTAAGTTAAGGATTCCATCGTCTAAGTTGGGACATAAGTACATTGGACCCTATAAAATCAGTAAAATTATAAGTGCCGTTGCTTGTCGTCTTCAACTGCCCAGAACTATGAGAATCCACCCTGTCTTTCATGTATCCTACTAAAGGCTGCGACACCCAATACGTTTCCTGGACGTTCCTCTCCTTGCCCTGACCCAGTGCTAGTCGATGGTCAGGAAGAATTTGTGGTGGAAAGGATTTTAGATTCCAGGTTGTATAGAAATCAGTTACAATATCTGATTAAATGGCAGGGCTACCCAGTGGAGGACAACTCATGGGAACCGGTCAATAACGTTAATGCTCCTCGCTTGCTCCGTCAGTTTCATCAGAGGTACCCACACAAGCCTGGTCTGAGGTCATCCGGAGGTTGTCCTTAAGGGGGGAGTAATGTAAGGTTCTATGTATATATTCCTGAAACTCAGTTTGTTCGTCAGCCATTTTACTTTCTGTCTTGCTGCAGCTATCTTGCCCTCAGTCAAAATGGAGTTTCCGGCTTGCATGTTCCCGCCCTGATTCTCTCCTTTGCTTCTTAAGCAGCCACAGCTGAGCAATCAGTGCTTCAGAATCTAGCCTGCAGTGAACCTGTGACTTGACTCCTGTAAGCCTTGGACCTTGTACTCCAGCTATTCCTACTGAGGAACTCTGAAGCACTTGTGGACTCTGAACCCTGCTCTTTGAAAGACCCACGTTTGCATGGACTTACGGTAACAGAGAAGAAGATCCTGAATCTGTATTGGAGAGTGATTGCTGAGCTTGGATTACTCTGGCCTGCTGTGTCTCCTGTTTCTGTGTCTGCAAACTGTGTGACTATTTCTGCCAACTTGTATGAAGTAATACAGGACTTTTCTATATCAAACCTGTGACTCCTGTGTTTTCATCGCACCCAAGCACAAGACGCTATATGAACTGTACTACATACATTACAATTTCATTCATTCAGATCTAGGATGTGTTATTTGAGTGTTCCCTTTTGTTTTTTTGAGCAGTGTATATATTTGGTAAATGCAAGAGTGACTTTTTTATTGGTCACTGATCCCACCACCAAAAAAATGCATTAAAAATTTGCATGTATGTCAAAATGGTATCAATATAAATGACAGATCAGCCCACAAAAACAAGCCCTCGCTAAGCTCCATCAACAGACAAATAAAAACGTTAAGGGTCTCAGAAAATGGAGACACAAGATTTTTTTTTGTTATAAAGTTAAAACTTTTGACAACTAAAATATATAAAAGACCCTCAGGGTATGTTTCCACAGTCTGGAATGGCAGCGCTTTGGAAGCAGCGGATATCCGCTCCGTCCAAAGCGCTGCCGGCTTTTGTACGCGTTCATTGAAAACTTGCGGAATCACCGCATCCTATACATAGAACGGTGCTATTTATCTTTTTGGATACTGTGCGTCTCTGCAAGATAAACAGACATGCTGCGGTCTAGGAAGACGCGCCGCATGTGCATACAGTATAGACCAAAAGTTTGGACACACCTTCTCATTCAATGATTTTTCTGTATTTTCATGACTGTGAAAATTGTAGAATCACACTGAAGGCATCAAAACTATGAATTAACACATGTGGAATTATACATTACACTTTACAAAAAAGTGTGAAACAACTAAAAATATGTCTTATATTCTAGGTTCTTCAAAGTAGCCACCTTTTGCTTTGATTACTGCTTTGCACGCAGAAAGGGTGAACGGATGGACTCTACATGCCTGGTTCCCACCGTGAAGCATGGTGGAGGTGGTGTGATGATGTGGGGGTGCTTTGCTGGTGACACTGTTGGGGATTTATTCAAAATTGAAGGCAGCAGCATGCTATTCCATCCGGTTTGCGTTTAGTTGGACCATCAATTATTTTTCAACAGGGCAATGACCCCAAACACACCTCCAGGCTGTGTAAGGGCTATTTGACCAAGAAGGAGAGTGTTGGGGTGCTATGCCAGGTGACCTGGCCTCCACAGTCACCAGACCTGAACCCAATCGAGATGGGTTGGGGTGAGCTGGACCGCTCATCGCTTCAATTTTGAATAATCCCCAACAGTGTCACCAGCAAAGCACCCCCACACCATCACGCCACCTCCTCCATGCTTCACGGTGGGAACTAGGCATGTAGAGTCCATCCGTTCACCTTTTCTGCGTGCAAAGCAGTAATCAAAGCAAAAGGTGGCTACTTTGAAGAACCTAGAATATAAGACATATTTTCAGTTGTTTCACACTTTTTTGTAAAGTGTAATGTATAATTCCACATGTGTTAATTCATAGTTTTGATGCCTTCAGTGTGATTCTACAATTTTCATAGTCATGAAAAGACGGATTTTGGTAAGAACTTACCTGTAAAATCCTTTTCAGCGAAGAAGGAAGGGAGACACACCATAACTAGTGGGTAGGCGGAGCCCCAGATAGGATCAATACCTCAGATTAGAAAGCGTGTTGACCGGCCCCTCCAGCTCGGGCTCCTCCTACTCAGCTCTTCAGTCGTACCAAAGCTTAAGGAAGAACAATATCACCAGCGAAGCAACATAACCCCTTCTGAAGGACTTCAGAGAAAAATACAAAAGTACAGGTTATGCATGCATTTGGCAAAGAAAAACCACACAGTCCCAGGTACTACTCACTGAACCTGACTACTGCGATAAGCTGGCAATGCTGGAACAGAGCCGTAGCGCGTCGACCTCAGCTCAGAAAATCACTATCAGAGAAGGGCCACGCTGCTTCTGTAAATATAACAACACACTTCTGCCATGGGAGGGATGTGTGTCTCCCTTCCTTCTTCGCTGAAAAGGATTTTACAGGTAAGTTCTTACCAAAATCCGTCTTTCAGCTGCAGATGAAGGAAGGGAGACACACCATAACTAGTGGGACGTCCCAAAGCAGTCCAAAAATTAGGGTGGGAAAAAAACCAAAAGAGGCAGAAACCCAACAACCTAGATAAATGCGCAACAGGCGCCAAATACAAGTTAACTTAAAACTTAGATTACCGCTGCCTGCAGGACCCTACGTCCTAAGGCCGCATCAGCGGAAGCACTGACGTCCACCTTATAAAACTTTGTAAATGGGTCATTCCACATCAAGTGGACCAGTTTTAAAAATCGTCCCCACTCGACCTTCTCCGATTTTGTTGAAAATTTATAAGGATGTACATGTATGTTTGAAAAGAGGTTCTGTAAA
Source organism: Oophaga sylvatica (assembly GCA_033576555.1). Taxonomy (NCBI): domain Eukaryota; kingdom Metazoa; phylum Chordata; class Amphibia; order Anura; family Dendrobatidae; genus Oophaga; species Oophaga sylvatica. The sequence continues at coordinate 511,312,149 of JARQOD010000001.1, forward strand.
TTTTTAGGGCCAGATCTCAAATACATTGGGCACTGTTGACCTTTCACTGGAGGTTCCACCAAGCCTGCGGCTTCAGCTAAGAGGATTTTGCAAACTTTGGCACATAGCCATTAGAGTTCTATACTGGCTATGATGCTGAAATTTGGCATACTAGCTCAACTTTTGCTGCTAAACACAATAAAATTATTACCGGCTATGACAAAGCAATAATTTGGCCGCAATTTTGTGTCAAAGTAGCTTGTAAATCGCGTCGCATAAAATTTATGCCAAACTTTGCCCATATATAACTCAAGACCAAAAACCAATAGTAACTGGTGCTTTGCCCTGTACACCAAACATCTACATGACTTTGCATTGCTGCAATATCACGGTCAAACCATATGTATTTGTGGAAATATTCACACCCACATATGATGAAAAACTTAAAAAACCCGAATTTTACCTATTTTTAGGTCAAATTTCTCAAAAAGGGTACCCCTAAAATATATAATTCTGATATCATTAGAAAGAGCACACTTTTCTCTACAAGGATCATTGTTTTTTTTTTTGGAGTCTCTCAGTTTAAGAAAAGAAAAATGCCACTGAAAATGGTGTTATTTATGCGAGTAATGCATTGATTTTGTGTTTGATTTTCAGATTCTTATCACATGTTACAGAGTTGTATTGTTGCTAGCAATGTCTATTATAATCAAAAACCTATAAACCTTTTTGGTTATGAAAAGTTATTGACTATTGTTACATTTTAATGCATATATTATTTATTTTTTAGTGATGGAGAATGAAATGATGAAGAATCGGCCCAGTGCTCTATCGGCCTTGCGAACAATTCGAAGTGCCACCTTAAGACATTCACCCATAGCAAAGATGAGTTAAAATTGTTTACAAGCTTTGGATTGGATGAACAGAAATTGCTGCGTCGACGAGTGGGACTAATTTACAAAGAATGATGTGAAGCCTGGCCAGAAGAGTGTGCATCATGTCGAAAAGAATTTGCTAACAGGAAAAAATCAGCTGATCCAGTTTCCTCTGAATCAGATCCAGATGGAATGGAATGTTCTCCTGAAAGTCTAAATTCAAGCTTAACATCCATTCGCATCTCTCCTCTGAAATATCCACGGGTAAGCCAGCGGGATTCACTTGGATATGCAAGGAGAAAGATAAGCCAGGTACAAAATGCATTTTCTAGCAAGATTGCTTCAATTGGAGGGCTTGAGCCGAAAGACATTAAGCAAACAAAAACAGCACAGTGCAAAATGTGTCTGGATTACAATCACCTTTTGGCAACTTTGAAGCAAAAGCTGCAGGTGTCCAGTCGGGCAGAAAAGGTCCAAATCTTGACATTGGCACCTAAAAGTTGGTCCATTAAGGCTATATCAGACGAATTCGGTGTCTCTGAACGAATGGTCAAACAAGCTCAAAAGCTTAAATGTGAACATGGGATCTTAGCCTTATCTAGAATCAAGTGCAGGCAAGAAAGTTTCTGAGGAAGTGAAGGAAAAGGTGCAGGCATTTTTTGAGGATGATGAATTCAGTCGAATGTGCCCTGGTAAAAAAAAACTATGTATCAGTGCGAATAGCAGGAGAAAAAAAGCAAGTGCAAAAGCGACTATTACTGAGCAATATGAGGGAAATGTTTATTGCCTATCAGGATCGGAATGGCCCTGAAATTGGATTTTCCAAGTTTTGTGAGCTTCGGCCAAAGTGGTGCGTAACCGTTGGATCTGCTGGAACACATTCAATTTGTGTGTGTGTACCATTCACCAAAATGTCAAACTAATGCTTGCAGCATTCCCAATCAATGATGACAACAAAGAGCTCATATGCAAAATGGTCTGTGGAATTGAATCCAAGGACTGTATGCTTGGCCGTTGTGATAAATGCCCGGGTCCTGAAGTTTTAAAAGAATTTCTAGTCAATGTGTTTGTCAACAGTGACCTTGAAGATATTATTGAGTTCAAACAATGGATTCACACTGATCGAGACACGCTTGATACCAAACATCTGACTATAGAAGATTTCATTGAAGAATTGGTTTTGAAAATTTCTAAACTTTGTAGCCATCACTACATCGACAAGTATCAAAGTAGCTATTTGAAATCGTTGAAGGAAAATCTGAGACCTGGAGAGCTTGTGATCCTTATGGACTTTGCTGAAAATTACTCATTTATTGTTCAAGATGCCATTCAAGGTTTCCACTGGGAAAATAGTCAAGCTACAGTACACCCATTTGTAATTTACTTCAAGGAGTTAAATGGTGAAGCTGCGCAGAACATCAGCTTGTGCATAATCAGTGATTGCTCAGACATGACATAGTTGCAGTCCACACTTTCTTAACAGTAATTGTGGAGTATCTCAAGACTCTCATCTATGGGATTCGTCATATCCACTACTTCAGCGATGGATCTGCAGCCCAGTACAAAAATTTCAAAAATTTTCTCAACTTGTGCCACCACAATGCTGATTTCAATATCAGCGCTGAATGGAATTTTTTTGGTACCAGTCATGGAAAGTCGCCCTGTGATGGGATTGGAGGGACAGCAAAGAGGTTTGCAGCTCGTGCCAGTCTTCAACGCCCAACTGAAAACCAAATACTGACCCCGGAGGATTTATTCAACTTTTGCAACGAGCAACTGCATGGAATCAAATTTTTTTTCTTCCAAAAGAAAAAATTGACGAAATACGGGTAGTTCAAGAGGAAAGGTTCAAAGATGGACATACAATTGCTGTAACAAGAGAAAATCACCAGTTTGTGCCAATTGATGACAAAAATATTCACATTTCAAGGGTGTCAAATGACCCATCATCTTTCATTGCCCATGTAGATAGATCTGTCAGATCAGAAATGCCTTTTGTGCCAATTGCAAACCTCCAGCCAGGGCAATACATTGCCTGCATTTACGATATGAACTGTGGATTGGAAATATTTCTGAAATTTCAGTCGACGACCATGATGCATTAATAAATTTTATGCATCCTCATGGACCAGCTAGCTTCTTTCACTGGCCTGTGAGAAATGATACATGCTGGATTCCCAAGCAGTCAATCATTGCAATAATTCCAGCACCAGCTGCAACAGCAATGGGCCGACAATACAGCTTCTCTGAACCGATTATGTTGCAAATTCAGCAACAATTCCAGACCACTTAGACCCCATATGTCAAAGTCAAGGCCCGCGGGCCAGATCCGGCCCGCGAATTGATTATCTATGGCCCCCTGGCAGGCGGGCCCTGAGCAGGCGGGGGGCCCACTCGCAGTCTGGCACCCCCGCGCCCGTTAGCGGAGGAGAGCGGTGTCAGCGCCGCCACTGGGCCCCCCCCCGCCTGCTCAGGGCCCCGGCAGCAGCTGGCAACAATACTTACCTCTCCCGTGCCTCCGCTGCCGCAGCTCCGGACTCCAGGGGCGCCGGCGCTTCCTCTCACAGCCGGCCGCTGAATGACGTCATCATTCAGCGGCCGGCTGTGGCACAGAGCGCGGGACGCTGAACAGGTAAGACGTCTCTGTGTGTGTGTCTCTGTGTGTGTATGTAGTGCGGTGCTTTGTGTGTGTATGTATGTGTGTGTGTGTGTGTGTATGTGTGTGTGATGTATGTATGTGAGAGAGTGCTTGTGTGCTGTCTGTGTGTGATGATGGCAGGCATTGCTGATAATGGGGAGGCATTGATGATGGGGAGAAGATGATGATGGCAGGCATTGCTGATAATGGGGAGGCATTGATGATGATGGGGAGAAGATGATGATGGGCAGACATTGATGTTGATGGGGAGGAGATGATGATGGGCAGGCATTGCTGATAATGGGAGGCATTGATGATGATGGGGAGAAGATGATGATAATGGGCAGGCATTGATGATAATGGGCAGGCATTGATGATAATGGGCAGGCATTGATGATGATGGGAGGAGATGATGATGATGGGCAGGCATTGATGATAATGGGGAGGCCATGATGATGATGGGGAGGCAATGATGATGATAATGGGGAGTCTTTCCACTGCGCCCTTTCCTGAGCTGTAACAGTGCAGAACGCAGCACAGCGCAGAGGAGAGCTCCATATTTTGTATGGAGCATTATATGGGGACCAGTATCCTGTATGGAGCATTATATGGGGACCAGTATCCTGTATGGAGCATTATATTGGGTCCAGTATCCTGTATGGAGCATTATATTGGGTCCAGTATTCTGTATGGAGCATTATATGGGGGGTGACATCCTGCATGGGTATTATATGGGTGATGAGGGGGAGACTGTGGTGCCCATAATATTGTATGGAGGACTGTACTGTCCAGTCTGTTCTGTGCGCTGTGAGGATTTGGCGGTTTTTGAGCTATTGTACAATTTACAATAGATTTCACTCATGTAATGGAAGAAGTGAAGTATTTGGTGTTGTACTGTACCCATATTTCTCTGCTGTATCTGTGCATCATGAATCGTGGTCTGTGTTAAAGGGGCCCACTGAGGCTCTTTCGCCCGGGGCCCATAAAAACCTGGAGCCGGCCCTGGCACCAACACTACATTTCCCACAATGCACCGGTAGCAGGGCCGGCGTCAGTCCGGCCCTCGGCTTGTAGCAAATTTTTTTTTTTGGCCCTCGGTGTGTTTGACTTTGACATCCCTGACTTAGACTGAACATTATGGCTTGGGAACCAACAAAAGATACCCAATATTAGGCTTGGGATCCTAGGCAAAGACACCCACCCTCAGGCTTCGGAAACTGCGATAAAGAGACCGCCCGCGGCTGGCCTTGCACGGCTATCGGCCATGGCTCCTAGGCGATGGGGCTGCCAATTCTCGAAAGACAGCATTATTACAATTCTTAATAGGATTATAATACCAATTCTTAGGGAATTGGTTGTGGTATAACCACCATGGACCAACGCAAGGGTTTGAATAGTGTTATGACCTTTCTTCCCAAAAGGATTGCAACAAGATTTTTGCAAATGCTCATATTTGGTCAAGAATGAAGCTTCATGGTGTAAACAGATTTGTGAATGTTCGTCAAAATTTAGTCCCACTCGTCGACGCTGCAATTTCTGTTCATCCAATCCAAAGCTTGTAAACAATTTCAACTCATCTTTGCTATGGGTGAATGTCTTAAGGTGGCACTTCGAATTGTTCGCAAGGCCAATAGAGCACTGGGCCGATTCTTCATCAATTTCATTCTCCATCACTAAAAAATAAATAATATATGCATTAAAATGTAACAATAGTCAATAACTTTTCATAACCAAAAAGGTTTATAGGTTTTTGATTATAATAGACATTGCTAGCAACAATACAACTCTGTAACATGTGATAAGAATCTGAAAATCAAACACAAAATCAATGCATTACGCGCATAAATAACACCATGTTCAGTGGCATTTTTCTTTTCTTAAACTGAGAGACTCCAAAAAAAACAACAATGATCCTTGTAGAGAAAAATGTGCTCTTTCTAATGATATCAGAATAATATATTTTAGGGGTACCCTTTTTGAGAAATTTGACCTAAAAATAGGTAAAATTCGGATTTTTTAAGTTTTTCATCATATGTGGGTGTGAATATTTCCACAAATACATATGGTTTGACCGTGATATTGCAGCAATGCAAAGTCATGTAGATGTTTGGTGTACAGGGCAAAGCACAACATGTTTGTCTATGGTTGACTCCCGATCGAACCTGTTCGATACTGAAATCCATGTAAGTCTATGGAAAATATCGGAATTAAATATCCTTTTGTTCAAGATTACATGGATTCAGTACGGAACGGTTTCGGATCGAAGTCACTAGTCTTGAGTTAATATGGCAAAGTTGCATAAATTTTATGCGACGCGTTTTACAAGCTACTTTGACACAAAATTGCAGCCGAAATATTGTTTTGTCATAGCCGGTAATAATTTTATTGTGTTTAGCAGCAAAAGTTGAGCTAGTATGCCAAATTTCAGCATCATAGCCAGTATAGAACTCTAATGGCTATGTGCCAAAGTTTGCAAAATCCTCTTAGCTGAAGCCGCAGGCTTGGTGGAACCTCCAGTGAAAGGTCAACAGTGCCCAATGTATTTGAGATCTGGCCCTAAAAATTTACAGAACCTCTTTTCAAACATACATGTACATCCTTATAAATTTTCAGCAAAATCGGAGAAGGTCGAGTGGGGACCACTGGTCCACTTGACATGGAATGACTCAATGTGTGGACGGAACGCCAGGTCGCCGCTCGGCAGAGCTGAGCTGCCGAAGCCCCTTGATGAAAGGCCCACGATGAAGCCACAGCCCTCGTGGAGTGAGCTCGAACCTTAATCGGGCAAGGTTCGCCTTTAAGACGGTAAGCCTCCAAAATGGCTGACCGAATCCAATGAGCTATAGAGTCCTTGGAAGCTCGTTGACCACGTCTACGACCTGCTGGAATCACAAACAGAGAATCTGACTTCCTAAAACCTTGAGTAACAGACAGATAGAACTTCAAGGCCCGCACTAAATCAAATTTGTGCAAATCTCGTTCCTTTGCATTCCTCGGGCCCGGACAAAGTGAGGGCAACACAATATCCTGGTTAACATGAAACTGCGACACCACCTTAGGTAGAAAGTCGCCCCGTGTGCTAAGCACCACTCGATCCGGGTAAAACTCCAGGAAAGGCGGTGAGCAAGAAAGAGCTGCCAACTCAGAAACCCTTCTTAAAGAGGTTACCGCCACTAAGAATGCAACCTTCCAAGAAAGTAACGAAAGGCTAGTAGAACCCATAGGCTCAAAGGGCACATGTTGAAGAGCCTCCAAGACAAGGTTGAGTCTCCAAGGAGACACAGGTGCCTTCCGCGGTGGAAACTGACGGGTTACTCCTTGAAAAAAAGAACGCACGTCCCTACGCGAGGCGATAGCCTTCCGAAAAAGCACGGACAAAGCAGAAACCTGACCCTTCAGAGTGCTAACTGCTAAACCTTTGTCCAACCCGTACTGTAGAAAAGCCAACAGATTGGGAATGGAAAAAATCCTCGGATTCCTTGAGGAACCCGAACACCACGAAAAGAAGGCTTCCCAAGTTCTGTGATAAATCTTAGTAGTGGCCGGACCTCTAGCAGCTCGCAGAGTGGCAATGACTGCAGCTGAGAAACCTCTACGGGTCAATATTTCGGTCTCAAGAGCCACGCCGTCAAACGTAGAGACTTCAAGTCCGGATGACGAACGGGCCCCTGGGATAACAGGTCCGGGCGAAGAGGAAGTGGAAATGGCGGAGCCGCCAAGAGCGACACCAGTGTCGAGAACCACGTCCTCCTTGGCCAATCCGGGGCTATCAGCATAGCCGGAATTCTCTCCAGTCTGATCCGACGCAGCATCAGAGGAAGTAAGGAAATTGGCGGAAACACATAGACCAGTTCGAAATGGTCCCACGGAGCTACCAGAGCATCCACCGCCACAGCCTTCGGGTCCTTGTACCTGGATATGAAGGTTGGTAGTTTGGCATTGAACCTGGATGCCATCAAATCCACTTGGGGGTTTCCCAACGGGAGCACAGTAGTGCAAACATTTCCGAATGGAGACTCCATTCTCCAGGATCCATCTTCTCGCGACTGAGGAAGTCCGCCGTGGTATTCTGGACTCCTGGAATGTGGATCGCAGAGATGGCTGGAACCCTGGTCTCGGCCCATAGCAGGATCCGAGACACCTCCATCATGAGCCTGGAACTCCTCGTCCCGCCTTGGTGATTGATATACGCGACCGCCGTCGCGTTGTCTGTCTGCACTCGGACTGGCAGACCGCTCAAAGGGACCGTCCAGTGTTGGAGGCAAAGAAAAATTGCCCTCAATTCCAAGATATTGATCGGTAGAATAGACTCTTCCGATGACCATACTCCCTGGATCCAAAGGTCGTTCCAGACACCCCCCCAGCCCGTCAGGCTGGCATCGGTGGTTATGACCGACCACTTCGGAGGGAGGAAAGATTTCCCCAGGGATAACGCTTCTGGACGTAACCACCATTCTAGGGATTCCCGTACCCTGTGAGAGATGATGACGCTGCAATCCAGCGAAGCCTGCGATCGATCCCAACGACTCAGAATGAGCCTCTGGAGGGCCCTGGAATGAAACTGGGCAAACGGAAGTGCCTCCATGGACGCCACCATCAAACCCAGGAGGCGCATACACTTCCGAAGGGACATTGCTGTCGAAGACTTCATAGTCTGTACATGTCGAAGTAGACATTAACGCTTGTCTGGGGGTAGGGACACCACTGCCCGTACCGTGTCGAAATGCATCCCTAAAAACAGGATTGACTGAGACGGCTCCGAGACGACTTCTCCCATTGACCAGCCACCCGAAATCCTCCAGGAGCTGAAGGGATAGGTTGCGAGCCGTCACCGCCTCCTCCTTTGAGGATGCCACAATCAAAAGATCGTCCAGGTAGGGAAAAATCGCAACCCCCTGTCTTGAAGAATTGCCATGAGAGGCGCCAGAATTTTTGTAAAAACTCTGGGCGCCGAGGCCAAGCCGAATGGCAGAGCCACAAACTGGTAATGGTCCTGACCTATGGCAAAACGAAGGAAGCGCTGATGAGTCCTTCCGACGGGAACATGCAAATAAGCGTCGCGAATGTCGATTGACACCAAAAATCGTTCTGCGACAGGGCCGCCACCACGGAGCGAAGTGACTCCATGCGGAATTTTTGGGTGTGGACATGCCGATTCAATCTTTTGAGATCCAGAATAGGACGAAATTTGTCCTCCTTTTTGGGAACCACAAAAAGATTGGAATAAAATCTCTTCCTCGGTCCTCCGGCGGTACCGGTATTACCACACCCTTCTGCAGAAGGGAGTCGACCTCTCGCAGCAGAGCGGTAATTAACTCGGGCTCTGACGGTGTGCGAGACTGGCAAAACCTGTCCGGAGGTCGAGACGAAAACTCTATGAAATAGCCTGCCGACACTACCCGCGTTACCAGGTGTCCGGAACGCGGGAAACCCAAGTCACTTTGAATTGGAGCAGGCGACCCCCCACTCGAGAGCCCTCGAATGGAAACCTGGCGTCAGTCCGCCTTGGCGGGCTTCTTGTCAGTCTCCCGCTTGTCTTGACGGAAACTTGATTTCCAGGGAGTACGGGATTTCTGAGTGAACTTTTTTCCCGAAAAAGAGGGACGACCCGATCCCCAAGAGGACTGACCGAATCGTCCCTTGGAACGAAAGGATCGCCGGCCACCACCGGCACCAGTCCTGCCAGGCGCAGAAGCCGTAGCCCTTCGCTGTGGTAAGGCTGCTTCTTTCGTCTTTGCCTTGGCAATCAGCTCTGAGAGATCAGATCCAAAAAGCTGACTACCCTTGTAGGCCAGAGACAGCAAACCTTGTTTTGACACTGCGTCCGCAGTCCACTGTCTAAGCCACAGTGCTCTTCTGACTGTGACCGCCGAAGCTTGCGCCCTGGACAACAGAGATGCAGTATCCAGACCTGCATCATAGCTATAAGAAACTGCAGTCTCCAATAAACCGAGAAGTCCGTCTATCTCGGATAACGGAGATCCATTTTGCAACGCCGTTCGTATACGGTCCAACCAGCACAGGGAAGCCCTACAAGCACACATGGATCCTAGCACCGCTTTGAATCCATGACCCGAGGCCTCGTAGTTGGATTTCGCTGCCATCTCCGTTTTTCTGTCTAACGGTTCCTGCAGACTTGCCTTCCCTTTAACAGGGAGCAATGAGGATTTACTAAGCTGGGATAAAGGAACATCCACTTCAGGAGAAGAAATCCAATTATCCGTCAACTCCGTAGAACACGGATATAGTGCGTCAAAAAAACGTGTTCCTTGAAAATGTTTATCTGACACAGGCGTTCCTTCTCCACTACTTCATTAAGCTCATCTAGAGCTGGCAATGTCGCTCGTGACTTACGGTACTCTTGGTACATTCGAGGTGACTTACCAGGACGTGTAGTTACCTCCTCTGGCAACTGTAACGCCTCCCTCATGGCTTCAATAAAAGCCTCTGTTCGGTCTAAAGAGACAGAATGTCCCTGCCGATCCTTATCTGAACCGGATAACTCCCCATCTGAATTTGAAGGGGAACCCTGACCGCATTCCATATCAGAGAGGTCTGATTCGCTACGTGGAAATGGTGAAACCGGCCCGTGTCGCTTCCTTCCATGAGAGGATCTAGCTGACACCCAATGACCTAAAAGGTCAGAAAGGCCATCAATAGAGCGAGCGATGGCATCCAATTTGGCATCGCTGTGACCTCCAATTGCTGCGCTTGACGTCGAGGCCTGTGTATCAGACTCGCGTGACTGATTCTGAAGCAGATTTGGCACACGGTCCGCACCTTCTGGACCCTGTTCCGACATGCCCTTACACAGTATAAGGCAGGTCAAAGCCTGTCAGCAATTATGAAAAAAAGTGTGGCTTCTCAAGCGAATGCAGCAAGCACGCTGAAGGGTTAAAGCCCTTAGTGAGAGAGCTACCCCAGCTGTATCAGCTGAATATTCAGCAATATAATTAACTCTTACAAGTTCTGACCCCAAACTGGGATAGAACCTGTGCGGCTGTTGAAAAGGTTAACCCTTTAAAAGGGGTTAATATCGCCGACTCCCCACTACTCCCTTATTAATAGAAGGGGTGTGCGAGTCCCATGGCAAAATAAGGTCTCTATATAAGACCGCAGCTGCAAGATAACGCTATCTGTATTTTCTCTACAGATAGGTTCTGTGCTGTGGGGGTGAGAGCGTTATCACTCACCTAGCTGGTCGCGGTGATGTAAATGTGATACGGGAGGAGCGGAGCAGGAAGGAGCCCGTGGAGCCTCTTTGTAATGGCCGCCGCGCTGAGAGGAATCTGAAGAGAAGCGCCTAATCGCGCGCTTCTGTGACAGAAAAGCCCGGGAGCATGAAGCCACGCCCCCCCAAAAAAAGAGCGCGAACTCCTTCGCTCTCTGCTCCCCCCTGTCCTGCAGGCGTCTGCCTGCGGACAGAATACAGTCACCAAACATGTATTTCACAAGTAACAGCGGCTGCCGCAACAGCCGCTGAAAGCACTCACACACACTTTAATAAAAATGTGAGGTAAAAATGTGAGGTACTCACCAGCCGAGCGCCACAGGGACCCCAGGGGTTTCTGGCGCTATGCCCATGCTTCCCACCAGGGCGGGGGACGCAGTGACCCCTGTGCGCGGTTTGCGCCCCCGCCAGGGAAGCCATCCTCATCCCCCCGGGCCGGCAGGGTTCTGCAGGGACCACCATTAGGGTAATACAGATCCGCCAAGGGAGAGGTTGGGGTCCAGCAGCGCTGAGACCTCTGAGACCTCTAGACCACTCTGGTGATCCAAGTCTCTTGTCCGATAAAAAATAATAAAATCTTCTGAGGAGCTGCTTCCAGCAGCGACCGTCCTCTGAGACCTCAAATTTTAGACTGAAGAGCTGAGTAGGAGGAGCCCGAGCTGGAGGGGCCGGTCAACACGCTTTCTAATCTGAGGTATTGATCCTATCTGGGGCTCCGCCTACCCACTAGTTATGGTGTGTCTCCCTTCCTTCATCTGCAGCTGAAATACAGAAGAATCTTTGAATAAGAAGGTGTGTCCAAACTTTTGGTCTGTATTGTATACGCAGGTCTGCCACCTGCGTGTTTGAACACATAGTGGAGATGGATTTCATAAAATCCCCTTCACTATGCTGTAACATCTGGCCGCTGCGGACTGGACGCTGAGGCTGTACACAGCGTCCAATCCGCAGCCTTTCCTGACCGTGAAAACATACCATTATAAGTTAGTATCACCATAATCATACTGACCTGAAAATCTTACAACTTGTCCTGCAAAAAACAAGCCCTCTGGTGGCTGGATGAAAAAGTGATGGCTCTTGGAAGAAGGGGAGTTAAAAACTAAATCACTAAAATGCAGTTTCCTGGTCAAGACAGGGTTAATGTCACATAGTATCTAACAACAAGTCTTTGAAAAAAAAATTGGAGTTTTGCTGAACGTCTTGAAGTTGTGTAACTGTGAGCAGGGCCATTTGAACACATGTATGGCTTCCCACTATGATTGCACTGGGTCCATGTCCTGACACGTTATATTAGATGCAGCACTATCAGAGACTTTGCCCCCATATGAACTGAATTCATTACTAACATTTACCTTCGTCGTAATAAAACAGCTTCATGGTCAGACAGACATCATTTGGCAGAGGACCCAAATTCTGCATCAATATGTACAGCTTACGGACCAGCAAGATGCTGGATTTCTTTATATCTGTGCAAGGAGAAACAATGCTTCCTTTGTGGCTGCGGGTAAAAAGGATGACACAAGTCACTGAGCAGCCAGGTTTATTACATGTAAAATGCATGACATATGTAAAAAAAATAAATTACAAATTTAAAGAAAAGAAAAGTCGCATCCAGCACGTGTTGTCTGGAAGTCTCACATGCACGTATCAGGCTGCTGCGGACCTCCAGCTCTGTTTTTGGAGAGTGAATGTAAAGTCGTGTAATAATGTAACATAACTTTTAAGACTATTAGTGAAATACTGAAAAGTCCCTATCTGTAATCCATGGTGTGTACAACAACACATTCCCCAAAAAAACATCTTTAGAGAAAAAATCAAAACTGTAAGCACTCTTCTTACTTAAACCCCTACCTCATTCCTCTTGCTGTCTATTGAGGCTCCAAGCCATTTACGGTACATTTCATCTGTTCAGACCTGGGGTCCTTGACACATATATCCTCTCCTGTTGGCCCCCTTTTTATTAGCCAAAAACCCCACATAACTGCTAGGCATAAACCCCCAGGTGAAATGAAACTCTATCTCAAATCACCTCATTCAGACGAACATATAATTGATCGGTGTGGAAAACGATTAGCAAACAGACAGCACGTGGCATATAAAAAACAATATCAGCATTAGAAAAGCTGTACCTAGTGAAATCCATGACGGGGCCGCTAGAGGTGTACTTAAACTTGAACTGGTAGCACTCTGTAATAGTCTAAAACACACAGAAATATACAATAAATGAACACTGTTTTCATTTTAGCATTTTACCTTCCAAGTCACATTAAGTAGTGATTTTCAGACATAGGCCGGGATCACACTTGCGAGAAAAAATTATTTTGTAACCTTGGCCAGATCTGTGCCTTGCCACAGTTCTGTCTCTGAGCTCCTTGGCCAGTTCCTTTGACCTCATTATTCTCATTTGGTCTGACATGTACTGTGAGGTCTTATATACTGTAGACAGGTGTGTGACTTTAGAGATCAAGTGCTATCAGTTTAATTAAACACAGCTGGACTCCAATGAAGGAGTAGAACCATCACAAGGAGGATCACAAGGAAATGGACAGCATATGACTTAAATATAAGTGTTTGAGCAAAGGGTCTGACCATGTGATAGTTCAGTTTTTCTTTATTAATAAATTTGCAAAAATTTCTATATTTCTGTTTTTTTCAGTCAAGATGGGGTGCAGAGTGTACATTAATGAGAAAAAATGAACATTTTAAATTTATCAAATGGCTGCAATGAAACAAAGAGTGAAAAATTTAAAGGGGTCTGAATACTTTCCGTACCCACTGTATATTCTACAATAGCTCAGAATCCAGTCAGTACAGTCCTCCATACAGTATTATGGACACCACATAGAGCTCCATACAGAATAATTAGCTCCATATATTGTATGGGCACCAATAGTCCTCCATACAGTATTTTGGGCACCACTTTGTGCTCCATACAGAACAATGAGCCCCATATATTGCTCCATACAGTATTATGGGCACCACAAAAAGCTCCATACAAAATAATGAGCCCCATATATTGCTCCATACAGTAATATGGGCACCACATAGTCCTCCATACCATACATTATTATAGACACCACATACTGCTCCTGTCACGACCCACACATGTAGGTCCAGCCGACGACACAACATACACCAACAGTAGGGAGCGAAGGATGGGGTATCTCCTAACCACAGCCTGAGCCTATCCCTAAGCTCCAATAATGCTCCATGCAGGTCCTTCCTCCCGCCGTCGTCACATGCCTAGTCTCTAGCTGTCACCTCACTATACCCTGGGTAGTGCACTGGCCAGTAAGAACACTAGCCTCACCACTGCAGGTGGTAAAAACATAGGGGGTAGTGACAAGCACAAGACAGACAAGGAAAGAGAACAAAAAACTTAGCTCCAGCCACCGCCACCAAGCTACACACAGCAGAGCTTACGGAATCAGGAAACCGAACTCCACAGAAGTAGCAGATAAACCGCTGGCACCAGAGCGCGCCAAACTCCTAGGCTGGTCTTCATAGAATAACTCTATTACTAACAGTCAGCTGATGCATCATGTGGCTATTTAAAGGATGGTGGGAATGGTCACCACCCACATCAGCTGACCAGCAACAAAGCCGCTTCCAGCAAGAAAACTGACATTAACTGTTGCTGGCATGAAAGTAAAAAAAACAACGTTTAAATTAAAGCAGAGACAGAGCTGACACGAATCCAAAAATGAATCATGACAGTACCTCCTTTTCAACGAGGGGCTTCTGGACCCTTAACACTGGACCTTACCGGAAATGACTTTCGGTGAGGACGCCTCAATCCACTAGGATTCACCTCTGCAGTCACCAGATCCTCAGGTCTATGGCAAACGCAGCCCGATGGTGATGGAAATAACGTAAGCTCCGGAGGCGCAGCAAATCTCCAGAGCAACGACCCGACAACCTGTGGAATACATTCTGTACCTGAATCACTGGGGGTACCTCCAACTGGAAGGTCCTAGGGCTGGGAATGGCCGAGACCCGATACGGCCCAATCACCCTAGAGTTCCAGGTACCAGATGCGTACTTCCACTTCCATTTGATGTTTTTAGTGGAGACCCACACGTACTCATTCACACAGGTCTGGATCTGAATGTTTATTTCCAACAAACGTTTGCCAACAGATGGTAATTTCCCTGAAAAACACAACAGAGGCGTCCCCTGTGTCACTAAACTCATACCCTTACTACATTCAGGGGGAACCACCACCCTCTCCTGATCCCTCCTTCTGAGAGGGTTTACTTGTGGTGAGGGTTGAATCCTGCCCCTATCCCCTGGTAGCACCTTAGCTGCCTTCACCGGAGAAGAAGGGGTAGATTCAAGTAGGACGGCAGAGACCGTAGCACTCAGGCAACAGTCTTTACAAGACTGGTCCCAACTCACAACTTCCCCGGACCGCCAATCTATGTTCGGACTGTGCCTCTTCAGCCAGGGAAGACCTAAGACAATGGGGGATGGCATACCCAAGATGCAGCACGACAGGAACTCTTCATGAACAGTCCGTATACGCAGGTTAACCCTTTAACCCCCGGAGCTTTCGTCAGTTTTACGTTTTTGTTTTTTGCTCCCCTTCTTCCCAGAGCCATAACTTTTATTATTTTTCCATCAATATGGCCATGTGAGGGCTGTTTTTTTTGCGGGATGAGTTGTAATTTTGACAGACACCATTGGTTTTACCATATCGTGTACTAGAAAACGGGAAAAAATTCCAAGTGAGGTGAAATTGCAAAAAAAGTGCAATCCCACACTTCTTTTTTGTTTGGCTTAATTACTAGGTTCACTAAATGCTAAAACTGACCTGCCATTATGATTCTCCAGGTCATTACGAGTTCAAAGACACCAAACATGTCTAGGTTCTTTTTTATCTAAGTGGTGAAAATAAATTCCAAACTTTGTAAAAAAAAAAAAATAGCACCACTTTCCGATACCTGTAGCGTCTCCTTTTTCGTGCTCTCGGGTTGGGTAAGGGCTGACATTTTTAACCCCTTTCTGCCACTGGACGTACTATTCCGTCCATGTGACCTGGGACTTAATTCCCATGGACGGAATAGTACATCATATGCGATCAGCCGCGCTCATGGAAAATGCGTGGCTGATCGCGGCCGGGTGTCAGCTAATTATCACGGACCGCTCCGGCACTTTAACCCCTGGCAAACTGCGATCAAACATGATAGCAGTGTTCCGCCGGCAGCAGAGGGACTGACAGCCCCTCTGCTTTTGGATCGGAGACCCCGCAGCTTGTTGCGGGGTCCCGATCGCTGCCATGGAGAACGGATGTCGTCACAACGACATCCAGGTCTCCAGGCCTGAGGGACTTTCTGTCATGCGCAGTGATGACCAGGAAGTCTCTCAGGTCAGTGCTATAGGAGCTGCAGCGCTGAGAGCTTCTATAGCATGCAGATCAGCACGCTATAGAAGTGATAAGCCTGCAGAAAATGAGTGTCCCATAGTGGGACAAAGTGTAAAACTAAGAAATAAATCAAAAAAAAAATAATAATTGTAAAAATATTTAAATAAAAATAAATAAAAATCAATATTTATTCCATTAATAAATATTTTAATAAAAAAAAAATCTAAACAATAAAAGTACACATATTTAGTATCGCACCGTCCGTAGCGACCCGACCTATAAAACTGTCCCACTAGTTAACCCCTTTAGTGAACATCATTAAAAAAAAAAACAAGGCAAAAAAATAATGCTTTATCATCATACCGCTGAACAAAAAGAGGAATAACACGCGATCAAAAAGACGGCTATAAATAAACAAGGTACCGCTGAAAACGTCATCTTGTCCCGCAAAAAAAAAAGCCACCATACAGCGTCATGAGCGAAAAAATAAAAAAGTTATAGCTCTCAGAATAAAGCGATGCAAAAATAATTATTTTTTCTATAAAAGTTTTTATTGTATAAAAGCGCCAAAACATAAATAAATGATATAAATTAAGCATCGTTGTAATCGTACTGACCCGAAGAATAAAACTGCCTTATCAATTTTACCACACGCAGAACGGTATAAACGTCCCCCCAAAAACACAAATTCATGAATTGCTGTTTTTTCTTCATTCTGCCTCCCAAAAATTGGAATAAAAAGCGATCAAAAAATGTCACAAGCCCGAAAATGGTACCAATAAAAACGTCAACTTGTCCCGCAAAAAACAAGACCTCACATGACTCTGTGGGCCAAAACATAGAAAAATTATAGCTCTCAAAATGTGGTGATGCAAAAACTATTTTTTGCAATAAAAAGCATCTTTTAGTGTGTGACAGCTTTCAAACAAAAATCCGCTAGAAAAACCCACTATAAATAGCAAATCAAACCCTCCTTTATCACCCCCTTAGTTAGGGAAAAATAATAAAAAAAAAAAAATTATTTATTTACATTTTCCCATTAGGATTAGGGCTAAAGTTAGGTTGAGGGTTGGGGCTAAAGTTAGGGTTAGGGTTGGGGCTAAAGTTAGGGTCAGGGTTGGGATTAGGGTTGGAATAAGGGTTAGGGTTGGAATTAGGATTAGAATTGGAATTAGGGTTGGGATTAAGGTTGGAATTAGGGTTAGGGGTGTGTTAGGGTTAGGTTTGTGGTTAGGGTTATGGTTGTGGTTAGGGGTGTGTTAGCGTTAGGTTTGTGGATAGGGTTATGGTTAGGGTTGGGATTAGGGTTAGGGGTGTGTTAGGGTTAGGTTTGTGGTTAGGGTTATGGTAAGAGTTGGGATTAGGATTAGGGGTGTTTTGGGGTTAGGGTTGGAGTTAGAATTGGGGAGATTCCACTGTTTAGGCACATCAGGGGCTCTCCAAATGCGACATGGCGCTGATCTCAATTCCAGCCAATTTTGCATTGAAAAGTCAAACGGCGCTTCTTCACTTCCGATCTCTGCTGTGCGCCCAAACAGTAGTTTACCCTCACACATGCGGTATCAGCATACTCAAGACAAATTGCACAACAACTTTTGGGGTCAAATTTCTCCTGTTACCCTTGGGAAAATAAAAAATTGGGGACTAAAAGATGTTTGTGGAAAAAATGTGATTTTTTTATTTTCACACCAGGGCATTATAAATTTCAATGAAACACCTGGGTGTTCAAAGTTCTCACCAGACATCTAGATAAGTTCCTTGTGGGGTCTAGTTTCCAAAATGGGGTCACTTGTGGGGGATTTCCACTGTTTAGGCACATCAGGGGCTCTCCAAACGCGACATGACGCTCGCAGACCATTCCATAAAAGTCTGCATTTGAAAACGTCACTACTTCTCTTCCGAACCCCAACGTGGGCCCATACAGTAGTTTTCTCCCACATATGGAATATCCGCGTACTCTGGTCAAATTAGACAACAACTTTTGGTGTCCAATTTCTCCTGTTACCCTTGGGAAAATAAAAAATTTGGGACACTAAGATCATGTTTGTGGAAAAAATTTGATTTTTTTATTTTCACTCCCGGGCATTACAAACTTTGGAGAAACACCTGGGGTTCAAAGTTCTCACCACACATCTAGATAAGTTCCTTGGGGGTTTAGTTTCCAAAATGGGGTAATTTGTGGGGGTTTCCACTGTTTAGGCACATCAGGGGCTCTCCAAACGCAACATGGCGTCTAATCTCAATTCCAGCCAATTTTGCGTTGAAAAGTCAAACGGCGCTCCTTATCTTCCAAACTCTGCCATGCACCCAGACAGTGGTTTACCCCCACATATGGGGTATCATCATACTCAGAACAAATTGCACAATAACTTTTAGGGTCCTGTTACCCTTGGGAAAATAAAAATTGGGGGTGAAAAGATAATTTTTGTGGAAACAATATGATGTTTTAATTTTACGGCTCTACGTTATAAACTTCTGCGAAGCCATCTAGATAAGTTCCTGGGGGGGTCTAGTTTCCAAAATGGATTCACTTGTGGGGGGTTTCTACTGTTTAGGCACATCAGGGGCTCTCCAAACGCGACATGACATTCGATCTCAATTCCTGCCAATTATGCGTTGAAAAAGTCAAATGGCGCTCCTTCCCTTCTGAGCTCTGCCATGCGCCCAAACAGTGGTTTACCCCCACATATAGGGTATCAGCGTACTCAGGAGAAATTGCACAACAACTTTTGGTGTCCAGTTTCTCCTGTTATCCTTGGTAAAATAAAAAAATTGGATCTGAAATAAATCATGAAGTACAATATGTCATGAGAAAACATTGTTAGAATCATCGGGATCCATGGAAGCATTCCAGAGTTATAACCTCATAAAGGGACTGTGGTCAGAATTGTAAAAATTGGCACGGTCATTAACTTGCAAACCACCCTTAGGGGTTAAGGGGTTAATGATACCACTTTGGTACAGATACGATCTTTTGATCTCCCGTTATTGCATTTTAATGCAATGTTGCGACGACCAAAAAAAGGTAATTCTGGCATTTAGACTTTTTTTCTCGCTATGCCGTTTAGCGATTGGGTTAATCCTTTTTTTATTGATAGATCTGGTGATTCTGTACGCGGCGATACCAAATATTCGCATGTTTGATTTTATTTTTATTGTTTTATTTTTAATGGGGCGAAAGGGGGGTGATATAAACTTTTACATTTTTTTATTGTTTTAAAAACATTTTCTTTTTACTTTTGGCATGCTTCAATAGTCTCCATGGGAGACTAGAAGCTGCCACTACCCGATTGGCTCTGCTACATAGATGCGATGATCAGATCGCCTCTATATAGCAGATTTACTCACTTGCTATGAGCGCCGCCGACCGCTGGGTGGCGATCACAGCAAGCTGGAGCTGACAACCATAGAGGTCTCTAGGAGACCTCCGGTTGTCATGCTAACACACCGGTGACCCGCCATCACGTTACGCGGGTCACCGGTGAGAGTATTTCCGGCGCCATTGCCGGAAGCGCTTGTTAAATGCCGCTGTCAGCGTTTGACAGAGGCATTTAACTAGTTCATAGCCGCGGGTGGATCGCGATTCCACCAGTGGCTATTGCGGGCACTTGTCAGCTGTACAAAACAGCTGACATGTCTCCAGAAAGATGTGGGCTCACCGCCGGAGCCCACATCAAAGGGAGGGAGTCCAACATTGGGGTACTATTACGCACAATGTCGGAAAGGGGTTAATACTGTCTACGACTTGGGTCAAACTCCTCTGGCTAAGAGGGACAGAGTCAATCACATGAATGGAAATGGGTCTCGCCAGCGTCTTACTGATCAGACTGTGGGTCTGAACAAAGCGAGACTCCACCAATTGACTCCAGCTCCACTCTCCACAAGAACCGGTATAACCTCAGCTTCCCCACTAACCACCACTTCAACCGTAATGGTAAACTGAAACGTAAAAGTGGAGGAAATGTACACATCCTGGTCGTCCCCTCCACATGAACAGGGGAACGTCGCTTTTGTGATGGAGTACGTACTTTGGTGCAAGCTCGCAGACATTGATGAAATGACCACAATAGAAACATGCTCCCCTCCCACGGCGAACCGAAGACAACCTAGTTTGAGAGGAGTCTCCTCCCACCTGCATGGGTTTGCCCATCAGCACCAGTGTGTATTCCTTACTAGTAAGAACAACAGGGGGTAGATTCGGTGCATGCCTCTCCCTGAGGCGTCTATCCATCCGCATAGCAAAGGACATGGCGACCTCCAATGACCCAGGAGTAAAATACTGCACCAGAGTATGAGTCGAGACTCAGCCAGGGATACGCCATCAGGATCCCCATACATCTGTGCCAATACTGCGAAAAACTCGTCCACCGACCGCAAAAATGGTGAATCGGTCAGCAGGGAGAAGGCCCAGGATTGGGGATTACCCTTGAGAAGGGAGACACACGCTGTTCCTGTATGGAAGACCACATAGTCCTCCATACAGTATTATGGGCACCAAACAGCGCTCAATACACAATAATGAGCCCCTTATATTGCTTCATACAGTATTTTGGCACCACATAGAGCTCCATACAGAAAAATGAGCCCCATACATTGCTCCACACAGTATTATGGACACCACATAGTGCTCCATATAAAATAATGAGCCTCATATATTGATCCATACAGAATCATGGACATCATATAATGCTCCATAAAGAATAATGTGCCCCATATATTGCTCCATACAGAATAATGAGCATTATACTGTATATTGCTCAGCACAGTAATATGGACACCACATGGTGCTCCATACAGAATGAGCCCCATATATTGTTCCATACAGTATTATGGGCACCACATAGTCCTCCATACAGTATTATGGGCACCACATAGTGTTCCATATAGAATAACGAGCCCCATATATTGCTCCATACTGTATTATGGGCACCACATAGTGC
Source organism: Oophaga sylvatica (assembly GCA_033576555.1). NCBI lineage: Eukaryota > Metazoa > Chordata > Amphibia > Anura > Dendrobatidae > Oophaga > Oophaga sylvatica. Next base: position 511,333,177 of record JARQOD010000001.1, read on the forward strand.
TCAATACACAATAATGAGCCTCATATATTGCTCCATACAGTATTTCAGCTGTAGATGGAAGGAAGAGAGCCACAGTCATTACTAGTGGGTAGGCGGAGCCCAGATAGGATTGACACCTCAGATTAAAAAGAGTGTTGACCGGCCCCTCCAGCTCGGGCTCCTCCTACTCAGCTCTTCAGTTTACAATTTGAGGTCTCAGAGGATAGTCGCTGCTGGAAGCAGCTCCTCAGAAGATTTTATTATTTTTTATCGGACAAGAGACTTGGATCACCAAATGTGGTCTAGAGGTCTCAGGAGTCTCAGCGCTGCTGGACTCCCACCTCTCCCTTGGCGGATCTGTATTACCCTAATGGTGGTCCCTGCAGAACCCTGCCGGCCCGGGGGGATGAGGATGGCTTCCCTGGCGGGGGCGCAAACCGCGCTGCAGGGGTCACTGCGTCCCCCGCCCTGGGGGGAAGCATGGGCATAGCGCCAGAAACCCCTGGGGGTCCCTGTGGCGCTTCGGCTGGTGAGTACCTCACATTTTTACCTCACATTTTTATTAATGTGTGTGTGAGTGTTTAAGCGACTGCTGCGGCAGCCGCTGTACATTACATGTCGGTGACTGTGTTTTTTGTCCGCAGGTGGATGCCTGCAGGACATAGGAGAGGAGTGCGCGCCTTTTTATTTGAATTTTCGCGCCGCTCTGAGCGCGCGCTTTACTGCTGTCTCCATTTCCGGCTTCCCTCATGGAGCACACGGAGGCACAGCGCGGCGGCCATTAAAGAAGCAGGCTGAAAGCTTCTTCTGGCTCTTCTCCCTCCTCCCCTCCCGGCAAGATGTTACACTGTTACCAGCTGGGTGAGTCGCTTCTAGCCCGCAGGCAGAAGCTTAACCCCTTCACCCCCACAGCGCGGGCGCCTTCTGGGGCACTAATGAGTGACAGACTGCGCTGTCCTGCGGCTGTTATCGCATAAGGGACTCGCACACTCTTTTCAATAATAATAAAGAGTTTGTGGGGAGTCTGCGATTTTAATACTGCCACTATACGTTCCCACTAACGATCCTGATAACGACGCATACTAATGCGATCGTTTGTGTGATCATTTTTTAATGTCGCTAGTAGCTGCCAATCTGGGCGATCTCATTAACATCGCATAAGCGGTTAGCGATCTCCTTAACAACTTTGGCGGTCATTGCGATATACAAAACAGCGCAATTTTTAGCGATCTTGTGGAACGTTTTTCTGTTAGTGTGGCATAAAAAGCTGTCCTGCAGCTGCTGCCTTATAAAAGGCACTTGGGGCTCGCACAACTTTTTCATTATCAAGGTTGTGGGGAGTCTGCTACTTTAACCCCTTCTTAGGCGGTTAACTATTAATGCTGGGGTAGCTCTCTCTTTAAGAGCTTTAACCCTTCAGCGATTGTTTTTTTTTTTTTTTTAAGAAACACACCGTTCTAGTTACTGACAGGTTTAACCTGCCATATACTGTGCAAGGACATGTCAGATGCGGACTATCTGACACGCAGACCCCGACAGCGTCATGCGCAGCGGTCGGAGGTTCCAGTGGTGTCAAAATGGAGGCCCTCGCTAGTTTCTATGATGGCCTGTCTGACCTTCTAGGTTATGG
>JARQOD010000001.1:511334885-511350560 GCA_033576555.1 Oophaga sylvatica
TTTTACAAAAATTCTAGCGCCCCTCATGGCAATTCTTCGAAGACAGGGGGTTACGATTTCCCTACCTGGACGACCTTCTGATTGTGGCGTCCTCAAAGGAGGAGGCGGGGACGGCTCGCAATCTATCCCTTCAGCTCCTGGAGGATTTCGGGTGGCTGGTCAATTGGGAGAAGTCGTCTCTGGAAGTCAATCCTGTTTTTGGGAATGCATTTCGACACTGTACGGACGGTGGTGTCCCTTCCTCCAGACAAGGGGCATGTCTCTTTCGACATGTACAGATTATGAGGTCTACGGCAGCAATGTCCTTTCGGAAGTGTATGCGCCTTCTGGGTTTGACGTCCATGGAGGCACTTCCGTTTGCCCAATTTCATTCCAGGGCCCTCCAAAGGCTCATTCTGAGTCATTGGGATCGATCGCAAGCTTCTCTGAATTGCAGCGTCATCATCTCTCACAGGGTGCGAGAATCCCTAGGATGGTGGTTACGTCCAGGAGCGTTATTCCTGGGGAAATCTTTCCTCCCTCCGAGGTGGTCGGTCATAACCACCGATGCCAGCCTGAGCTGGGGGGTCTGGAACGATCTTTAGATCCAGGGAGTATGGTCATCGGAAGAGTCTGTTCTACCGATCAACATCCTGGAGTTGAGGGCAATTTTTCCTTTGCCTACAACACTGGACGGTCCCTTTAAGCGGTCTACCAGTCCGAGTGCAGACAGACAACGCGACGGCGTTGCGTATATCAACCACCAAGGCGGGACAAGGAGCTCCAGCCTCATGATGGAGGTGTCTCGGATCCTGCTATGGGCCGAGACCAAGGTTCCAGCCATCTCTGCGATCACATTCCAGGAGTCCAGAATACCACGGCGGACTTCCTCAGTCGCGAGAAGATGGATCCTGGAGAATGGAGTCTTCATCCGAAAATTTTTGCGCTGCTGTGCTTCCGTTGGGAACTCCCCAAGTGGATTTGATGGCATCCAGGTTCAAATGCCAAACTACCGACCTTCATGTCCAGGTACAAGGACCCGAAGGCTGTGGCGGTGGTTGCTCTGGTGGCTCCGTGGGACCATTTCGAGCTAGTCTATGTGTTTCCGCCGATATCTTTACTTCCTCTGGTGCTACGTCGGATCAGACTGGAAGAGAATTCCGGCTATGTTGATAGCCCCGGATTGGCCAAGGAGGACGTGGTTCTCACACTGGTGTCGTTTTTGGCGGCACCGCCATTCCCACTTCCTCCTCGCCCGGACCTGTTAACCCAGGGGCCCGTTCGTCATCCGGACTTGAAGTCTCTGCGTTTGACGGCGTGGCTCTTGAGACCGAAACCTTGACCCGTAGAGGTTTTTCAGCCGAAGTCATTGCCACTCTGCGAGCTGCCAGAGGTCCGGCTACTACTAAGATTTATCACAAGACTTGGTCTTTTCGTGGTTTTGGGTTCTTCAAGGAATCCGAGGATTTTTTTCCATTCCCAATTTGTTGGCTTTGCTACAGTACGGGCTGGACAAAAGGTTTGGCAGTTAGCACTCTGAAAGGTCAGGTTTCTGCCCTGTCTTTGCTATTTCGGAAGGCTATCGCCTCGCGTAGGGACGTACGTTCCTTTTTTCGGGGAGTAACCCGTCAGTTTCCACTGCGGAAGGCGCCTGTGTCTCCTTGGCGGCTCAACCTTGTCTTGGAGGCTCTTCAGCATATACCTTTTGAGCCTATGGGTTCTGCTAGCCTTTCTTTAATTTCTTGGAAGGTTACCTTCTTAGTGGCGGTAACCTCTTTAAGAAGGGTTTCTGAGTTGGCAGTTTTTTCCTGCTCGCCTCCTTTCCTGGAGTTTTACCCAGATCGAGTAGTCCTTCGCACACGGGGCGATTTTCTACCTAAGGTGGTGTCGCAATTTTATGTTAACCAGGATATTGTGTTGCCCTCGCTTTGCCCGGGCCCAGGGAATGCAAAGGAACGGAACTTGCACAAATTGGATTTAGTGCGGGTCTTGAAGTTCTATTTTGTCTATTACTCAAGGTTTTCGAAAGTCAGATTCCCTGTTTGTGATTACAGCAGGTCGTAGGCGTGATCAACGAGTTTTCAAGGACTCTATAGCTCGTTGGATTCGGTCGGCCATTTTGGAGGCTTACCGTCTTAATGGCGAACGTTGCCCGATTAAGATTCGAGCTCGCTCCACGAGGGCTGTGACTTCATCGTGGGCCTTTCATCAAGGGCTTCGGCAGCTCAGCTCTGCCGAGCGGCGACCTGGCGTTTCGTCCACACATTTACAAAGTTTTATAAGGTGGACGTCAGTGCTTCCGCTGATGCGGCCTTAGGACGTAGGGTCCTGCAGGCAGCGGTAATTTAAAGTTTTTAGTTAACTTGTATTTGGTGCCTGTGGCGCATTTATCTAGGTTGTTGGGTTTCTGCCTATTTTGGTTTTTTCCCACCCTAATTTTTGGACTGCTTTGGGACGTCCCACTAGTAATGACTGTGGCTCTCTTCCTTCCATCTGCAGCTGAAAGACGGATTTTGGTAAGAACTTACCTGTAAAATCCTTTTCAGTGAAGGAAGGAAGAGAGACACAGCTCCCTCCCATGGCAGAAGTGTGTTGTTGTATTTACAGATGCAGCGTGACCCTTCTCTGATAGCGATTATCTGGACTGAGGTCAACGCGCTACGGCTCTGTTCCAGCATTGCCAGCTTATCGCAGTAGTCAGGTTCAGTGAGTAGTACCTGTAACTGTGTGATTTTTTTGCCGAATGCATGCATAACCTGTACTACTTATGTTTTTTCTCTGAAGTCCTTCAGAAGGGGTTATGTTGCTTCGCTGGTGATATTGTTCTTCCTTAAGCTTGGGTACGACTGAAGAGCTGAGTAGGAGGAGCCCGAGCTGGAGGGGCCGGTCAACACTCTTTTTAATCTGAGGTGTCAATCCTATCTGGGCTCCGCCTACCCACTAGTAATGACTGTGTCTCTCTTCTTCCTTCGCTGAAAAGGATTTTACAGGTAAGTTCTTACCAAAATCCGTCTTTTGGGCACCTGTTGTGAATGCACTGGATTCTGAGTTGGGGCTCCCTCTGGTGGCTGTTGATATTAATGAAGCGGCCTTGACTGACAGAGGCCCTTCAGCTGAAGATTCAGCTGCGGACGATTGGCAATGATGACTGGGAGATTTAAGGGAGTAACTTTCCCATGATCCTTGCCGGTGATTAGTTGTCTCTTCCTGGTCCAGTTTGGAAGTCGTCTTGCTGCGATCTCCTGCAACTTTCAGATAAGCTATTTTCTGCTTGTTTCTGTGGTTTTGTTTTCTTTTGTTTTTCTGCCTTCTGAGTGAGGTCAGCCGGGTCCCCCTTCTGGGGCCTGCGCTGGTCTCTGTTTCTCAGTTATCTCTGTTCATTTGTTCAGTCCCTGTTATTTCAGTGGCTGCTGGGTAGCTACCTGTTCACACAAGACTTCTGATATAGAGGGGAGAGATTGTGCGGTCTCAGTATTTTTTTGGAATCAGAAGTGTTGGAATGTTTCCTAGGGTTTTGCTAGATTGCAGAAAGTATTATTTTCTGTCCTGTCCTATCTAGACAGTTTTTGGCGCCAGCGTGTGCTTACTCTATTTTCTGCCTGCGTTTGTATTTCATCTTGTCTCACCACCAATATATGTGTGGGGGGCTACCTATTCCTTTGGGGCTCTACTCCGGGGCAGTTAGCTTTCCCCTTTCTATCTTTAGGCTTAGCTAACTCTCTAGCTGTGTTGAGGCGTCTAGGTCATCGTAGGTACGTCCCACGGCTGCTTCTAGTTGTGCGGTTAGTTTAGGGGTCTGCAATCCATTAGTTACCAACCTCTCTGGGTGATTGGCTGCCTTGGCTATTTTTGTTACTATCCTCCTCGGCTACCATATCATAAAAGGCACCACACAGAGCTCCATATAGAATGAGCCCAATATATTGCTCCATACAGAATCATGGACATCATATAATTCTCCATACAGAATAATGAGCCTCATGTGTTGCTCCATACAATATTATGGGCACCACATAGTGCTCAATACACAATAATGAGCCCCATATGTTGCTCCATACAGTATTATGGCACCACATAGAGCTCCATACAGAATAATGAGCCCCATATATTGCCCCACGCAGTATTATGGACACCACATAGTGCTCCATATAGAATAATGAGCCCCATATATTGCTCCATACAGAATCATGGACATCATATAATGCTCCATACAGAATGAGCCCCATATATGCTCCATACAGAATAGTGCATCATAAAGTATTATGGGAATCACGTAGTGCTCCATACAGAATAATGCTCCATACCATATTATGGGCACCACACAGTGCTCAATACACAATAATGAGCCCCATATATTGCTCCACAAAGAATAATGAACCCCATATAGTGCTCCACTCAGTAATATGGACACCACATAGTGCTCCATTTAGAATAATGTGTCCCATATATTGCTCCATATAGAACAATGAGCCTTATATATTGCTTATATATTGCTTCACCACATACTGCTCCATACAGAATAATGAGCCCAATATGCTGCTCAATACAGTATTATGGGCATCACATAGTGCATCATAAAGTATTATGGGCATCACATAGTGCTCCATACAAAATAATAAGCCCCATATATTGCTCCATACAGTATTATGGGCACCACATAGTACTCCATACAGAATAATGAGCCCCATATATTGCTCCATACAGAATCATGGACATCATATAATGCTCCATACAGAATAATGTGCCCCATATATTGCTCCACAAAGAATAATGAGCCCCATATAGTGCTCCACACAGTAATATGGACACCACATAGTGCTCCATATAGAGTAATGAGCCCCATGTATTGCTCGATACAGAATTATGGACATCATATAATGCTCCATACAGAATAATGTGCCCCATATATTGCTCCATACAGAACAATGAGCCTTATATATTGCTTCACACAGTAATATGGACACCACATAGTGCTCCATACAGAATAATGAACCCAATATGTTCTCAATACAGTATTATGGGCATCACATAGTGCATCATAAAGTATTATGGGCATCACATAGTGCTCCATACAGAATAATGAGCCCCATATATTGCTCCATACCATACTATGGGCACCACATAGTGCTCAATACACAATAATGAGCCCCATATACTGCTCCCCACAGTATTATGGACACCACAGAGTGCTCCATATATAATAATGATCCCCATATATTGCCCATACAGAATCATGGACATCATATAATGCTCCATACAGAATAATGTGCCCCATATATTGCTCCATACAGAATGAGCCCAATATATTGATCCACACAGTAATATGGACACCACATAGTGCTCCATACAGAATAATGAGCCACATATGATGCTCCATACAGTATTATAGGAACCACATAGTGCTCAATACACAATAATGAGCCCATATATTGCTCCATACAGTATTATGGCACCACATAGAGCTCCATACAGAATAATGAGCCCCATATATTGCCCCACGCAGTATTATGGACACCACATAGTGCTCCATATAGAATGAGCCCCATATATTGCTCTATACAGAATCATAGACATCATATAATGCTCCATACAAAATAATGTGTCCCATATATTGCTCCACACAGTAATATGGACACCACATAATGCTCCATACAGAATAATAAGCCCAATATATTGCTCCATATGGTATTATGGGCACTACATAGTGCTCCATAAAGAATACTGAGCCCCATATATTGCTCCATACAGTATTATGGACACCACATAGTCCTCCATACAGTATTATGGGCACCACATAGTGCTCAATACAGAATAATGAGCCCCATATAATGCTATAAATGTGTAAGGCTGCCAATCAAACAAAAAGTTTAGGATAAGCAAGGTAGAAGTATTGTATAAAATTTTACTTTTAATTAAATATTAAAATGTAAGGAGCCCTCAAATTAATGAGACAAAACCATAACACAAGAAAAAAACGAATAACATATAAAGTCACATAGAAACCATCACTAATATGCAGTGATAGGTAGCTGGGAAGAACTTTACTTCTTGCACAAAGGTAAGGGTGTAATTTCACAGAATAATATTAAAATCCCATATGAGTACATGTGTTAACCCAATACCCTTATGAAAACAAATAGGAAGAAAGTCTTTCTACATGGTGTCTGCTATCAAAGTCAAAAGTAACAGGTGGACCTATGTCCTAGTATGCGACAGTACGGTAAACAAAAAGGAACAAACTCACCCAGTAGTGTTCCTCAGTTGGACCAGATCATGTTCCAATGAAATTATAGGGTCCTAGTTGTCCAGGTGAAGAAGGGGAGCTGCAGATACTTGCCACACATTACCTCACTAAGGGAAACTTCATAGGATCCATAAAAAAGCCGCAAATTGCTTCCAACGTGTTTCATTTGTCAAATCATCAGGGAAGATAGATACTGTTGGGGCCTTATCAGAAATAGTGTGATGAGTACATGCCCATCTTACATAAAGGGAGAAGAGGTCTGGTTCCCTAGGTTGGTGATAAGAGAGGATAAATAGACCGCCGCTCGTGGTGATGAGAATGTCACTTCCAATGCGCTCCATGGTGGAGCACACAGCTGACACGCGTATGTCACTTCCAGCGCATCTAGTGTATTTTGCTATGTGACTTCTGATGCACTGTATCATGGAGCGCAATGGTAGAATGCACACATCACTTCCGGTGTGGTGTTCACAGGATCAAGGTATGTATGTAATAGCTCCCCTATGTAAAAAGATAAATGGGAAACTCAATTAAACACTATATGTTCAGTCCCATAGAGATAAACCCAGGACTAATGATATCAGGATAAGTCAGGGGGAAATGTAGGCATAAGTCCCATTTGAAGGCCATATATAGAAATAGTTGAAAAATGTAAGAGCAGTGCAGAAAACTGTCTTTATGAACAAGATCCTACAACCTCCTCTGAGGAGGGAGGATCAAAAATTGAACATTGGAGGTTGATGAACAGAGACAAAAGAAGCACTGACTAAAATTGGATCGGAGAGCCAAAAACAGTCAGGACATCGGTGTTTAATATTTAATTAAATGTTACATTTTATAGAATACTTCTGTCTTGCTTATCCTACCCCATATAATGCTCTATACAGAATAATGAGCCCCATATATTGCTCCATACAGAATAAGGAGTCCCATAAAATGCTACATACAGAATATTAGACCCCATATAATGCTCCATAAGGAATAATGAGCCCCATGCATTGCTCCATATAGTATTATGGGCACCACATAGTGCTTCATATAGCATGAGCCCCATATATTGCTTCATACAGAATAATGGACCCCATATATTGCGCCATACAGTATAATAAGCCCGCTTAAGGAACCCCATATATTGCTCAATACAGCATAATGAGACCCATATATTGCTTAATACAGTATATTGGGCCCCATAAATATAGTATATTGGGCCCCATATATTGCTCCATAAAGAATAATGAGCCCCATATATTGCTCCATACAGTATAATGAGCCTCATATAATGCTCCATACAGTATAATGAGCCCCATATATTGCTCCATACATAATGGACCCCATATAATGCTCCATACATCATGGGCCTCATATAATGCTCTATACAGTATATGATGGCCCCATATATTGCACCACATATAGTGAGCCCCATATAATGATCCATACATAATGAGCCCCATTTATTGCTCCATTCAGTATATGATGGGCCCCATATAATGCTCTATACAGTATATGATTGACCTCATATAATGCTCCATACAGAATGGACCCCATATACTGCTTCAAACATTGAAAAAAAAAAATGAAATACCTCTCGTCGCTGGCCGCGGGTCCGGACTCCTCAGCATCGTCTTCCAGCTCTCTGCACTGTGACTGTTCAGAGCAGAGAGCACGCTGTAGTGACATTATTGCGCCCTCTGATCTGAAGCATCAGAGTCAGAAGATGCTGCAGCTTCGGAGGAACAGGAGAGGAAAGTATTGCAAGCACTGGGGCGCCGAGCAAGCGGGTGTGGGCGGGTGGGTGGCAACTCGCACTGGGCTCCCATACCGTGCCCTGGCACTTGCCGGGGTGTTCCGGGTGCTGAGGCCGCCCTGAGTGAGACGGCCATGTAACAAGGAGGATTATCGCACAGCAATGCTTGGAGTGGCCGGCAGCTCTCCTGACCCGAGTATGACAGATTCATGTACTCTTAAGCAGTTGTCATGCTCGGGTCAGGAGAGCCGTCAGTCAAGCCAATCAGTGCAATGCGATAGTTGTCAGTGTTATTCATCCATCTTACTTCGCCCAATTACAAGGCCTTTATTATTACAATCTCCCCTTCATCTGGGATCGGAAAAGGTGTGAAAGTCCCATTGCTGGAAAACCTGCTAATCATATGTTATGGCTGCTAGTGTGTACACCTTGTGACAGTGCATCTGTCCACTGTCACAGAGGGAGCATGGCGAGGCACTTAAAGGGAATCTGTCACCCTATTTTAGCCATATCAGCTAAAGATATGACTGAATAGTGCGTCCCATAAGCAAGCTATCGGTAGGTATCATATATCCAGATACCCCCGTTTTGATAGCAAAATACCTTAGTAAGGTCGGGATTCTTTTCTCTAAATCAGGGCGGTCAGGTCCGGAGGGCGGCGTTTTCACTCCTCTCCCCCCCCCGCTCCTCGGCATGTCTTGCGTATCGCCGTCTGTGAATAGCACAGACGGCGTTCTGCTTACCGCCATTGCGCTTTTCAAATTCCCCCTGTGCCTGCACAGTGTGCTTTGCCCAACATTGGGCAAAGCATAAAATCATTACAGCGCATGCGCAACTCTTTCCTTGCCCCGGAAATGACTGCTTGCCTTGGACGACTTCCGGGGCAGGGAAAGTAAATGACAATAGTTGCGCATGCGCTGTAATAATTTTATGCTTTGCCCACTGTTGGGCAAAGCACACTGCGCAGGTGCGGGGGGGATTTGAAAAGCGCAATGGCAGGAAGCAGAACGCTGTCTGTGCTATTCACAGACGGCGATACGCAAGACATGCCGGGGAGTGGAGAGGGGAGAGGAGTGAAAACGCCGCCCTCCGGACCTGACCGCCCTGATTTAAAGAAAAGAATCCCGACTTTACTAAGGTATTTTGCTATCAAAACAGGGGTATCTGGATATATGATACCTACCGATAGCTTGCTTATGGGACTCACTATTCAGTCATATCTTTAGTTGATATGGCTAAAATGGGGTGACAGATTCCCTTTAACTCGTTTCAAAATTTTTTGTACCTGAGATGTCGTTCTCAATGGCACCATTTTGGGGGCACAACGTTTTGCTAATTTTTTACCTATGTGATGAAGTGTAAGTGCATTACAGTTCATATTAATAGCCATCTTCCCTGGTTTCCAGCACCTCTCCATTCCTCTTTTGGCCCACGTGACCTGCAAACATGGGGGTTTGCGTGTCATCCGTAAGTAGCTTTCTTAAAGGGGTTGGCCAAGACTTTAGCAATGATGGTGTCATGGCGTGACTGACTCAGTGTGACACGACCCAACGAGTGGTTGGTAAACTTACAGCTCAACACACAAGGGAACACCAGGGAAACAATAACAACGGTGGGTCCTGTCGATAGGGAACGGGGGAATGGACACCTCCTGAACTCACCTGAGGATAAACCCTGATCTACCTATTGTCCCTATACGAGTTCTTTCACCCCGTCGCCGAACAGGTTATCTAATCCCTCACTTGCCCTGCTCTTATCCCTAAGTAGAGAACTGGCAGGTGAGAGCACTGGTCCCACCACTGCACTAATACAACATGAAGGAATGGAAAGACAGACACCACCGGGTTGGGGTAACAAAAATACAACACTTAGCTTTCTGCTGCAAAGCACCGCACAGCAGGATAAAGACACCAAATCAATGTATTCAGCTGAAGTACCACTCCACCCAAGAAGCTCCTGACACCAGCTAGGTCACTGCAGATTGATCTAACACCGACAGTCAGCTGATGCATCATGTGACCTCTTGAAGGATGGTGGGAGTGGTCACCACCCACATCAGCTGACCCAGCAGCAATGAAATTACACTAGCAGGCCAGCGGGAAAAAAAAAACTGACCTTAATCCCCGATGGCCTGAAAGGAAAAATGTTTTAATCTGTGTGATGAACGGCACACGGAAGCATGGGGGGTCATGGATTGGGATCCCACAGCTGCCACCAAATGTGATGAAAACACAGCAAATAAATCTGTTGACCTTACACTTTACCGCAGGGGGGCTTATTTTAGTTATCCCTCCGCTGCCACCAGTATGTCACCAACTGCAGGGATTTATGTATATCCCACTTTCCAGTTCCACTTAGGAACTCGCAGCTCTCCGGCACCCCCTTACCCCCAGGTCAGTCAGGGAACTGCACCTAGGATAATTAGTCGCCAGACGGGCCTGCTTGGATGTGTACTAGCTGTTAGGCAAGCTGCAGTGAGGGAATTATAACTACTCCTAGCCGCAGCCAGGCAATACGCTTACAAAACCCGCTCTGTCACTGCCAGCTATACCCAATGCCCAATACACTCTTGCTGCCACCAGCCTGATTCTAGAATGTGGGGCAGAGGCCACCCCAAGTTAGTAGCGTAATTTCCTTTGGAGGATGTGACAGTACTTTATAGAGCAAGGAGAAACGGAACTAGTAATTTTATATATTTTACTCCCAAAAAAGTAGGCAGTGTTTACAAAAGGTCTAAAAGAGATTACAATATGAGACAATTAAAGTATGTACAAGACGATTACAAAATAAAAAGGATGAACATAAGGAAGATAAACTTATAGTTGTTTAGATCATTGCAGGCAAACCATGCGGCTGGGGGAGGGGCGACACGTCATAATGCATCAGCACGGAGCTTCACTGCTTCAGCTTTCCAGGGCAAGAGAGAGAGAACCGACTGAGCTCCCATAGCCTTATACCCCCTGGTCGTGACATCACTAAAGGGGCTGAGTTATGGAAGCACTCGTCTTTTCTCAAGAGGAGTCTTTTGCTGCAAAATTTCTGAATTACATAACTCAGAGATGGAACCCCCTACAGAAACGCATAGGGTACCATTGTACTCCGCATGATGTTGGCGTTCCTTTAAGTCTAAACATGAAGTGCCTGTACCAAGTGGCGACTTAGGAATCCATTTCTCGGATTCTGCTGGTGCCAGCGCTTAGAAAATTCACTGGTTATTGGCTTTACCGATGAACATGCAGATATGAAAATTTCATACTAATAACATAAACGGGGGTTGGGTTATGCCCTAATGGTTAGATTCAGGGTTATCTGAGACAAAGGACAGCTTGCTGCCGATTATCACATTCTTTAGGGAGGGGGAAAGAGAGGTTTTTGGCTACAAGCAGGGGAATAGAGTGAGCTAGTGAGAGCATCTGCAGCTGCTTACAGAGGGAGAGGGGGGGGTCGGAAGAAGCCCCCAGTATGAGTCTGCAAGAACCTAATGGATGTAGTAGAGGTCCTTGTGCGCAGAAGGTTCTGGCAGGGCAAAATTTGGGGGTATCATTACAATCTGATAAGCCAGATCTGAAACAGATCCAAAAATGGATCGTGACAGATGGCCTGTCGTTAGGATAGGTCACCAATGTCTGATCGGTGGGGCACCTCCACCGATCAACTGTTCCCGATGTCGGCAGCAGCTGGAACTGCTCAGCACAGCTCTGTCAACAGAATAGTGACCACAGATGGGTACTGCACATCTGTTCTGCATTGATTTGAATGGTGGATCTGCAGTACCCTACTGCGGCCACTACACAGTAGGTGGAGCTGTAATGTGCAGCTCTGCAACTGAGCAGATCCAGCTGCCGCTGATATCAGGCGAAGCTGATCGGTGGAGGTGCCCCACCGATCAGACATTTATGACCTATCCTAAGGACAGGCCACCATTGTTACCCTCTTAAATGTAAGTCTATGGAACTTTGTACTGAGGCTCATAGACTTACATTAGGGAGGCAGCCGCCTATCTGCACAGTTAGGCCTGTGGGAGCAGACTAATAGCAGAGACAAAAAAAGAAGAAGAACATGCCCACAAAATGGGAACACCCAAATTTTAAATAGGAATGAAATGTCAATATTTTATTTAGTTTGCAAAAGCACATACAAAGAAAAATAAGTAATAAAAACAGTTAAAAACATTGACTAGCCACGCCTGTAATAGAACAATGACTTGCCCACACTAAATTCCACACAGCATAAAAATGACCAGTACAAGGCTCTGAAAAAATAATAATGAAATAAAGTATAAAGTCCAATAGTATCAGTGAAACTGATCCATCACAAAACCTGAATACCTATTCACAGCAACATATAAGTAGCTAGATGTAAAGACAGATGAACAAGCGAACAACCAAACCAAGGGAGAAATAACCCAAAATATATTACTGTAATACATACAAAATATAATGAACCGACTCACTGCCTAACCACAAAAGGGTAAACGCAATACATGGAACAAAATGAAATGAATACGTGAATCATTCCCTGTGGCAGAGCAAGAGAGAGGAGCCTAGGATTTTTAACCCATTAGTATGGGGGCAAAGAGATCAGATAAAGAGCCATGAATGCTGGGGAAAAAATAGGGGGGGTACAAACCGAATAATAGCAGTCACGTGGTTCAGAAGGAGACTGCAGCGGTGCTGGAAACGGGAGAAGACGGCAATCAGTAGTGCACTTACACATCAGTGCACAGTTATTAAGATGCAAATTGCCTCTTCAAACAAAGAGGACTTGTACTCTAAAGCGCCACCTATTGGAAGTAGCGATCCTACAAGTCACAATCAACCCTTTAACGAGTCTTGTAATATGACTTAGGATAAAAGCCAAATCAGAATCTTCATTTGCAGACACGGTGTTTCGGACTATTGGTCCTCGTCAGTGCAAAGTAGGAGAGATCTGATTTGGCTAGATGAGAGGCTCTGGACTAAGGTCTAGGGGGTAAGGTTTCTCCTTGTGGAGAGTGACATACCAGCTCTGCGTGTCAAAGTAAGGAGGCTTATTCGCCGTGCAATGCTCCTCTGGGAAATTTTAATATGCAAATTGCCTCTTCAAACAAAGAGGACTTGTACTCTATAGCGCCACCTATTGGAAGTAGCGATCCTACAAGTCACAATCAACCCTTTAACGAGTCTTGCCAAATCAGATCTCTCCTACTTTGCACTGACGAGGACCAATAGTCCGAAACACCGTGTCTGCAAATGGAGATTCTGATTTGGCTTTTATCCTAAGTCATATTACAAGACTCGTTAAAGGGTTGATTGTGACTTGTAGGATCGCTACTTCCAATAGGTGGCGCTATAGAGCACAAGTCCTCTTTGTTTGAAGAGGCAATTTGCATATTAAAATTTCCCAGAGGAGCATTGCACGGCGAATAAGCCTCCTTACTTTGACACGCCAGAGCTGGTATGTCACTCTCCACAAGGAGAAACCTTACCAGTTATTAAGAGGGATTTTAATGAGAATTCTTCTTTAAGTGATGTCAGGGAGATCCAGTGCATTTCAGTGAATCTTTGCCATTGTTCTGCACAACCCTACACATTGGAGAAGCAGAGTCAAAACAGTATAGTAAGTGCTGACAATACCCACCTGTGGATCTTCAGTGTTACTATATAGCTGAAAAATGCAATAAAAACACATTTTAGTACTGCTGACTGTAAAACATTTCAGAAAAAGCGTGAGAAATCATAAACAGGTGCCAGCACAAGTGTGTGTAGTAGTATGCCCTCATCTCTTGTCTTCAGATCTGTACCTTATACATATATTTCCATACACAATTTTTATAAATTATTACTTTTTTTTATTTAGGGCTACATCAAAATGTAATTTGTCTTTATGCCACACATTACCAAGGTATAACAAAAACATGTTACATTATTGTATTCTGGGCTGTCCACTCTTGATTTAACCCTTTGGTACTGGTTCTAGTATAAAATGGCAATTTTAAGCCAAAAAATACAAACAAAACACTGAAAACAAAAATAAGTTATAATACTTACTGCTAATACCACCATTCTTAGCTGTACAAAGCAAAAAGATCAGAATGATATGTTATATATTATATTACTATACTATATTACAAGATGAGAAAATCATGTATATTAGAGATCCAAGATGGCCGCGGAACAGTGCAGATGTGCATGACCACCTCGCTGCACTAAAACTGCTTCCACAGTATTCTAACATCCGAACCTAAAGGGTGCCCATCCCGCCAAGCAGCACTCTTTGGCACCTACCTCACTCCACACCGGACCATCAGTTGGAGATATTTGTGGACTCTCTTCAAAAGCAGCCCTTGTAACCGCGACTTGCAGCCCTGGTCCGCCGCCCTGGCGACCCCTGCCAACCGGACACCCGGACAGATCCCGCCGCTGCTCAGCTGCAGCGAAGAGAGGTACTCGGCACTCACCCCCATCCGTCGCTTGCTCATTGCGATGGGTCTCTCTGAGACGCCTGGGAGGCATTCGGGTCGTCCGCTGCGGCCGCGCGGCCCTCACTTCCGGTGAAGCCTAGAGTGAGGTATTCTCCTGCCGCAACCGGTAGTGCGGAGTGTCTGGGAGGTGTTAAGGAGGAGCGACGGTGAGGGACTAGTGAAGGGTCCCGGGCACGGAACGGCCTGCTTGTGGAGGTCTGTGGATTTCTTGGTTGTCTCCTACCTACATACCAGGTGACAAGGCTCCTACATAGCGATATAAACTTAAAACGATACGCAGCACGTTCGCAGACACCCTAACCGCTATAGCAGCAGTTGCCAGCATCAGTGTTCTGGACTGTTTCTTAAGTTAATCAGTCCTGCTGATAGCACCATTTGATCTACAATCAAGATATCATCTGAGCTACCACACAATCTAGGAATCTGTTCCCTATCTGCTCAAGAGCTGACAAAATATAATGGCCGCAGCTACAAACTGTGAGGGTAGTGCAGCGGTCCCCCCAAACTGGGTCCGGGGGGAGTAATAGGGACAGGGAACAATAACCCGACCAGTTAGAGGGGTTTATTGACTTTCTTAGTATATTCCCTCATTATTTCTCCCTTTTTTTTCTCTCTCTAGAAAAAAAAACGCTTTAAATTAGTTAACTTCAAATTTGGAGGCGAGGGGACATAGGGAAACAGCTATTGTTAACAACAAATTAAAAATGACTAAAAAACCTAATGAGGGGACACAGTGTAGGGTCCCTTGCAAAAGCTGCGGCGAAAGCGATTGGGGAAGCGTTCAGTGGTAAACAGTCCCTTTTACGGGATTTTAAAATTTTTCTTATTTTTGGGACTAAGCATTTTACTTTATTCAAATTCCTTTGTTTTTGGGCCCTTTTTGGATTTATAGAAATTTTGCTACCCACCCTTTTTTATCCTTGCACGTTATATACCATGGGATTTATATTTTCATTTTTGGGCAAGGTGCAATAAAACTTTGGGTATACTTTTTTATTATTTCCCGTTTTTTTTATTTTTTCAATTTACCCTTTGTCCCCGGGATTACATTAAAATTCCCCCTTTTTTGAAATATTTATTCTGCGGGTCTATTTAAAATGTTTAACGCGATTTTTAAAATTTTTTACGATCACCCCTTTATTTTGTTTAGGTTTTTGCTATTTTTCTTTTTTTAGAGTTTTAAATTCCCTCTATTGGGTTTGGGCAGGGCCCCTTTAAGGTTTATGACAATTTTAAACCAAAATT
>JARQOD010000001.1:511350660-511400660 GCA_033576555.1 Oophaga sylvatica
CAAACCATATGTATTTGTGGAAATATTCACACCCACATATGATGAAAAATTTAAAAAAAATCCGAATTTACCTATTTTTTAGGTCAAATTTCTCAAAAAGGGTACCCCTAAAATATATTAATTCTGATATCATTAGAAAGAGCACATTTTTCTCTACAAGGAATCATTGTTGTTTTTTTTGGAGTCTCTCAGTTAAGAAAAAAAAATGCCACAAACAGTGTTATTTATGCGCGTAATGCATTGATTTTGTGTTTGATTTTCAGATTCTTATCACATGTTACAGAGTTGTATTTTTGCTAGCAATGTCTATTATAATCAAAAACCTATAAACCTTTTGTTATGAAAAGTTATTGACTATTGTTACATTTTAATGCATATATTATTTATTTTTTAGTGATGGAGAATGAAATTTGATGAAGAATCGGCCCAGTGCTCTATTGGCCTTGGGCAAAACAATTCAAAAGTGCCACCTTAAGACATTCACCCATAGCAAAGATGAGTTGAATTGTTTACAACTTTGGATTGGATGAACAGAAATTGCAGCGTCGACGAGTGGGACTAAATTTTGCGAACATTCACAAATCTGTTTACACCATGAAGCTTCATTCTTGACCAAATATGAGCATTTGCAAAAATCTTGTTGCAATCCTTTGGGAAGAAAGGTCATAACACTATTCAAACCCTTGCGTTGGTCCATGGTGGTTATACCACAACCAATTCCCTAAGAATTGGTATTATAATCCTATTAAGAATTGTAATAATGCTGTCTTTCGAGAATTGGCAGCCCCATCGCCTAGGAGCCATGGCCGATAGCCGTGCAAGGCCAGCCGCGGGCGGTCTCTTTATCGCAGTTTCCGAAGCCTGAGGGTGGGTGTCTTTGCCTAGGATCCCAAGCCTAATTTTGGGTATCTTTTGTTGGTTCCCAAGCCATAATGTTCAGTCTAAGTCAGGGATGTCAAAGTCAACACACCGAGGGCCAAAAAAAAAAAATATTTGCTACAAGCCGAGGGCCGGACTGACGCCGGCCCTGCTACCGTGCATTGTGGGAAATGTAGTGTTGGTGCCAGGGCCGGCTCCAGGTTTTTATGGGCCCCGGGCGAAAGAGCCTCAGTGGGCCCCTTTAACACAGACCACGATTCATGATGCACAGATACAGCAGAGAAATATGGGTACAGTACAACACCAAATACTTCACTTCTTCCATTACATGAGTGAAATCTATTGTAAATTGTACAATAGCTCAAAAACCGCCAAATCCTCACAGCGCACAGAACAGACTGGACAGTACAGTCCTCCATACAATATTATGGGCACCACAGTCTCCCCCCTCATCACCCATATAATACCCCATGCAGGATGTCACCCCCCATATAATGCTCCATACAGAATACTGGACCCAATATAATGCTCCATACAGGATACTGGACCAATTTAATGCTCCATACAGGATCTGGGTCCCCATATAATGCTCCATACAGGATACTGGTCCCATATTAATGCTCCTTTACAAAATATGGAGCTCTCCTTGCGCTGGGGCTGCGTTTTTGCACGGGTTACAGCTCAGGAAAGGGGCAGTGGAAAGACTCCCCATTATCATCATCATTGCCTCCCCATCATCATCATGGCCTCCCCATTATAATCAATGCCTGCCCATCATCATCATCTCCTCCCCATCATCATCAATGCCTGCCCATTATCATCAATGCCTGCCCATTATCATCAATGCCTGCCCATTTTCATCATCTTCTCCCCATCATCATCAATGCCTCCCCATTATCAGCAATGCCTGCCCCATCATCATCTCCTCCCCTCAACATCAATGTCTGCCCATCATCATCTTCTCCCCATCATCATCAATGCCTCCCCATTATCAGCAATGCCTGCCCATCATCATCTTCTCCCCATCATCAATGCCTCCCCATTATCACAATGCCTGCCATCATCACACACAGACAGCACACAAGCACTCTCTCACATACATACATACACACACACATACACACACACACACACACACTACATACACACACAAAGCACCGCACTACATACACACACAGAGACACACACACAGAGACGTCTTACCTGTTCAGCGTCCCCGCCTCTGTGCCACAGCCGGCCGCTGAATGATGACGTCATTCAGCGGCCGGCTGTGAGAGGAAGCGCCGGCGCCCCCTGGAGTCCGGAGCTGCGGCAGCGGAGGCACGGGAGAGGTAAGTATTGTTTGCCAGCTGCTGCCGGGGCCCTGAGCAGGCGGGGGGGGGGCCCAGTGGCGGCGCTGGACACCGCTCTCCTCCGCTAACGGGCGCGGGGTGCCAGACTGCGAGTGGGCCCCCCCGCCTGCTCAGGGCCCCGCCTGCCAGGGGCCATAGATAATCAATTCGCGGGCCGGATCTGGCCCGGGCCTTGACTTTGACATATGGGGTCTAAGTGGTCTGGAATTGTTGCTGAATTTGCAACATAATCGGTTCAGAGAAGCTGTATTGTCGGCCCATTGCTGTTGCAGCTGGTGCTGGAATTATTGCAATGATTGACTGCTTGGGAATCAGCATGTATCATTTCTCACAGGCCAGTGAAAGAAGCTAGCGGTCCATGAGGATGCATAAAATTTATTAATGCATCA
Organism: Oophaga sylvatica; assembly: GCA_033576555.1. Classification (NCBI taxonomy): domain Eukaryota; kingdom Metazoa; phylum Chordata; class Amphibia; order Anura; family Dendrobatidae; genus Oophaga; species Oophaga sylvatica. The sequence goes on from JARQOD010000001.1 coordinate 511,353,281, forward strand.
TGGTCGTCGACTGAAATTTCAGAAATATTTCCAATCCACCAGTTCATATCGTAAATGCAGGCAATGTATTGCCCTGGCTGGAGGTTTGCAATTGGCACAAAAGGCATTTCTGATCTGACAGATCTATCTACATGGGCAATGAAAGATGATGGGTCATTTGACACCCTTGAAATGTGAATATTTTTGTCATCAATTGGCACAAACTGGTGATTTTCTCTTGTTACAGCAATTTGTAATGTCCATCTTTGAACCTTTCCTCTTGAACTACCCGTATTTCGTCAATTTTTTCTTTTGGAAGAAAAAAAATTTGATTCCATGCAGTTGCTCGTTGCAAAGTTGAATAAATCCTCCGGGGTCAGTATTTGGTTTTCAGTTGGGCGTTGAAGACTGGCACGAGCTGCAAACCTCTTTGCTGTCCCTCCAATCCCATCACAGGGCGACTTTCCATGACTGGTACCAAAAAAATTCCATTCAGCGCTGATATTGAAATCAGCATTGTGGTGGCACAAGTTGAGAAAATTTTTGAAATTTTTGTACTGGGCTGCAGATCCATCGCTGAAGTAGTGGATATGACGAATCCCATAGATGAGAGTCTTGAGATACTCCACAATTACTGTTAAGAAATGTGGACTGCAACTATGTCATGTCTGAGCAATCACTGATTATGCACAAGCTGATGTTCTGCGCAGCTTCACCATTTAAACTCCTTGAAGTAAATTACAAATGGGTGTACTGTAGCTTGACTATTTTCCCAGTGGAAACCTTGAATGGCATCTTGAACAATAAAATGAGTAATTTTCAGCAAAGTCCATAAGGATCACAAGCTCTCCAGGTCTCAGATTTTCCTTCAACGATTTCAAATAGCTACTTTGATACTTGCGATGTAGTGATGGCTACAAAGTTTAGAAATTTTCAAAACCAATTCTTCAATGAAATCTTCTATAGTCAGATGTTTGGTATCAAGCGTGTCTCGATCAGTGTGAATCCATTGTTTGAACTCAATAATATCTTCAAGGTCACTGTTGACAAACACATTGACTAGAAATTCTTTTAAAAACTTCAGGACCCGGGCATTTATCACAACGGCCAAGCATACAGTCCTTGGATTCAATTCCACAGACCATTTTGCATATGAGCTCTTTGTTGTCATCATTGATTGGGAATGCTGCAAGCATTAGTTTTGACATTTTGGTGAATGGTACACACACACAAATTGAATGTGTTCCAGCAGATCCAACGGTTACGCACCACTTTGGCCGAAGCTCACAAAACTTGGAAAATCCAATTTCAGGGCCATTCCGATCCTGATAGGCAATAAACATTTCCCTCATATTGCTCAGTAATAGTCGCTTTTGCACTTGCTTTTTTTCTCCTGCTATTCGCACTGATACATAGTTTTTTTTTTACCAGGGCACATTCGACTGAATTCATCATCCTCAAAAATGCCTGCACCTTTTCCTTCACTTCCTCAGAAACTTTCTTGCCTGCACTTGATTCTAGATAAGGCTAAGATCCCATGTTCACATTTAAGCTTTTGAGCTTGTTTGACCATTCGTTCAGAGACACCGAATTCGTCTGATATAGCCTTAATGGACCAACTTTTAGGTGCCAATGTCAAGATTTGGACCTTTTCTGCCCGACTGGAACCTGCAGCTTTTGCTTCAAAGTTGCCAAAAGGTGATTGTAATCCAGACACATTTTGCACTGTGCTGTTTTTGTTTGCTTAATGTCTTTCGGCTCAAGCCCTCCAATTGAAGCAATCTTGCTAGAAAATGCATTTTGTACCTGGCTTATCTTTCTCCTTGCATATCCAAGTGAATCCCGCTGGCTTACCCGTGGATATTTCAGAGGAGAGATGCGAATGGATGTTAAGCTTGAATTTAGACTTTCAGGAGAACATTCCATTCCATCTGGATCTGATTCAGAGGAAACTGGATCAGCTGATTTTTTCCTGTTAGCAAATTCTTTTCGACATGATGCACACCTTCTGGCCAGGCTTCACATCATTCTTTGTAAAATTAGTCCCACTCGTCGACGCAGCAATTTCTGTTCATCCAATCCAAAGCTTGTAAACAATTTCAACTCATCTTTGCTATGGGTGAATGTCTTAAGGTGGCACTTCGAATTGTTCGCAAGGCCGATAGAGCACTGGGCCGATTCTTCATCATTTTCATTCTCCATCACTAAAAAATAATAATAATGCATTAAAATGTAACAATAGTCAATAACTTTTCATAACCAAAAAGGTTTATAGTTTTTTGATTATAATAGACATTGCTAGCAACAATACAACTCTGTAACATGTGATAAGAATCTGAAAATCAAACACAAAATCAATGCATTACTCGCATAAATAACACCATTTTCAGTGGCATTTTTCTTTTCTTAAACTGAGAGACTCCAAAAAAAAAAAACAATGATCCTTGTAGAGAAAAGTGTGCTCTTTCTAATGATATCAGAATTAATATATTTTAGGGTACCCTTTTTGAGAAATTTGACCTAAAAATAGGTAAAATTTGGGTTTTTTTAAGTTTTTCATCATATGTGGGTGTGAATATTTCCACAAATACATATGGTTTGACCGTGATATTGCAGCAATGCAAAGTCATGTAGATGTTTGGTGTACAGGGCAAAGCACCAGTTACTATTGGTTTTTGGTCTTGAGTTATATATGGGCAAAGTTTGGCAAAATTTTATGCGACGCGATTTACAAGCTACTTTGACACAAAATTGCGGCCGAAATTATTGCTTTGTCATAGCCGGTAATAATTTTATTGTGTTTAGCAGCAAAAGTTGAGCTAGTATGCCAAATTTCAGCATCATAGCCAGTATAGAACTCTAATGGCTATGTGCCAAAGTTTGCAAAATCCTCTTAGCTGAAGCCGCAGGCTTGGTGGAACCTCCAGTGAAAGGTCAACAGTGCCCAATGTATTTGAGATCTGGCCCTAAAAATTTACAGAACCTCTTTTCAAACATACATGTACATCCTTATAAATTTTCAACAAAATCGGAGAAGGTCGAGTGGGGACGATTTTTAAAACTGGTCCACTTGATGTGGAATGACCCATTTACAAAGTTTTATAAGGTGGACTCAGTGCTTCCGCTGATGCGGCCTTAGGACGTAGGGTCCTGCAGGCAGCGGTAATCTAAGTTTTAAGTTAACTTGTATTTGGCGCCCGTTGCGCATTTATCTAGGTTGTTGGGTTTCTGCCTCTTTTGGTTTTTTTCCCACCCTAATTTTTGGACTGCTTTGGGACGTCCCACTAGTTATGGTTGTGTCTCCCTTCCTTCATCTGCAGCTGAAAGACGGATTTTGGTAAGAACTTACCTGTAAAAATCCTTTTCAGCGAAGAAGGAAGGGAGACACACATCCCTCCATGGCAGAAGTGTGTTGTTATATTTACAGAAGCAGCGTGGCCCTTCTCTGATAGCGATTTTCTGAGCTGAGGTCGACGCGCTACGGCTCTGTTCCAGCATTGCCAGCTTATCGCAGTAGTCAGGTTCAGTGAGTAGTACCTGGGACTGTGTGGTTTTTCTTTGCCAAATGCATGCATAACCTGTACTTTTGTATTTTTTCTCTGAAGTCCTTCAGAAGGGTTATGTTGCTTCGCTGGTGATATTGTTCTTCCTTAAGCTTTGGTACGACTGAAGAGCTGAGTAGGAGGAGCCCGAGCTGGAGGGGCCGGTCAACACGCTTTCTAATCTGAGGTATTGATCCTATCTGGGGCTCCGCCTACCCACTAGTTATGGTGTGTCTCCCTTCCTTCTTCGCTGAAAAGGATTTTACAGGTAAGTTCTTACCAAAATCCGTCTTTTCATGACTATGAAAATTGTAGAATCACACTGAAGGCATCAAAACTATGAATTAACACATGTGGAATTATACATTACACTTTACAAAAAAGTGTGAAACAACTGAAAATATGTCTTATATTCTAGGTTCTTCAAAGTAGCCACCTTTTGCTTTGATTACTGCTTTGCACGCAGAAAAGGTGAACGGATGGACTCTACATGCCTAGTTCCCACCGTGAAGCATGGAGGAGGTGGCGTGATGGTGTGGGGGTGGTTTGCTGGTGACACTGTTGGGGATTATTCAAAATTGAAGCGATGAGCGGTCCAGCTCACCCCAACCCATCTCGATTGGGTTCAGGTCTGGTGACTGTGGAGGCCAGTTCACCTGGCATAGCACCCCAACACTCTCCTTCTTGGTCAAATAGCCCTTACACAGCCTGGAGGTGTGTTTGGGGTCATTGCCCTGTTGAAAAATAATTGATGGTCCAACTAAACGCAAACCGGATGGAATAGCATGCTGCTGCCTTCAATTTTGAATAAATCCCCAACAGTGTCACCAGCAAAGCACCCCCACATCATCACACCACCTCCACCATGCTTCACGGTGGGAACCAGGCATGTAGAGTCCATCCGTTCACCCTCTCTGCGTGCAAAGCAGTAATCAAAGCAAAAGGTGGCTACTTTGAAGAACCTAGAATATAAGACATATTTTTAGTTGTTTCACACTTTTTTGTAAAGTGTAATGTATAATTCCACATGTGTTAATTCATAGTTTTGATGCCTTCAGTGTGATTCTACAATTTTCACAGTCATGAAAATACAGAAAAATCATTGAATGAGAAGGTGTGTCCAAACTTTTGGTCTATACTGTATGCACATGCGGCGCGTCTTCCTAGACCGCAGCATGTCTGTTTATCTTGCAGAGACGCACAGTATCCAAAAAGATAAATAGCACCGTTCTATGTATAGGATGCGGTGATTCCGCAAGTTTTCAATGAACGCGTACAAAAGCCGGCAGCGCTTTGGACGGAGCGGATATCCGCTGCTTCCAAAGCGCTGCCATTCCAGACTGTGGAAACATACCCTGAGGGTCTTTTATATATTTTAGTTGTCAAAAGTTTTAACTTTATAACAAAAAAAAATCTTGTGTCTCCATTTTCTGAGACCCTTAACGTTTTTATTTGTCTGTTGATGGAGCTTAGCGAGGGCTTGTTTTTGTGGGCTGATCTGTCATTTATATTGATACCATTTTGACATACATGCAAATTTTTAATGCATTTTTTTGGTGGTGGGATCAGTGACCAATAAAAAAGTCACTCTTGCATTTACCAAATATATACACTGCTCAAAAAAACAAAAGGGAACACTCAAATAACACATCCTAGATCTGAATGAATGAAATTGTAATGTATGTAGTACAGTTCATATAGCGTTTGTGCTTGGGTGCGATGAAAACACAGGAGTCACAGGTTTGATATAGAAAAGTCCTGTATTACTTCATACAAGTTGGCAGAAATAGTCACACAGTTTGCAGACACAGAAACAGGAGACACAGCAGGCCAGAGTAATCCAAGCTCAGCAATCACTCTCCAATACAGATTCAGGATCTTCTTCTCTGTTACCGTAAGTCCATGCAAACGTGGGTCTTTCAAAGAGCAGGGTTCAGAGTCCACAAGTGCTTCAGAGTTCCTCAGTAGGAATAGCTGGAGTACAAGGTCCAAGGCTTACAGGAGTCAAGTCACAGGTTCACTGCAGGCTAGATTCTGAAGCACTGATTGCTCAGCTGTGGCTGCTTAAGAAGCAAAGGAGAGAATCAGGGCGGGAACATGCAAGCCGGAAACTCCATTTTGACTGAGGGCAAGATAGCTGCAGCAAGACAGAAAGTAAAATGGCTGACGAACAAACTGAGTTTCAGGAATATATACATAGAACCTTACATTACTCCCCCCTTAAGGACAACCTCCGGATGACCTCAGACCAGGCTTGTGTGGGTACCTCTGATGAAACTGACGGAGCAAGCGAGGAGCATTAACGTTATTGACCGGTTCCCATGAGTTGTCCTCCACTGGGTAGCCCTGCCATTTAATCAGATATTGTAACTGATTTCTATACAACCTGGAATCTAAAATCCTTTCCACCACAAATTCTTCCTGACCATCGACTAGCACTGGGTCAGGGCAAGGAGAGGAACGTCCAGGAAACGTATTGGGTGTCGCAGCCTTTAGTAGCGATACATGAAAGACAGGGTGGATTCTCATAGTTCTGGGCAGTTGAAGACGACAAGCAACGGCACTTATAATTTTACTGATTTTATAGGGTCCAATGTACTTATGTCCCAACTTAGACGATGGAATCCTTAACTTAAGATTTCTGGTTGACAGCCAGACCAAGTCTCCTACCTTGAAAGCTGGTGCAGGTTTACGAAATTTATCTGCTGCTTTCTTGTACCTTTCTTGAGCCGATTCCAGATTTTCCTTTCTTCTGTAAAGACGTGATTCTTTCAGCCACTGCTGGTAAAGGCGTTTCTATGGGAAATCGTGGTAGAATGTTAGGATGATAACCTAGATTAGAGTAAAAAGGAGACTGTTTAGTGGAGGCACTCTGAGAGTTGTTATACGAGAACTCAGCTAATGGAAGTAGATCCACCCAATCATCCTGTAGGTGGCAGATAAAGCAGCGGAGATACTGCTCCAGGGTTTGATTGGTTCGTTCGGTCTGTCCATTAGTCTGGGGATGAAAAGCAGAAGAAAGGTTTACTTTAATGTCCAATGCTGCACAGAAATTTTGCCAAAACCTAGAAGTGAATTGCACCCCTCGATCCGAAATAACCTCATCCGGTACTCCATGTAAGCGAAACACATCTTTAATCATCAAATCTGATGTCTGTTTTGCAGTGGGTAAGCCGACACAAGGGATAAAATGAGCTGCCTTTGTTAGACGGTCAACCACCACTAGAATGGTGTTCTTCCCCTGAGAGGTTGGTAACTCCACAATGAAGTCCATAGAAATGGATCCCCACGGGCGGGACGGGGTGGGAAGAGGCTGTAACAGACCAGTTGGTGAGGAGCGAGGTGTTTTGCATCTTGCACAGACCTCACATGAAGTGACATAATTCAAAACATCCTTCCTGCAAGTGGGCCACCAAAAGAAACGAGAAAGAAATTCCTGTGTCTTTAGAATTCCTCTATGCCCAGCTATCTTGGAATCGTGAATGAGTTTCAATACTCTTAATCTGACTGTTTCAGGAATATACAGACGTTGTCCCTGAATCCACACACCATTCTTAAAGACAAGACTTACGTCCCTTGGGGTTGTGCCAAAAAGGAATCCGCATGGTATGCTTCCTTGATGTCCTTAAGTAGGTCTTGTTAATGAATTACTCCTAGGAATCTAGAGTCAGGAAGAATAGTCTTAGGAGGAGTAATTGGACGTGTCTCTGCTGAGTAAATCCTAGAGAGTGCATCAGCCTTTCCATTGCGCGATCCTGGTCTATAAGAGATGATAAAATTAAATTGGTTTAAGAAAAGATTCCAGCGAGCCTGGCGAGGAGTCAGGCACTTAGCCGACCTGATAAACTCAAGGTTACGATGGTCTGTCAGGACGACTATTTGCTGTGCAGCTCCCTGAAGAAGGTGTCTCCATTCTTTGAAGGCGGCAATAATGGCCAACAACTCTCTATTGCCCACATCGTAGTTCCTCTCAGCCGAAGACAACTGCTGGGAAAAGAAGGCACAGGGATGCAAGACATTCTTCTCACCTGTTCTCTGAGAGAGTATAGCTCCAACGGCACAGTCTGAAGCATCCACCTCTATTATGAAGGCAAGCTCGGGGTTGGGATGTACTAGGATAGGTGCAGTGGTAAATTTATCTTTTAGACGGGAAAATGCTTCCTGGGCTTGGGGAGTCCAGGAAAACCTAGACTCTTTCCGGGTAAGTTGAGTGATAGGTGACACTACCTCAGAGAAATTTCTAATGAAACGTCTATAGAAATTGGCAAACCCGATGAAGCGCTGTACCTCCTTCACATTTCTAGGACTTGGCCAATCCTTGATGGCTTGGGTTTTGCTTCCATCCATACTAATTCCTTCTGTAGACAGTACATACCCCAGAAATTGAATTTCGGTCCTATGGAATTCACACTTTTCAAGTTTGATGTAAAGATGATTTTGTCTTAGACGTTCCAAGACCATTCTCACATGTCCATGATGTTCCTCTGTGGAGTTAGAAAAAATTAGAATATCATCCAAATAAATTACCACGAATGTATCTAGGAGATCCCTGAAGATGTCTTTCACCAAGTGTTGGAAAGTGGCTGGGGCGGTACTCAGACCAAAAGGCATAACTAGATATTCAAAGTGTCCATAGCGTGACCTGAATGCAGTCTTCCATTCATCCCCAGGTCTAATACGGACTAAGTTATAGGCCCCACGAAGATCTAGTTTAGAAAAAATTTTGGCATGTCGCACTCTCTCCAATAACTCAGAGATTAAAGGCAATGGATAACGGTTTCTAATAGTAACCTTATTGAGTTCCCTATAGTCTACGCATGGTCTCAGAGATCCATCTTTCTTCTTTACAAAGAAGATGGGTGCACCTGCAGGAGATGAAGAGGGGCGTATGAAGCCCTTGGCTAGATTTTCATCTATGTAATCCTTTAAAGCCTTTAGCTCGGGCCCCGCCAGGGGTAGATCTTACCAAAAGGTATCTCTGCTCCAGGCAATAATTCAATTGGACAATCATATGGACGGTGAGGAGGAAGCTGGTCAGCGTTCTTCTTGTCACATAAATCCACATAGTCCTGGTATACAGCTGGTAGTTCAGGGACTGACATGATTCCTTTAGGAACAGAGCAAGCTGAAACTTTTGGACTCATCTGTTTCTCTGGAAAGTGTAATTCCTTGGTCTCCCAGTTAATGGTAGGATTCTGAGCCTGCAGCCATGGTAGCCCTAGAATAATGGGAAAGTGGGGAGAAGAGATAAGCATAAAGGACAGTTTCTCTTGATGATCTTTACCCATAAGAACCCTCAAAGGCTCTGTTTCCTGATCCACTGGTCCAGAGGTCAGCAGGGAGCCATCCACAGTTTCCATCTGTACTGGAGTAGCCTTCTTCACTGAACGTATTCCCTGTTTCAGAGCAAAGGAGACATCCATAAAATTTCCACTTGCCCCTGAGTCGATCATAGCAGAGCTAGACACCCAAGCTGAGTCAACCCAGAGTTTGATGGAAAGAAAGCAATGAGAATTGTTTTTCTTACAACTCAGCTGGGACACCGCTGAGGAAACTTGAAAAATGGCAGCGTTTACACAGTCAACGTCCTCAGAGGTAACGGAGTTTAAGTCCGAGAAATCAAGATCTGTTGCTGCAGATCTCTCTGGAGCCTGAGGCTCGGACCTGACAGATCCCCTCTCGCAACACTCACAATGAATGAGTGCTGCAGTAGTCTTACGAGAACGGCTGGGGCAGTTTATAATGAAGTGCCCTGACTTACCACAATAGAAACATAGATTCTCCTTAAAACGATATTCCTTGCGTGCATCACTAACCCGTCGTTGTAAAGAGTCTACCTGCATGGGTTCAAGTTCAGGTTCCCGTGTAATCCTACTCAAAGGTTCCTTAGCTGGAGAGGAAGGTAGGAAAAGGTTAGTACGATTGCTTTCGAACCATCTCTCTTGCCTGCGTTCAGTCAGACGAGTATCAATACGGATGCAGTAGTTAATAAAGTCACCTAACGCAGTGGGAGGGTCGGCACGAGCAAGTTCATCCTTAATCAGTGGAGATAACCCCTTTCGAAAAATAGATTTTTTGGCGGAACTGTCCCAGGTGGTATCAAGGGCCCATCTCCTGAAATCCAAGGCATATTCAGCTACCGAGTGCTTACCTTGGCGCAAAGCTAACATGGCTGCTTCAGCTGTTGCACCTCGATTGGGGTCATCAAACACCTGCCCCATGGCTGAAATAAAATCATCAAGGTGATTCAAACAATCATCCTCAGTCTCAATCAGAGGGTTTGCCCACATTAAAGCCTTGTTGGTAAGCAACATAATTATAGTAAGCACCTTAGATCGTTCAGTGGGAAATTGTGAAGCATGTGCAGAAAAAAAAAGATTGCATTGATTAATAAATCCCCTGAATTTCTCACGTTCACCGCCAAAACGAAAAGGGGGCAACTTGGGAATCCCAGCACTCGGGGCTACGGCAGGAGCCTGGACTCGCCCCTCTAGAACCTCAATCCTGGCTCGCAAATCCTGGGTAGTCTGTCCAACCACTTGCAAATTGTGATTATTGAGGTCCTGTAGATTTGTAAAACGGGTCTTTATATTCTGCAAATCTGCAAGGATATTATCAGTCACTCCGCAAAGTTCCTTTATGCGGGCCTCCATTTTCCAGATCTTTTAAGACAGGATTACTGGAAGAAGAGGAGAGAAAAAAAACAATAGTGTTCACCTGTGGCAACACTGCAGAGAGAAAAAAAAAATTAAGGGAACTGCTCACCTGGAATGGTTGTGAGAAGTCACAACCACTATCATCACAAAAAGTTTCAACCAGACATCTGATATCCAGAGTTACAGCAGACAAAAAAGAGAAAAGAAAGGAAAAAAAAAAAAACAATAGTGTTTACCTGTGGTAACACTGCAAAAAGAAAAAACTTAAGGGAATTGCTCACCTGGAATGGTTGTGAGAAGTCACAACCACTGTCATCACAGAAAGTACAACCGGACGTCTGATATCCACAGTACAGCAGACACAGCCTTCCAGACCCAGCAGACACTAACGTTTTGGCTTCAGAATCTTGTAATGTATGTAGTACAGTTCATATAGCGTCTTGTGCTTGGGTGCGATGAAAACACAGGAGTCACAGGTTTGATATAGAAAAGTCCTGTATTACTTCATACAAGTTGGCAGAAATAGTCACACAGTTTGCAGACACAGAAACAGGAGACACAGCAGGCCAGAGTAATCCAAGCTCAGCAATCACTCTCCAATACAGATTCAGGATCTTCTTCTCTGTTACCGTAAGTCCATGCAAACGTGGGTCTTTCAAAGAGCAGGGTTCAGAGTCCACAAGTGCTTCAGAGTTCCTCAGTAGGAATAGCTGGAGTACAAGGTCCAAGGCTTACAGGAGTCAAGTCACAGGTTCACTGCAGGCTAGATTCTGAAGCACTGATTGCTCAGCTGTGGCTGCTTAAGAAGCAAAGGAGAGAATCAGGGCGGGAACATGCAAGCCGGAAACTCCATTTTGACTGAGGGCAAGATAGCTGCAGCAAGACAGAAAGTAAAATGGCTGACGAACAAACTGAGTTTCAGGAATATATACATAGAACCTTACAGAAATGTTCTCATTGAATACTTTGTTCTGTACAAAGTTGAATGTGCTTGACAACAAAATCACACAAAAATCATCAATGGAAATCAAATTTATTAACCAATGCAGGCCTGGATTTGGAGTCACCCACAAAATTAAAGTGGAATGTAATGTCCTTAAAACAAGTCAAAATTATGCTCAGTAGTGTGTGTGGCCTCCACTTGCCTGTATGACCTCCCTACAACGCCTGGGCATGCTCCTGATGAGGCGGCGGATGGTCTCCTGAGGGATCTCCTCCCAGACTTGGACTAAAGCATCCGCCAACTCCTGGACAGTCTGTGGTGCACTGTGACGTTGATGGATGGAGCGATACATCATGTCCCAGATGTGCTCAATCAGATTCAGGTCTGGGGAACGGGCTGGCAAGTCCATAGCTACAATGCCTTCATCTTGCAGGTACTGCTGACACACTCCAGCCACATGAGGTCTGGCATTGTCCTTCATTAGGAGGAACCCAGGGCCAACCGCATCAGCATATGGTTTCACAAGGGGTCTGAGGATCTCATCTCGGTACCTAATTGCAGTCAGGCTACCTCTGGCAAGCACATGGAGGGATGTGCGACCCTCCAAAGAAATGCCACCTCACACCATTACTGACCCACTGCCAAACCGGTCATGCTGAAGGATGTTGCAGGCAGCAGATCGCTCTCCACGGCGTCTCCAGACTCTGTCACGTCTGTCACATGCTCAGTGTGAACCTGCTTTCATCTGTGAAGAGCACAGGGTGCTAGTGGCGAATTTGCAAATTCTGGTGTTCTGTGGCAAATGCCAAGCATCCTGCATGGTGATGGGCTGTGAGCACAACCCCCATCTGTGAACGTCGGGCACTCAGACCATCCTCATGGAGTCGGTTTCTAACCGTTTGTGCAGACACATGCACATTTGTGGCCTGCTGGAGATCATTTTGCAGGGCTCTGGCAGTGCTCCTCCTGTTCCTCCTTGCACAAATGCGGAGGTAGCGGACCTGCTGCTGGGTTGTTGCCCTCCTACGGCCCCCTCCACGTCTCCTGGTGAACTGGTCTGTCTCCTGGTAGTGCCTCCAGCTTCTGGAAACTACACTGACAGACACAGCAAACCTTCTTGCCACAGCTCGCATTGATGTGCCATCCTGGATAAGCTGCACTACCTGAGCCACTTGTGTGGGTTGTAGAGTCCGTCTCATGCTACCACGAGTGTAAAAGCACAACCAACATTCAAAAGTGACCAAAACATCAGCCAGAAAGCATTGGTACTGAGATGTGGTCTGTGGTCCCCACATGCAGAACCACTCCTTTATTGAGTGTGTCTTGATAATTGCCAATAATTTCCATCTGTTGTCTATTCCATTTGCACAACAGCATGTGAAATTGATTGTCAATCAGTGTTGCTTCCTTTAGTGGACAGTTTGATTTCACAGAAGTTTGATTTACTTGGAGTTATATTCTGTTGTTTAAGTGTTCCCTTTATTTTTTTGAGCAGTGTATAAAACAAATATATAACAAAGATGTTTATATATATATAGTATATATATAATATTTATATATATATATATATATGTATATATACATGTACCGTATATACTTGTGTATAAGCCGAGATTTTCAGCACATTTTTTTTGCGCTGAAAATGCCCCCTCGGCTTATACACGAGTCATTGTGCAGAAACAAGCGGGGAGGGGGTGCGGCGGCAGGAGCCGGTGGCTGGGACATCATACTCACCCTCCTGTGCAAGGAGGGCGGGGGAGTACAGAGCAGGATGGGGGAGCACAGAGGAGCACGGTGCAGGACAGGGGAGCACTGTCATGGGTGTATCGCCACGAGGATCGTCGCGATTACACACTCTGACTTCTCACAGCTGAGTTGCTGTTTCTTTGTGTTTGGTAATGAGGGAGTTAATTTTACCTAGCTCTTTGCTAAGACTAGGTCCAGCCTCGCCCGGCTGCTTTTGATTATGTTCTAATTAGATTCCTTCATATACCTGCCAGTCTGCTTGTTAGATGCCGGTGAAAGCATTCATGTAGTCTAGCAGACTGGATCGGTTCTGAGAATATTTAAGCTAAGAGTTCCTTAGTTGTTTTTACTCTTACAGCTTATAGTTTATCTCTGAGACCTTAGGTGTTCCTACTGTGTGTGAGTGTTGTATGTAAGACTTTATTTACTTTATTTCTTGTCTGTCTTGTATGTCTTTCTGTTCATTAACCGTTACCTGTTCATTCCCTTTGGTGGTAATCAGGGTCCTTCTTAGGACTAGATTACAGTTGGCAGGGATTGATAGGAGACAGGGTTTACGCTGGTGGCCTGGACCTCTGTACCTTTAACAGTACCTCCAGGTAGAGGGATTAGTTAGGACCCCAGTGTAGGGTCAGCATAGACCCCGGTCACCCTCTAGCCGGAGACAGCGTATAACGGATTCCGTATTGACCCACTGGACATTCTGTCAGGTAATTCTATGTTATCATATATCTATGCGCATGTTATATAGTATGTTGCCCATTTGATATAGATTACTTACATCACATATATATATATCTGCTATACAGCGTGACATTTTCACCGGCCCATACTAAAGATTCTCCCCAGCTGTCATGGATCCAGTAGCCCAGCTGGCCCGGCAGTTGCAGGGGTTGTCCATGGAGTTTGCAGACATTAAGTCCAAGGTTTTGTCCCCCCCCGGAGCAAACCAGATCTGAACCTAAGGTTGCTCTCCCGGACAGGTTCACTGGTGGGCGGGACAAATTTTTTACTTTCCGGGAGGCATGTAAATTGTACTTTCGGCTGCGGCCTCGGTCATCTGGGAGTGAAGAGCAGAGGGTGGGAATTGTTATCTCACTCTTACAAGGGGACCCTCAAGCTTGGGCGTTCTCCATTCCTCCAGGCTCCCCAGATCTCCAGTCAGTGGATCGATTTTTTTACTGCCCTGGGTCTGGTATATGATGATCCGGATCGAGTTTCCCTTGCTGAAGCAAAGTTACGTAAAATACGGCAAGGAAATCGTCCAGCGGAGGAATATTCTTCTGAGTTCCGTAGATGGGCAACAGATACTCAGTGGAATGACCCAGCTCTTAGGAGCCAGTTTTGTCAAGGGTTGTCTGACAAATTAAAGGATGTGTTGGCTCAGTATGATTCTCCTCCATCACTGGAGGCTGCTATGGCCCTCGCTATTCGCATTGATAGACGAATTCGGGGAAGACGCGAGGTAACTCCGCCTCCCGTGATGACTCCACCTACTACTAAAGTCCCTTATACTGAGGTTCCCCTGGTCTGTTCTGAGGAACCCATGCAGTTGGGAGGGACATCTTTTTGTAGGAGGGAATCGGCGGTGCGCCGCAAGACTAGAAGGTGTTTCTTTTGCGGGAGAGAGGGACATTTTGTTGGGGGGTGTCCATCCCGGGCCTCTTTGAGCAAAGGAGTTAACCTGGGAGTGTGTATTTCGTCCCCAAATCCCTCTCAGTTTCTCGTGCCTGCGGAGGTGGTGATTGGTACTAGAACTGAGAGGATTTCTGTTTTTCTTGATAGTGGGTCCGGGGCTAATCTGGTGGACGCTCGGTTTGCCCAGGTGCATGGTATGCAACTGAGTGTATTGGCCAAACCGGTCCCTATAGTCTCTATTGATTCTAGACCTCTCGGTCAAGGTAGCTTGGTACAAGCTGTTCATAACATAGATCTTCGAGTAGGGGCAATACATAAAGAGCAATTGTCTTGTTATGTGTTGGAGGGTCTACCTACTCCTATTGTGTTGGGACTTCCTTGGTTGGCTAAACATAACCCAGTGATTGATTGGCAATCCAGAAAGATAAGCCAGTGGGGTGAATTTTGCAGGAATAACTGCATGAGCACGGTCATCGGTGCGGTTGTGCCTAGGACTTTGTCTCCTTTTCTGGAGGACTTTGGGGAGATGTTCTCAGAGGAGGGGTGTAAAGAGTTACCTCCTCATCGCGCATATGACTGCTCAATAAAGTTGCTTCCTGATGCTTTATCTCGTACTTTCCCAGGGGCCGGGAAGACGGATGATCCGGTTCCTATTCCTCAGGAGGGAGTTGTAGTGTCAGCTGTATGCTCTGAGCTTGAGGGGGAGGTATTGGGGGCTCAGGGGGATGCCCCTGTGGGACTTCCAGGGAGACTGATAGTTCCAGATCAGTTAAGACTGAAGGTTACGGGGAACCGTTACAAACGGATGGCTGATAGGGGGAGAGTTTCTGGTCTAGATCTGAAGGTGAACGATCTGGTTTGGTTGTCTACCAGGAATATAAAACTTAAAGTTTCCTCCTGGAGGTTGGGTCCCAGATTCATCGGGCCGTACAGGATCAGTTCCATAATTAATCCTGTGGCATTTCGTCTGGACCTCCCTCCTACGTTTAAAATTCATAATGTGTTTCACAAGTCATTACTTAAAAAGTATGTGGCACCAGTCATACCGTCACCTCTACCTCCTCCTTCAGTGGTGGTCAATGATAACGTGGAATTTCATGTGTCGAAAATCATTGACTCACGTCTCAGTCGCCGATCCCTTCAGTACTTGGTTCATTGGAGGGGGTATGGTCCTGAGGAGAGGACGTGGGTCCCTGCGTCTGATGTTAACGCAGATCGATTGGTTCGGACCTTTCACACAACTCACCCGGGCAGACCTGGCCCTGAGGGTCCGGAGTCCCCTCGTAGAGGGGGGGGTACTGTCATGGGTGTATCGCCACGAGGATCGTCGCGATTACACACTCTGACTTCTCACAGCTGAGTTGCTGTTTCTTTGTGTTTGGTAATGAGGGAGTTAATTTTACCTAGCTCTTTGCTAAGACTAGGTCCAGCCTCGCCCGGCTGCTTTTGATTATGTTCTAATTAGATTCCTTCATATACCTGCCAGTCTGCTTGTTAGATGCCGGTGAAAGCATTCATGTAGTCTAGCAGACTGGATCGGTTCTGAGAATATTTAAGCTAAGAGTTCCTTAGTTGTTTTTACTCTTACAGCTTATAGTTTATCTCTGAGACCTTAGGTGTTCCTACTGTGTGTGAGTGTTGTATGTAAGACTTTATTTACTTTATTTCTTGTCTGTCTTGTATGTCTTTCTGTTCATTAATCGTTACCTGTTCATTCCCTTTGGTGGTAATCAGGGTCCTTCTTAGGACTAGATTACAGTTGGCAGGGATTGATAGGAGACAGGGTTTACGCTGGTGGCCTGGACCTCTGTACCTTTAACAGTACCTCCAGGTAGAGGGATTAGTTAGGACCCCAGTGTAGGGTCAGCATAGACCCCGGTCACCCTCTAGCCGGAGACAGCGTATAACGGATTCCGTATTGACCCACTGGACATTCTGTCAGGTAATTCTATGTTATCATATATCTATGCGCATGTTATATAGTATGTTGCCCATTTGATATAGATTACTTACATCACATATATATATATCTGCTATACAGCGTGACAAGCACTGAGGACGACGGAGCAGGACGGTTTGAGCACTAAGGAGGACGGGGAGCACTGAGGATGACGGGGGTGCAATAAGGAGCGTGGAGGAGGACGGGAGAGCATGGGGGAGGACAAGGAGCTGAGCCATACATAGAAGGATGGGACAGGGAGCCGAGCCATGCATACTGAGAGGGGGGAGAGCTATACAGAGCAGGACAGAGATGAGGGGACAATGTACACCCGGCTTATGAGAAGACAGTTTAGCAGACTTGTTATTGGCAAAGCAGCTGGGCCTGATGGCCTCAGCCCACGTGTCATCAGAGCATGTGCAAACCAACTGTGTACTGTCTTCCAGCACCTGTTTAACTGGAGCCTTCAATCACAGGGGGTACCAGAACTGTGGAAGACCACCTGCCTGGTGCCGGTTCCTAAGACCACTTTTCCAACTTCCCTACACGACTATCGTCCAGTGGCCTTAACATCACATGCTATGAAGTCTTTGGAGAGAATAATACTCGCCTACTTGGGTGATGGCCTACACTGACCCCCTGCAGTTTGCGTACCAGCAGAGATTGAGGGTGGATGATGCTGTAGCGTCTCTTCTACATACAATGCATTCGTTCTTGGACAATGATGGCACTGCAGTGCGTGCCATGTTTTTTGACTTCTCAAGTGCTTTCAATACCTTACAGCCACCCTTACTACGTAATAAGCTGACTGCTATGGCTGTAGATGAGGGGATGGTGAAATGGATAAGTGACTACCTGACAGACAGGCCGCAGTTTGTAAGGATGGGGGAAGTGGTATCTGGCAGTGTACGGAGCAGTGTTGGAGCCCCTCAGGGTACAGTACTGTCACCCTTCCTCTTCACATTGTATACAGCTGACTTTCAGTATGTCTGATTTTTGTCACCTCCAAAAATTCTCAGATGACTCCGTGATTGTATGGGGCATTGTGGAGGACCGGGGGAGGAGGAATATAGAAGTGTGGTTTCTGACTTTGTGGATTGGTGTCAGACTAACTGTCTAGAACTAAATGTAAAGAAAACCAAGGAGATGGTGGTGAGTTATAGAAGGAAAAAGGAGGATAATTACTTACCAATCAATATTGCTGGCCAGGAGGTTGAGATTGTTGAGTGCTACAAATATTTGGGGGTTCACCTTGACAGTAAACTTGATTGGAGGTGTCATACAGAAAAGGTTTACAAGAAGGGAATGAGCAGACTGTACTTTCTGCGGAAGCTCAGGTCATTCAATGTGTGCAGTAAAATGCTGGAGATGTTCTACCAGTCCGTAGTAGCAAGCGCCATCTTTTTTGCTATCATTTGCTGGGGCAGAAGTGTGCGAGTAGCTGACGCTAATAAGCTCAACAAACTTGTCAAGAAGGCAAGTGCAGCTGTTGGCCTCCATCTTGACTCTTTTGAGGAGGTATTGGAGGATAGAATTCAGAAGAAGTGTAGGGCTATAATGAACAATAATACACACCCACTATACGAGCTGTTCTTGAAGCAGAAGAGCACATTCAGCAGCCATCTAATCCTACTAAGGTGCAAGAAGGAGAAATTCAGGAAATCGTTTGTACCTACTGCTATGGGGATGTATAATAATTTCCTAAGGGTGGTAGAAAATAATGACTGATGGCTGGTGTACTAATGTCAATTAACATTGACTTATATACACCTGAACTACCCACTTTTATTTATTATGTAATGTTGGTATACCTGTGCAAGATTTGTGTCCTAATATTTTATGTACTGCTGTTTGTATTGCTGCTGTAATACTGTAATTTCCCCCCGGGATCAATAAAGCGTGTTGTATCGTATTATACTCGAGTCAATAAGCCTACCCAGTTTTCCGTGGCAAAATTAGGGGCCTCGCCTTATACTCGGTCGGCTTATACTCGAGTATACATGGTATATATTTTTTCTTTTAGTTTATCTTTTAGTCCCCCCCTCAGAGACTTGCGAACGTTTGATTGCTTATGCTATCTTGTAGTGCCACAACCTGTGACCAAGCCTCACAGAAAGCTGGCGTGACGAACAATCAGTACTCCGTGATAATCATGTAATTGGCACTATGAGTGATTGACAGCAGCATATAAATTGTTATACAGCAGCGATAGGAGAAAACTCTGTTTGCTGCTGTTGCTGGCAGATGCCGGCTATATCGGAGTTCCTGATCCTGATCCATACATTCGCCTCCACCATATGATGTAAATTAACAATACCTGGTCACGAAAGGGTTATATGGTCTACTTCTGCTTGTTTTTTTAAGGATATTTGTTTTTTTATTAGTGAAAAAACTTTTTTATCTGCCAAATATAGTTTAAATGGGAATTTCAGTCAAATTTGATTTTTTTTCCTCTTAATTTCAGTTACCCCATTAGATTATCAGCCTCCGGGCTTCAAAGAAGGGACCTGTGACGGTATGATGTTTGAGGGGGAACCTATGTACCTGAATGTGGGCGAAGTGGCTACACCTTTTCATTCCTTAAAAGTAAGAGTTACTACTGAAAAAGACAGGATAGAGAACATTGAAAAGGACATACTAAGAAATGCAGAAATAAAAACACCCCTAGGAAACACCGAGATGGATGTGGATGAAACTCCAGAGTATGCTGTAAGTGAAACCAGAGTAGGTATTGATTTGGGATTTTTACACCTTTTTGAATAGCGGGCTGAGCTTCAGCAGGAGGGATGCGGATAATTGCAGCCTGCAAAGTTGTAATCATTTACACTAGTGATGTAATCTAGTCCCCAAGTGGAGTACATTTTTTTGCATCCAGAAGATGCAGCAAACTCATTAAAAGGCCCACACGTCTTGATGAAACGGAGCCCGAGAGTATTATTTTTCTGATTATTTTTTTTTTTAATTTAATCAGAACTGTGGTGATTTGGCTTTTATTAATAGACTGCATTTGACAATTGTATTTTAATTGAGCTTCACATTTATTGAAGGCTGCATTTCTGTGACTTAAATAGTGATACCTGGTTATTATCTTCCCGGCGATGTCCTGAAATTAGATTCCTGAAGCTTATTCCGTTCTACTAAACAAAAAAAAGCGAAATCAATAAAAGCCAAATGAAATCTGTTGCATGAAGAATAAACTTGCTCTGTTTTTTTCTTATATTCGGAAAGGACGATACGCTTTGTGGTTATTCGGTTGATTTGGAGAAAAATGACATCACAGATTTGAAGGTTGACGGTAAGAAGCGCAAAATGGATGAATGCCATTATGGCATCTGCGCTATTACGAAGGGGTCGGGTAGTTGTACTTATTTTTTTTCAGAATTCCAGCTGAATTAATGTTTTCTAACCAGGATTAGTTGATCCTGCTTTTTCCTAGCTAATAAATGCACGCAGAAAAATGTATGCTTGGGAGAAGCGCTACTGTAAGCACTGTTCCCTGGTGGCAGGTGCTGAAGCCGGCTGTCATTCTCACCTGCTCTGCCAGCGGCCGACTGAGAGGGGAACGGGCATCGGGGAGTCCACGGGTGAATGTGGACGCCCAGGGCTAGAGGACAGGGCTGGTGTCTGGCACCAGGTGAGAGGGGAGCACTCAGCGGAGGATAGCAAGAGGGCTCCA
This sequence comes from Oophaga sylvatica, assembly GCA_033576555.1. Taxonomy (NCBI): domain Eukaryota; kingdom Metazoa; phylum Chordata; class Amphibia; order Anura; family Dendrobatidae; genus Oophaga; species Oophaga sylvatica. The sequence goes on from JARQOD010000001.1 coordinate 511,373,400, forward strand.
GCTGCAGGAGCTCTGTGCGGGGAATTCCTGGAGGAAATCTCCCAGCTGCAGAGCAGGGGAGAATGGCAGCCGTCTTCAGCACCTGCCGCCGAGGAAAAGCGCTTACAGTAGGACTTCTTTCCCGGCGGCCGTGCGTGCACACGGAGGACAGTGTGCATTGTTCTCCGTGTTCGGCACGTTTTGCGGCCCGTGTATCCGAGTGAAAATGGACATGTCTGCGTGTTTTGCACACGGACACACGGTCCGTGAAAACACGCTGACATGTGCATAGACTCATTCATTTGAATGGGTCTACGTGTGTCAGTGTCTCCGGTACGTGAGAAAACTGTCACCACATGTACCGGAGACACTGACGTGTGAAATCGGCCTAATGTTCAGTATATAGCTTATAGGCTGATGAGTTGGTCCTGTGTTTTCAGATATTTTAATGGGTTGGAAAAAGAACAAATCGTTTGATTACCATCAAAATAAATTCAGATTTCCCCCTTTATAGTTCAGAGACAAACTTGAATTGACTGCAAAATATACTGAACATGGTTAATGTCAATTTGCTCTTTTAAAGGGTTTGTTCCCATCCATGTACAGTACATGTAGATTTTTGTATAGAGCTTGTAAAAACAAGCACTTTTGCAATTTACTGCTTATTAAAATTTGCAGCCTTTCTTGAGATAGTAGCACTCTTCTTTTCTATGCGGCCTGTTGCCTAGGAGACCGACCACTGCTGCTGTCTAGCTTCTAAGCACTGCTCTGCAGCTACATGGGTTTAGGAGGTAACAGCACGCGCCAGCGATCCTGGCCAACTTGAAAACAGCACTTACTTATTCAATAATAGAGCTTGTAAGCACTGCATATGTTCTGCTTTTTAGCAGCGGTGGTCGGTCTCTAAGGCAACAAGGTGCTAACAATAGAAAAATGTTAATATCTCAAGAACAGCTGAAAATTTTAACAAGCACTAAGTTGCAAATGTTCTTGCATTCACAAATTGAGATGGGCAAACCTGAACAGTAAAGTTCGGGATCTGTGCACAGACCCCGAACAAGGACATCTCCTGGAAGTCCGTATCTCTGGATAACCAGCCAAGCTAAATCAGACAGCTGGGTGCTGTATTCTCAGGCTGGGATATTGGCCCTTCTGAGACTAAAAATAGCAATTCGCAACCTCACCAGAAAGGGCGTATCCATTAGATGCGCCAATTCTGGCGCTTTTCCTGGCTCTTCCAACTTGACCTGGTTCATTGACAAGTGGGGTAATATTTTGCGGTTGATGTCAGCTTTGTAATGTCCTCTGTCATCAAGGCCACTGGTTAGTAATGGGGCGACGTCTATCAGACACCCCATTACTAACTCCATTACTAAAAAATAGGGATTTTTGTGTACTCACCATAAAATACTTTTCTCCAAGCCAATCATTGGGGGACACAGACCATGGGGGTTATGCTGCTGCCACCAGGAGGCCGACACTAAGTGATACAAAGAAAGTTAGCTTCTCCTCTGCAGTATACACCCTCATGTTGACTCCCAGAGAACCAGTTCAGTGCAAAAGCAGTAAGAGATCAATAACAACATATAAGAATATAACATATATAACATGTCAAATTACAGAACAAGCACAAAGCCATTAACAGGGTGGGAGCTGTGTCCCCCAATGATTGACTCAGAGAAAAGGATTTTACAGTGAGTACACAAAAATCCCTATATCTCCTTCGCCTCATTGGGGGACACAGACCATAGGACGACCCAAAGCAGTCCCTGGGTGGGGAAACCACATAAGAGATTGAACCCCATGTACTAACTGACTAATGTTGCGCTATCACCACTTGCATAATACGTCTGTGAAGGGCCGCACGTGCAGAAATCTGAGAGCGTAGGCTGTACCAAGTCGCAGTCTTACAGACCTGTTCTACCGACGCCCGATGCCGAATGGTCCAAGAAGTGCCCATCGCCTGAGTAGAGTGTGCCTTAATCCCCGCTGGGATAGGCATTCCTCTGATGCGCTAGGACTTCTGAATAGCTGAGCTAATCCATTGGCTATTGTGGCCTTGAAGCGGCTAAACCATGCCTGAGACCCTCAGGAAGCACGAGTAGGGCGTCCGACCTACGGAAGGCGCAGTCTTCGAGACGTACATTCTGAGAGCATTCACTACATCTAGGGTGTGAAGAGCTCATCCTTCCCGATGTACTGGTGCTGGACAAAAAGAGAGAGAAGGACAATGTCCTCGTTAAGGTGGAAAGACGAGACCACCTTAATCAAAAAAGAAAGGAGACAGTTCGATGACCACCAGGTCCTGGTGGAACATCAGGAAAGGAACTCAAATGGACAGAATGGCCAGCTCCGAGACTTGCCTGATAGTCGACCCTGCGACATCACCGCGACAAGAAAGGCGACTTTCCGAGACAGAACTGGCAATGAGACGTCCTGCAATGGTTCAAATAGGTGTCTGTTGAAGAGTACGCAGGACCAAAATAAGGTCCCCAGGCCTCTGACGGCATTCTATAGGAGGGTACCACATGGGAGACCCCCTGAAGGGAAGTCCTCACTCGGAGATTGGAAGCAATAAAACGGATAAGGCTGAGATCTGGCCTTTGAGAGACCCGAGCGCCAAACCTGATTCCAGGCCAGTCTGGAAAAAAAAATGCCAAAATGGAGGGAACAGAGAACACCCAAGAACGTCCGCAGTCCCTGTACCATGCAAAAAATGTTTTTCAGGTGCGGTAATAGATGCTAGCTAATGCAGGATTTCAAACGCTAATCATCGTGGGAAACCCCTGATGAGAGAACCCAGCTTGAGATAGCACTCAGGCTTCAACGGCCAAGCCGTTAAACACAGGGTCCCTGAGATCTCATGACAAATCAGATGTTGGCAGAGCAGAACTAGACGATACGGCGGTCGCAACGGAACATCAGCGACGATCTGCACTGACTCTGCATGCCACGCCCACCGTAGCCAAACCGGGGCTACTAAGATTACTGGAGTCCCTTCCACCTTGATCTTCCTGATGACCATTGGAAGTAAAGAAAGCGGGGAAAACACGTATGGAAGACAAAACTGTTGCCATGGACAGGCCCGTGCATCCACCTCGATGGTCTTGGGATCCCGAGACCGAGCTCTGAAGTGGAATATCGTGACGTTCAATCTTGAAGCCATCAGAACCACGTCCGGAGTCCATAAACGAATACAGATCTGTCGAAAGACCTCCAGATGAAATTCCCACTGTCCCCAGGCAAGACTTTGACGGTTAAGAAAAAAACTGCCACCCAATTTTTCACGCCTGGGGTATGCACTGCTGAAAATACCGAGTGGTTCCTCTCTGCCCAACAGAGAATATGGGCTACCTCGCGCATGGCCGCCCTGCTGCGGATACCCCTTTGATAATTGATATATACCACAGCCGTGGCTTTGTCCGATTGAAATCGGATGGGGTGACCCACCAGGAGATGATGGAACTGTTGCAGAGCTAGCCGGATCATCGGGGGGCTTGACACCCGAGTTGACCAGCGCTCCTGAGCAGAGTGGCAACGAAGGACCACTCCCTAGCCAAGGAGACTGGCGTCGGTAGTCACCACTAGACATTGAACTGGGAGAAAGGATTTCCCCTGGATGAGAGAAGACCTCAATGTCCCCACCTGAGAGACTGCCTGACCTGCAGGGGCAAGGGCACAGGTGGTCGAGAGAGAACGGGTTCCTGTCCCAAGCCGCTAGAAGAGCCTGCAGCAGCGGACGGAGATGCAGCTGAGCGAATGGAACCACTTCCATTGCTTCCACCATTCTTCCCAGTACCGCCCTGGCAAGCCCCGATGGAATGACAGGATGAGTGTCAGAGTGCGCGGCCTCTTTGATGAAGGGCTAGGACGTGTCTCGAGGGAACGTGTGCAGGGTCATTTCTAGAAAGGACATGGAACGGGGGAAGACTTGCTTTATGAATTATCAGGCAGCCCAGGCAAGAAAAGATATTGCAAGTGGTACAAACGCACACCGCGTAGTCCTGGAAGGACGGACCCTAGATTAGAAGGTAGGAAGGGTAAAACCGTGAACTGAAAATACTGTTCGCTAATGGCGAAGTGCAGGAATTTCTAGTAAGGGGGAAAAAATCGGAATATGGCAGAAAGCATCTCGAATGTCGATGTATGCTAAAAATTCCCATTTTTTTTTAATCGAAGTAATGACCGAACAGAAAGACACCATCCAGAAAAGACAGACCCTTGTTGTTTAGAGGTTTGAAATCCAGTATGGTTCTAACAGTTCCGTCCTTTTTTAGGACCACAAATATTTTGAGTAGAACCCCTCGAACTTTTGTAGGTGGCCGCCTACCCTGCTGGTGTCGACCAAATAACGGCAGAAGACACTGAGCGGAAAATCTCTGGGACCTAGCTCCCTTAGATCCAGACTGATTGGGTCGACACTTCCACTGCTGGCTGGGCCTACAGGAGACCTGGAATCCTTTGACCCAACGTGGGGAACGCCCTGATCCGGAATGATAGTGGACCAGCCCGTAACGGTGCGCAAGGAACAAAAAAAGGATTTTGTCGAAAAAAAGGACACTGGTGAATTCAGCTTTTCTCTAAATAAATGGCCATTCTGGTAAGGAAGAAATATCAGAGTTTTTGGACGCAGAGTCCGTTTTCCACTCTCTAAGCCATAATGCCTTTTTGATGGAATATGCTGCTGATAGGGCAGTGCAGCTAGCCGCATCCAAAGAGAGATGCAGCAGACCATTGCTTTAGCTACCCAAGCCGCAGCAAATGATGGATAGAGTGCTGAACCCGAGGTCTCTGCCAGGCGAGATATTGGCGGGTCTTCAGCAGGAAATTCAGGCCAATCTTTCCGCAGATCAGCTGAGAAAAAGACTTGCCTTGCCTCAAGAGGCTTCTAACCTGTGAGGCGTTTATCCGATCTTTCCCTGTGCTGGTTAACTATAACCCGGACCTCTGGGTGGATGTCCTCGATCGACACCTCTGACCTCTCGCCCAGGATATCGCCATGGCTCGGGTGGAGTGCGCCTTTAAGCCTATCGGAACTTTTGTGCCACTTGCTGTGTATGCCAAGGAAATTGCCTCCCTAACCCACCTAGCTAAGGAACTTTTGGAGACTCTAAGCCCTTTCCTAACCCTTGAAAGGACACAAATAAAGAGTTTTCCTTCTTCCACGGGTCGGTTGCTGAGATATAGGTAAGAAGACATGTCCTAACATCTAATGAGTGGAGTTTTCTTTCTTCCTGATTGGCTGGGTTAGCACAAAAGGAAGGAAGGACTATTTCCTGTAGCCTGTGGAATTTGGAAGCGACTTTTGGCAGATACAGGGGATCTGGTCTTAAAACAACCCTATCATTCCTAAACTGGGTACATGGAGGCTGCCTAGATAGGGCCTGCATATCATTAACCCTCCGAGCTGATGTTAGCACGACTAAAAGGGCAGTCTTTAGAGATAGAATCTTTATCAGGGCTACCTCAATAGGCTCAAATGGGGTCTCTGTCAATGCCGTCAGCACAAGGTTCAAGTCCCATCTTACCAAGCTCCGCTTAAGGATGTGTCTAGATCTAGCTGCTGCTCTAATGAACCTGGATACCCAGTAATTGCTTGCTAGATCACAGTTATACATGGCTGCTAGTGCTGACACCAGGACTTTAAGGGTGCTCATGGCCAGACCCATCTCCAAGCCCCTCTGTAGGAACTCCAACACCAGGCTTATTTTGACCTTTCCCACAATCTCCGCCCCTGAGACTGACAGGAACTTTCTCCAGGTTCTGGCTTAAAACCTAGTTGTGGATGCTTTTCTACTCTTCAGAAAAATATCTACTAAGGCTACTTTCACACTTGCGTTTTTTAGCGCTGCATATCGAGCGCACATAAAACGCATAAAAAAATGTGTGCAAACGCGTGTAATCGCAGCGATATTTTGCAGGCGAAGAGTGCGCATTGCTTTAAAAAAACGCAGCGATTGTAAGCGATTGTATGCTATTTAAAGCGTTTTTGTATGCGTTTGCGTTTTTTCTGTGCAAAACACATGATCAAAATCCTTGAAAAATTCTTGCAACAGAACCCACCAATGGGACACCAGTGGGCGTGTCTTATTGAAACTATTTATATAGAGCCTGTTCACAGCCCTTTTTTACATTTGCATTTGCTTTGGTGAACATGGATCAGCTTATGAAGACTTTCAACTTTAACCTGGATGTGGACATGGCTATGGCTCGGGCTTATGCCGTTGCTTGCCATGAAGAAAGGGAGAGACAGAGACATCGGAGACGGCAACGGCGGCGTTTGTGGGTACATCCCATTGTTGAACTCCGGGAGAGCCGTGGAGCGTATCACACCCTCTACAGTGAGCTGCAGTCAAACCCAGAGAAATTTAACGACTACACCCGGATGTCACAACAAACCTTCATGGATTTACTTGCTCGGGTCCAACAATTAATCAGGAGACAGGACACACAGCTCCGTCGGGCGATTCCTCCAGAGGAAAGACTCCTGGTGACATTACGGTACGTAATAGTGAGAAACCAATGCCTGCATCATTGTATTACTTATGCCATGTACTATTCCAAAGATGACAGAATTATTGTTCTGCCATCTAGTAAACAAAGACCTGCTGAATTTTTTTTATGCAATTTTTTTTTTATTAATGTTTTACAAAAACATATACAATAATATTTTTTTTTCTTTCTCTAGATTCCTTGCTACTGGAGAGAGCCTCTTTTCACTACACTTCCAGTACCGGATTGGTATCTCCACGTTGTGAGGAATTGTTGTTGACACCTGCCGGGCATTGTGGACTGTTCTGTGTCCGGAATTTATGCCCCTGCCCACCACCGAAAAGTGGCTAGAAATAGCCGACAAATTCTGGACAACCTGCAATTTCCCCAACTGTTTGGGAGCAGTTGATGGGAAACACATCCGCATCATCAAACCTAAAAGAACAGGCTCAGAGTACTACAACTACAAGAAGTACTTCTCTACAGTTCTCATGGCCATTGCGGATGCAGACTGTATGTTTGTTGCCGTGGACATTGGTGCATTTGGCCGTGGGAATGACTCACAGGCGTTTAAGAACTCGGACATGGGACGGAGGTTGTATGGAAACCAGTTTAATTTCCCCATGCCACGGCCTCTTCCCCACACCGAAGGTCCACCAATGCCATTTGTAATGGTTGGGGATGAGGCATTCCAGATGAGCCAACACCTGCTTAAACCCTACTCCAGCCGGGACTTGGACCACAACAAAAAATTTTTTAATTACAGGCTGACCAGGGCAAGAAGAACTGTAGAGTGTGCCTTCGGTATATTGGTTTCCAGATGGCGCATTCTGGGCACAGCTATTCATCTGAAAGTGCAAACAGTGGATGAAGTTGTCAAGGCCTGTGTTGTGCTTCATAACTTTGTCATGGCTAAAGATCACCCAAACTTTGAACTTGATGATGCTGCTCCTAACCCATTGCCTGAGTTCACTCAGCACCCTCTGAGGTCTTCTGTTGAAGTAGGCCAAATGAGAGACCAATTTGCGGCTTACTTCATCTCAGATGTAGGACGGGTGGATTGGCAAGATCAAATGGTGTAAAATAATGTTATTGTCTGTATGTTAATAAACTTTTTTTTTTTTGGATGTTAATAAAATCCCTCTGTTTATACCTGTACCACGTGTAGTCTCTGTTTTTAAATTAAAAAACAATGATGAAATGGCCAGGTTTACCAGTGAATTCATGATGCATATTTTCTGGTGCATCATGAATTTATTTGTAATCCTGACTAGGTAATTAACTATACATGTACACAAGTTGTATAACCTTGATTATCTCTCCACTTTTGCTTCCATTTTCAGTGACGGTGGACATAACACAACAATTAGTTGTGTCACCTGGCCTGCTGTTTACAAAAATTGATTTGGGGATGCACAAGCATCTGTAAATTTTTAGTCCTGATCATGTCACTATAAATATAATTTGTATTTTCATCACTGACTTGATTTGGAACGCAGAGATAATAAAGATTATACATCTTGTTCAATACCAAGGGCTGGTGGCATGCTGAAGTGGTGATGCCCCAAATAACGCATCGTCACTTCAGAATGTATCAGGCCTGGCCAGGTAAGTACACATGAGTTATAAACAGCAGCATCGCTACAGTATGCTTCAAATAAATGCAGACTGAAGCAACGCTGCTGGTTAAAACTCATGTCTATTCACCTGCCCAGGTGTGATAGTAATGATACAAGGCCAGGGTATTGTACATATATAAAGTGTATTTTCACCATCATCACCTCACTTTCTTCAACACACACTGAATAGAGGATGTGCTAAATTACAATCTATATGTAGAATCCCTGGCCTTGTATCATAAAGTGAAATAATGTAACAAACACTCCACACTCATTTCACTTTTTAGTATTTCTGGATAGGTAAAATAGATATGCCTTGCACTCAACACCATCCTCTATTCAGTCTGTGCAATATTAGCAGACAGACAGACTGTTGGTGAAACAAAAAAGGAATATATTTGTGTTTTTGAGTAAACATATCTCCATGAAGTACACAAACATGTGTCATTCCTGTAGTTATGTGTAGTCAAAAACGCTAAGTGTACGGCACAGTGTGTGTACGCCGCAGTGTGTAGGCGGAAAAATAAACACAAAGCAAACCAAATTAGTAAATGAAGATTGGCACATTTATTTTTTACAAGAGGAAAAAAAATTTTTAATTTGCAAAGTTTTTTTTTTAAGACATTTGTATCGATCACATTAGTAGGTTTTTGGAGTACAAAAATAATATATGTATATTCACACAAAGGTTTTGGATAGATCAGATTAGGCCAAAATGTGTCAAAGATGCCATTATAGTCACTGCCACAGAAGTTGTAGAAATATCAGATTAGTACAATATGTGTACAACATTAACAGTTTAATTGTCACTGCCCCAGAAGTTGTTGAAAAATCAGATTAGTACAATATGTGTACAAGATGCCATTATAGTCACTGCCCCAGAAGTTGTAGAAATATCAGATTAGTACAATATGTGTACAAGATGCCATTATAGTCACTGCCCCAGAAGTTGTAGAAATATCAGATTAGTACAATATGTGTACAACATTAACAGTTTAATTGTCACTGCCCCAGAAGTTGTTGAAAAATCAGATTAGTACAATATGTGTACAAGATGCCATTATAGTCACTGCCCCAGAAGTTGTTGAAAAATCAGATTAGTACAATATGTGTACAAGATGCCATTATAGTCACTGCCCCAGAAGTTGTAGAAATATCAGATTAGTACAATATGTGTACAACATTAACAGTTTAATTGTCACTGCCCCAGAAGTTGTTGAAAAATCAGATTAGTACAATATGTGTACAAGATGCCATTATAGTCACTGCCCCAGAAGTTGTAGAAATATCAGATTAGTACAATATGTGTACAACATTAGCAGTTTAACCCCTTCACCCCAAGGGTGGTTTGCACGTTAATGACCGGGACAATTTTTACAATTCTGACCACTGTCTCTTTATGAGGTTATAACTCCGGAACGCTTCAATGGATCTTCGCGATTCTGAGATTGTTTTCTCGTGACATATTGTACTTCATGTTAGTGGTAAAATTTCTTCCATATAACTTGCGTTTATTTTTGAAAAATACGCAAATATGGCGAAAATTTTGAAAATTTAGCAATTTTCAAACTTTGAATTTTTATTCCCTTAAAACAGAGAAATATGTAACACAAAATAGTTAAGAAATAACATTTCCCACATGTCTACTTTACATCAGCACAATTTTGGAATCAAAATTTTTTTTTGTTAGGAAGTTATAAGGGTTAAAAGTTGACCAGCGATTTCTCATTTTTACAACAAAATTTACAAAGCCATTTTTTTTAGGGACCACCTCACATTTGAAGTCACTTTGAGGGGTCTACATGACAGAAAATACCCAAAAGTGACACCATTCTAAAAACTGCACCCCTCAAGGTACTCAAAACCACATTCAAGAAGTTTATTAACCTTCAGGTGCTTCACAGGAACTAAAGCAACGTGGAAGGAAAAAATGAATATTTAACTTTTTAGCCACAAAAATGATCTTTTACAAACTTTTTTTTTATTTTCACAAGGGTAAAATGGACAGATAAGGTTGTTATGCAATTTCTCCTGAGTACGCCAATACCCCATATGTGGGGGAAAACCACTGTTTGGGCACACGGCAGAGCTCGTAAGGGAAGGAGCGCCGTTTGACTTTTTCAAACTAAAATTGGCTGGAGTTGAGATTGGACGCCATGTCGCGCTTGGAGAACCTCTGATGCGCCTAAACAGTGGAAACCCCCCACAAGTGACACCATTTTGGAAACTATACCCCCTAAGGTACTTATCTAGATCTGTTGTGAGCACTTTGAACCCCCAAGTGTTTCACAAAAGTTTATAATGCCTGGGTGTGAAAAAAAAAAAAAAAAAAATTCCACAAAAATGATTTTTTAGTCCTAAATTTTTGAATTTTCCCAAGGAAATTGGACCCCAAAAGTTGTTGTCCAATTTGTCCTGAGTACGCTGATACCCCATATGTGGGGGTGGAAAACTGTTTGGGCGCACGGCAGGGCTTGGAAAGGAAGTAGTAACGTTTTGGAATGCAGACGTTGATGGGGGTCATGTTCCGTTTGCAGTGCCCCAGATGAGCCTAAACAGTGGAAATCCCCCACAAGTGACCCCATTTTGGAAACTAGACCCCCTAAGGAACTTATCTAGATCTTTGGTGAGCACTTTGAACCCCCAAGTGCTTCACACAAGTTTATAATGCCCGGGCATGAAAATAAAAAATCCTATTTTTTTCCCACAAAAATTATCTTTTAGTCACTAATTTTTTATTTTCCCAAGGGTATCAGGAGAAATTGGACCACATAAGTTGTTGTCCAATTTGTCCTGAGTACGCTGATGCCCCATATGTGGGGGGGAACCACTGTTTGGGCGCACGGCAGAGCTCGGAAGGGAAGGAGCACCATTTGACTTTTTCCAACCAAAATTGGCTGGAATTGAGATTGGATGCCATGTTGCATTTGGAGAGCCCCTGATGTGCCTAAACAGTGGAAACCCCCACAAATGACCCCATTTGGGAAACTAGACCCCCTAAGGAACTTATCTAGATCTTTGGTGAGCAATTTGAACCCTCAAGTGCTTCACACAAGTTTATAACGTAGAGCCGTAAAATTTAAAAATCATATTTTTTCCACAAAAATGATCTTTTCACCCCAATTTTTATTTTTCCAAGGGTAACAAGACTCCAAAAGTTATTGTGCAATTTGTCCTGAGTACACTGATACCCCATATGTGGGGGTATAACCACTGTTTGGGTGCATGGCAGAGTTTGGAAGGGAAGGAGCGCCATCTCACTTTTTCAACGCAGAATTGGCTGGACGCCATGTCGTGTTTGGAGAGCTCCTGATCTGCCTAAACAGTGGAAACCCCCCACAAATGACACCATTTTGGAAACTAGACCCCTCAAGGAACTTATCTAGATGTGTGGTGAGAACTTTGAACCCCCAGGTGTTTCACTAAAGTTTATAACGTACAGCCTTAAAATAAAAAATCCTTTTTTTTTTTTACAAAAATGATTTTTTCGCCCCCAATATTTTATTTTCACAAGGGTAACAGAAGAAATTGGAACCCAAAAGTTGTTGTCCAATTTGTCCTGAGTACGCTGATACCCAATATGTAGGAGAAAACTACTGTATGGGTGCACGTCAGGGCTCGGAAGGGAAGTAGTGACGTTTTGGATTGCAGACTTTGATGGAATGGTCTGGGGCATCATGTCGCATTTGGAGAGCCCCTGATACGCCTAAACAGTGGAAACCCCCCACAAGTGACCCCATTTTGGAAAATAGACCCCACAAGGAACTTATCTAGATGTGTGGTGAGCACTTTGAACCCCGAAGTGCTTCACAGAAGTTTATAACGCACAGCCGTAAAAATAAAAAATCCTTTTTTTTTTTACAAAAATGATTTTTTCGCCCCCAATATTTTATTTTCACAAGGGTAACAGGAGAAATTGGACCCCAAAAGTTGTTGTCCAATTTGTCCTGAGTACGCTGATACCCAATATGTGGGAGAAAACTACTGTATGGGCGCATGTCAGGGCTCGGAAAGGGAAGTAGTGACGTTTTGGATTGCAGACTTTGATGGAATGGTCTGGGGGCGTCATGTCGCATTTGGAGAGCCCCTGATGCGCCTAAACAGTGGAAACCCCCCACAAGTGACCCCATTTTGGAAAATAGACCTCACAAGGAACTTACCTAGATGTGTGGTGAGCACTTTGAACCCCGAAGTGCTTCACAGAAGTTTATAACGCACAGCCGTAAAAATAAAAAATCCTTTTTTTTTTTACAAAAATGATTTTTTCGCCCCCAATATTTTATTTTCACAAGGGCAACAGGAGAAATTGGACCCCAAAAGTTGTTGTCCAATTTGTCCTGAGTACGCTGATACCCAATATGTGGGAGAAAACTACTGTATGGGCGCATGTCAGGGCTCGGAAAGGGAAGTAGTGACGTTTTGGATTGCAGACTTTGATGGAATGGTCTGGGGCGTCATGTCGCATTTGGAGAGCCCCTGATGCGCCTAAACAGTGGAAATCCCCAACAAGTGACCCCATTTTGGAAAATAGACCCCACAAGGAACTTATTTAGATGTGTGGTGAGCGCTATGAAGCCCCAAGTGCTTCACAGAAGTTTATAATGTACAGCCGTAAAAACAAAAAAATCTTATTTTTTTACAAAAATAATATTTTCGCCCCCAGTTTTTTATTTTCCCAAGGGTAACAGAAGAAATAGGACAAATTTCACAATAACTCTTGGGGTCCAGAGTACGCTGATACCCCATATGTGGGGATAAACTACTGTTTGGACGCATGGCAGAGCTCAGAAGTGAAGGAACACCGTTTGACTTTTTCAACGCAGAATTGGCTGGAATGGAGATCAGACGCCATGTCACATTTGGAGAGCCCCTGATGTGCCTAAACAGCGGAAACCCCCCAATTCTAACTCCAACCCTAACCCCAACACACCCCTAACCCTAGTCCCAACCCTAATCCCAACCCTAACCCTAATCCTAACTCTAACCCTAATCCTAACTTTAGCGCCAACCCTAACCCTAACTTTAGCCGAAACCCTAACCCTAACCCTAATGGGAAAATGGAAATAAATACATTTTTTTTATTTTATTATTTTTCCCTAACTAAGGGGGTGATAAAGGGGGTTTGATTTACTATTTATAGCGGTTTTTGTGATTGGCAGCTGTCACGCTAAAAGACGCTTTTTATTGCAAAAAGTAGTTTTTTGCATCGCCACATTTTGAGAGCTATAATTTTTGCATATTTTGGCCCACAATGTCATGTGAGGTCTTAATTTTTGCGGGACGAGGTGACGCTTTTATTGGTACCATTTTTGAGCACGTGACATTTTTTGATCGCTTTTTATTTCGATTTTTGGGAGGTTAGAATGAACAAAAATCAGCAATTCATGAATTTCTTTTGGGTGAGGCGTTTTTATTGTTCCGCGTGTGGTAAAATCGATAAAGCAGTTTTATTCTTCGGGTCAGTACGATTATGGCGATACCTCATTTATATAATTTTTTTATGTTTTGGCGCTTTTATAGAATAAAAACAATTTTATATAAAAAATAATTATTTTTGCATCGCTTTATTCTGCGAGCTATAACTTTTTTATTTTTTCGCTGATGATGCTGTGTGACGGCTCGTTTTTTGCGGGACAAGATGACGTTTTCAGCGGTACCATGTTTATTTATATCCGTCTTTTTGATCGCGTGTTATTCCACTTTTTGTTCAGCGGTATGATGATAAAGCACTGATTTTTTGCTTCGTTTTTATTTTTATTTTTTAAGGGGTTCACAAAAGGGGTTAACTAGTGGGACAGTTTTATAGGGGGGGTCGTTACGGACGCGGCGATACCATATATGTGTACTTTTATTGTTTTATTTTTTTTATTTACAATAAGTAATGAATTTATTGGGGAATATTTTTTTTTTTTTTTTTTTTTTTGGATTTTTTTTTACACATGTTTATTTTTACTTTTTTTTTACTTTTTTACTTTGTCCCAGGGTGGGACATCACTGTATTTCATCAGATCGCTGGTGTGACAGTGTGCACAGCACTCTGTCACACCAGCGATCGCTCAGGCAGTGCAGCAGGCTTCTCAGTGCCTGCTCTCGGCAGGCACTGAGGTAGCCGCCTCCCTCCAGGACCCCAGCGCCATCTTGGATCCGGGTCCTGGGAGGGAGGAAGCCCTCAGAGCAGCGCGATCACATCGCGCTGGTCTGAGGGTCTCAGGGGGGCGCGCAGGGAGCCCCCTGCCTGCGCGATCCTCCCCTGTGCCCCCAGTACACCGCGATCATGTTTGATCGCGGTGTGCAAGGGGTTAATGTGCCGGGAGCGGTCCGTGACCGCTCCTGACACACAGTCACGGGTGTCAGCTGTGATAATCAGCTGACACCCGGCGGCGATTAGCTGCGCTCCCTCCGGGAGCGCAGCTAATCGCCTATGACGTACTATCCCGTCCATGGTCAGAATGGCACGGGTTTTATGGACGGGATAGTACGTCTAATGTCAGAGAGGGGTTAATTGTCACTGCCCCAGAAGTTGTTGAAAAATCAGATTAGTACAATATGTGTACAAGATGCCATTATAGTCACTGCCCCAGAAGTTGTAGAAATATCAGATTAGTACAATATGTGTACAACATTAACAGTTTAATTGTCACTGCCCCAGAAGTTGTAGAAATATCAGATTAGTACAATATGTGTACAATATTAACAGTTTAATTGTCACTGCCCCAGAAGTTGTTGAAAAATCAGATTAGTACAATATGTGTACAAGATGCCATTATAGTCACTGCCCCAGAAGTTGTAGAAATATCAGATTAGTACAATATGTGTACAACATTAACAGTTTAATTGTCACTGCCCCAGAAGTTGTAGAAATATCAGATTAGTACAATATGTGTACAACATTAACAGTTTAATTGTCACTGCCCAGAAGTTGTAGAAATATCAGATTAGTACAATATGTGTACAACATTAACAGCTTAATTGTCACTGCCCCAGAAGTTGTTGAAAAATCAGATTAGTACAATATGTGTACAAGATGCCATTATAGTCACTGCCCCAGAAGTTGTAGAAATATCAGATTAGTACAATATGTGTACAACATTAACAGTTTAATTGTCACTGCCCCAGAAGTTGTTGAAAAATCAGATTAGTACAATATGTGTACAAGATGCCATTATAGTCACTGCCCCAGAAGTTGTAGAAATATCAGATTAGTACAATATGTGTACAACATTAACAGTTTAATTGTCACTGCCCCAGAAGTTGTAGAAATATCAGATTAGTACAATATGTGTACAACATTAACAGTTTAATTGTCACTGCCCCAGAAGTTGTAGAAATATCAGATTAGTACAATATGTGTACAACATTAACAGCTTAATTGTCACTGCCCCAGAAGTTGTTGAAAAATCAGATTAGTACAATATGTGTACAAGATGCCATTATAGTCACTGCCCCAGAAGTTGTAGAAATATCAGATTAGTACAATATGTGTACAACATTAACAGTTTAATTGTCACTGCCCCAGAAGTTGTTGAAAAATCAGATTAGTACAATATGTGTACAAGATGCCATTATAGTCACTGCCCCAGAAGTTGTTGAAAAATCAGATTAGTACAATATGTGTACAAGATGCCATTATAGTCACTGCCCCAGAAGTTGTAGAAATATCAGATTAGTACAATATGTGTACAACATTAACAGTTTAATTGTCACTGCCCCAGAAGTTGTTGAAAAATCAGATTAGTACAATATGTGTACAAGATGCCATTATAGTCACTGCCCCAGAAGTTGTAGAAATATCAGATTAGTACAATATGTGTACAACATTAACAGTTTAATTGTCACTGCCCCAGAAGTTGTTGAAAAATCAGATTAGTACAATATGTGTACAAGATGCCATTATAGTCACTGCCCCAGAAGTTGTAGAAATATCAGATTAGTACAATATGTGTACAACATTAACAGTTTAATTGTCACTGCCCCAGAAGTTGTAGAAATATCAGATTAGTACAATATGTGTACAACATTAACAGTTTAATTGTCACTGCCCCAGAAGTTGTTGAAAAATCAGATTAGTACAATATGTGTACAAGATGCCATTATAGTCACTGCCCCAGAAGTTGTAGAAATATCAGATTAGTACAATATGTGTACAATATTAACAGTTTAATTGTCACTGCCCCAGAAGTTGTTGAAAAATCAGATTAGTACAATATGTGTACAAGATGCCATTATAGTCACTGCCCCAGAAGTTGTAGAAATATCAGATTAGTACAATATGTGTACAACATTAACAGTTTAATTGTCACTGCCCCAGAAGTTGTAGAAATATCAGATTAGTACAATATGTGTACAACATTAACAGTTTAATTGTCACTGCCCCAGAAGTTGTAGAAATATCAGATTAGTACAATATGTGTACAACATTAACAGTTTAATTGTCACTGCCCCAGAAGTTGTTGAAAAATCAGATTAGTACAATATGTGTACAAGATGCCATTATAGTCACTGCCCCAGAAGTTGTAGAAATATTAGATTAGTACAATATGTGTACAACATTAACAGTTTAATTGTCACTGCCCCAGAAGTTGTTGAAAAATCAGATTAGTACAATATGTGTACAAGATGCCATTATAGTCACTGCCACTGTAGTTGTACATAAATGTGATTTGTCCAGATAATATTACAAATTTTTATTGCGACGGACGTTTTGGTGGTGATTTTGATACTCTGGGGGTGTGCAGAGATGAAGAGCGGCTGGAAACCGATGAAGGGGTTCGAGGGGAAGGGGCAACAAAAGTAGTGGGTGAAGGAAGATCAGACATCAAATTAGAGCCAGTTTGAGACACATTAGGAGGAGAGGGTGGATGGACCAGAGGGTGGATTTTCTTTGTTTCTTCTTGGGGACAGGAGTACCATGCATGGACCGACTTCTCTGTGTCCGCCTTGAGCTGGTTGACCGTGGCCTTGACCCAAAAAAGAGTGAATGTGGGTCACCGCTCTCATGCTCGGTGGTGGCAGTGGCGGTGGAAGTGTTCGCAGTGCTCTGAGTACCACAAGGGTTGGCGGTGTTCCAAGGAGGAGAAGTGGGTGGCCTTGAAATTGATTGTTGCTGACTGGTGGCGGTACTCATACTCATAGGATCATTGGGTGCTGCGGCCGGAAATTGTCGACGACTGGTGGCGGTACTCATACTCATAGGATCAGTGGGTGCTGTGGCCGGAAATTGTTGACGACTGGTGGCGGTACTCATACTCATAGGATCAGTGGGTGCTGTGGCCGGAAATTGTTGACGACTGGTGGCGGTACTCATACTCATAGGATCAGTGGGTGCTGTGGCCGGAAATTGTTGACGACTGGTGGCGGTACTCCTACAAGGAGAAGTGTGTGCGGTAACAATAAATGGTTGCTGAGTGATGGCAGAACTCCTAGAAGGAGAAGTGGGTGCAGTGACAAATGGTTGCTGACTGCTGGCAGTACTCCTAGAAGGAGAAGTGGGTGCGGTGGCCCAAGCAGGTACTGCGGTGGCTTGAGTCCATGACTGTGGACCTGTGTCTGTGGGGGTGTTGCTCCACACAGGAGCAGCGCTTGCCATGGTGGTGGCGACGGTGGAGTGTCCAACAGTACTCGGACTTGTGGTGGTGTAGTGGTGACTCGGAATGCTGGTGGCCGTGCAGTGGTATGCAGCAGAAGTCGGTAGGGATGTGTGTCGAGCCAGTGGTGGCACTGTTGGATATGCAACCACTGACTGCTGCACGTACCGATTCTGCTGCATAGCCTGCAAGTAAGCAGTGTTGCAGGCCTGCATCACACTCAGCTGTTGCTCAGGACTAAGGTGTTCCGCCATGCCCCGTTCAATTTTACTGAAAAAATGGTGCGCTGGTCTGTTGAGGTCGGCCTCCAGGCGATCAAGACGCTGTTCGACACTGTTGAAGCGGTGATCCATGTGGGTAAAACCACGTTCCATAAGTGAAAAAACCGCTTCCAACTGAGCCTCCAAGCGTCTTCATATTGCCTTGAAAGGCCTCGCTCAAGTGAACAAACTCGGGCAAGACATTCCTCTCCATGGCCCTCTGCCGCTGGCTGAAAGTGCCCGCATAACCAGTGGCAGAGACCTGGGAGAGGGGAAGACCTGATGGACCAGCTTCCTGGTCACCAGCTGTCCGTGTTGCTGACCTGCAAGTTGCTTCCAGGCTGTCGGATGGCTGGGACGAGTCCAAGGTCGTCCGAGGAAGGACCGCTTCAGGGACAGGCTGCATGGTGCTGCTCCAGGTGCTGTGGAAAGAAAACAAAACCATTACTATAATGCTTTAACAAGAAGCATCAGCTGTGGAAGAAAAAAAAAAAAAAAAAAATTAAAAAACAAAAACAACTTACGCTCTGCTGGCAAGGACCGGTCTCAGGAACGCCAACTCGCGATAGTAGCGATATTTCTTTCTGGGCCTTGCTGCAGAACCACTGCGAACCTGTCCCTCTGCTCGAACATCAGTGTTGAAGCGGTCCTTCATCGAGCGCCATCGTGTGCGGACTTTGTTCACTGTTGAGAAAAAGAAAAAAACAATTATACAATGCAGTCAGGGCAAAATCAGTGTCAACACACATACCTGAATGAAAATGTCAAACTGTCAATGCAGCATTATAAAAAGCTATACAATACACAGGATAGTCACTGTTGACCCAGATGAAACTGTTGTGTTTGCTGTTAGAATATATCCACCAGCAAAAACAACAATAGCATCTGGAACAACAGTGACTAGGCAATAAAAAAACAAATAGAATGCACAAGATATAGCTGAAGAAACCACAGGTCAGTGACTGTTGACCCAGATGAAACTGTTGTGTTTGCTGTTAGAATATATCCACCAGCAAAAACAACAATAGCATCTGGAACAACAGTGACTAGGCAATAAAAAAACAAATATAATGCACAAGATATAGCTGAAGAAACCACAGGTCAGTGACTGTTGACCCAGATGAAACTGTTGTGTTTGCTGTTAGAATATATCCACCAGCAAAAACAACAATAGCATCTGGAACAACAGTGACTAGGCAATAAAAAAACAAATAGAATGCACAAGATATAGCTGAAGAAACCACAGGTCAGTGACTGTTGACCCAGATGAAACTGTTGTTTTTGCTGTTAGAATATTTCTACCATCAAAAACAACAGTACAATGAGGACCAAGAGTGACTGGGCAATAAAAACATGAATAGAATGCAAATCACATAGCTCAGGAATCACCAAGGCAGACACTGTTGAACCGCATGACACTGTTGTTTTTGCTGGTAGAATATTTCTACCATCAAAACAAACGTACAATGAGGACCAAGAGTGACTGGGCAATAAAAACATGAATAGAATGCAAATCACATAGCTCAGGAATCACCAAGGCAGACACTGTTGAACCGCATGACACTGTTGTTTTTGCTGGTAGAATATTTCTACCATCAAAAACAACAGTACAATGAGGACCAAGAGTGACTGGGCAATAAAAACATGAATAGAATGCAAATCACATAGCTCAGGAATCACCAAGGCAGTCACTGTTGAACCGCATGACACTGTTGTTTTTGCTGGTAGAATATTTCTACCATCAAAAACAACAGTACAATGAGGACCAAGAGTGACTGGGCAATAAAAACATGAATAGAATGCAAATCACATAGCTCAGGAATCACCAAGGCAGACACTGTTGAACCGCATGACACTGTTGTTTTTGCTGGTAGAATATTTCTACCATCAAAAACAACAGTACAATGACGACCAAGAGTGACTGGGCAATAAAAACATGAATAGAATGCAAATCACATAGCTCAGGAATCACCAAGGCAGACACTGTTGAACCGCATGACACTGTTGTTTTTGCTGGTAGAATATTTCTACCATCAAAAACAACAGTACAATGAGGACCAAGAGTGACTGGGCAATAAAAACATGAATAGAATGCAAATCACATAGCTCAGGAATCACCAAGGCAGACACTGTTGAACCGCATGACACTGTTGTTTTTGCTGGTAGAATATTTCTACCATCAAAAACAACAGTACAATGAGGACCAAGAGTGACTGGGCAATAAAAACATGAATAGAATGCAAATCACATAGCTCAGGAATCACCAAGGCAGACACTGTTGAACCGCATGACACTGTTGTTTTTGCTGGTAGAATATTTCTACCATCAAAAACAACAGTACAATGAGGACCAAGAGTGACTGGGCAATAAAAACATGAATAGAATGCAAATCACATAGCTCAGAATCACCAAGGCAGACACTGTTGAACCGCATGACACTGTTGTTTTTGCTGGTAGAATATTTCTACCATCAAAAACAACAGTACAATGAGGACCAAGAGTGACTGGGCAATAAAAACATGAATAGAATGCAAATCACATAGCTCAGGAATCACCAAGGCAGACACTGTTGAACCGCATGACACTGTTGTTTTTGCTGGTAGAATATTTCTACCATCAAAAACAACAGTACAATGAGACCAAGAGTGACTGGGCAATAAAAACATGAATAGAATGCAAATCACATAGCTCAGGAATCACCAAGGCAGACACTGTTGAACCGCATGACACTGTTGTTTTTGCTGGTAGAATATTTCTACCATCAAAAACAACAGTACAATGAGACCAAGAGTGACTGGGCAATAAAAACATGAATAGAATGCAAATCACATAGCTCAGGAATCACCAAGGCAGCACTGTTGACCGCATGACACTGTTGTTTTTGCTGTAGAATATTTCTACCATCAAAAACAACAGTACAATGAGACCAAGAGTGACTGGCAATAAAACATGAATAGAATGCAAATCACATAGCTCAGAATCACCAAGGCAGACACTGTTGAACCGCATGACACTGTTGTTTTTGCTGGTAGAATATTTCTACCATCAAAAACAACAGTACAATGACGACCATGAGTGACTGGGCAATAAAAACATGAATAGAATGCAAATCACATAGCTCAGAATCACCAAGGCAGACACTGTTGAACCGCATGACACTGTTGTTTTGCTGGTAGAATATTTCTACCATCAAAAACAACAGTACAATGAGGACCAAGAGTGACTGGGCAATAAAAACATGAATAGAATGCAAATCACATAGCTCAGGAATCACCAAGGCAGACACTGTTGAACCGCATGACACTGTTGTTTTTGCTGGTAGAATATTTCTACCATCAAAAACAACAGTACAATGAGGACCAAGAGTGACTGGGCAATAAAAACATGAATAGAATGCAAATCACATAGCTCAGGAATCACCAAGGCAGACACTGTTGAACCGCATGACACTGTGTTTTTGCTGGTAGAATATTTCTACCATCAAAAACAACAGTACAATGACGACCAAGAGTGACTGGGCAATAAAAACATGAATAGAATGCAAATCACATAGCTCAGGAATCACCAAGGCAGACACCGTTGAACCGCATGACACTGTTGTTTTGCTGGTAGAATATTTCTACCATCAAAAACAACAGTACAATGACGACCATGAGTGACTGGGCAATAAAAACATGAATAGAATGCAAATCACATAGCTCAGGAATCACCAAGGCAGACACTGTTGAACCGCATGACACTGTTGTTTTGCTGTAGAATATTTCTACCATCAAAAACAACAGTACAATGAGGACCAAGAGTGACTGGGCAATAAAAACATGAATAGAATGCAAATCACATAGCTCAAGAATCACCAAGGCAGACACTGTTGAACCGCATGACACTGTTGTTTTTGCTGGTTAGAATATTTCTACCATCAAAAACAACAGTACAATGACGACCATGAGTGACTGGGCAATAAAAACATGAATAGAATGCAAATCACATAGCTCAGGAATCACCAAGGCAGACACTGTTGAACCGCATGACACTGTATGTTTTGCTGGTAGAATATTTCTACCATCAAAAACAACAGTACAATGAGGACCAAGAGTGACTGGCAATAAAAACATGAATAGAATG
The DNA here is from genome assembly GCA_033576555.1 of Oophaga sylvatica. NCBI lineage: Eukaryota > Metazoa > Chordata > Amphibia > Anura > Dendrobatidae > Oophaga > Oophaga sylvatica. The sequence continues at coordinate 511,395,456 of JARQOD010000001.1, forward strand.
CAAATCACATAGCTCAGAATCACCAAGGCAGACACTGTTGAACCGCATGACACTGTTGTTTTTGCTGGTAGAATATTCTACCATCAAAACAACAGTACAATGAGGACCAAGAGTACTGGGCAATAACAACATGAATTAGAATGCAAATCACATAGCTTCAAGAATCACCAAGGCAGACACTGTTGAACCGCATGACACTGTTGTTTTGCTGTAGAACATTTCTACCATAAAAACAACAGTACAATTGAGAACCATGAGTGACTGGGCATAAAAACATGAATAGAATGCAAATCACATAGCTCAAGAATCACCAAGGCAGACACTGTTAACCGCATGACACTGTTGTTTTGCTGGTAGAATATTTCTACCATCAAAAACAACAGTACAATGAGACCAAGAGTGACTGGGCAATAAAAACATGAATAGAATGCAAATCACATAGCTCAAGAATCACCAAGGCAGACACTGTTGAACCACATGACACTGTAGTTTTTTGCTGGTAGAATATATCTGCCAGAAAACCCATCAGTGCCATCAGGAACAACAGTAAGCAGTACAGAGAATGAAAATACTTACTAAACGCCTTTTTGAGGTTTGGAGAGGCGCTGTCCCAGCCATCCATCAACGCTGCGGCCACCTCGTTCCATAGCCGCCGGGTCACCACATTGTCCTTGTACTGCGGATCACGGCTGTCCCACAACGGGACACGTTCATGGACCTGGCAGATGAGGGCCTCGTTGTCCACATACAGGTCGTCGTCGCGTTGTGGAACCTAGAAGAAACAAAATAAAAATTACAATCTTGTATATTTTTTATAAAGAAAGTAACAATAGGCGTACAAAAGAAAAATACATTACAAAGGCTATATACTTACATTCCGTCTCGCCACCGGGACTTGACTCGGCTGCGACTGCTCCTGAGACTCCTCAATGGCCGTGTCCGACGATGATGTCTGAAAAAGGAACAGAATTAGGACATTTGTAGATTCAGCAGCTATACTTACCCAAAGGCAGGAAGATACTCACATCATGCTCTGCTTCCGCCAGTTCTTGCCGGGATGGTGAATATTCCGATCCAGAAGACATGCTGAAAAAATCAAAAATAATGATGAGCACATATTACATTATAAGGACAGCCTGTCATTTGTTTAAAGAATACCCACATTCTTGCACTTTGGATCGGTCTTGAGTCCAGGCACAGTGTCTCCAGTCAATATCCAGGCTGTGTATGGGTCCAAGGTGGATCTTCCAGTCTGCAGGTCCAGTCTCCAGGCAGTGTATGGGTGTCACGCTGTCTAATGATATGTATACAATGTCAGTAAACTATTAATACAGGAACAACACTCTATACAACAACTAGTATAGCAACATCAGCATGTAAGTATAGAATAGATTTACCTGACACGATATCTGCTGAACTCAGGGTTAATCTTGAGGACTTGATGAGCTGAAACAGGAAAGAGGTGGACCGGGATCTAACCTGACCCTAAACTGGGGTCCTAACTAATCCCTCACCTTGGAGGTACTGATAATGGTTCAGAGGTCCAAGTCACCAACCTAACCCTGTCTCCTATCAGACCCTGAACCCTGTAATCAGTCCTAAGAAGGATCCTGACTACCACCAAAGGGATATGGGCTGATCTTAGCTAAATACACAGATTAGACATATAAGACAGACAGGATTACACTTGCTTGCATACACACTCAAACACCAAAGGAACATAAATGGTCTGGGAAATAAACTCTAACCAAGTTGAGCTTAGAACAGGAGCTCACAACTAAAGTCTATACAGATTCATTCCTATCTGTGGTCTGCATGAAGGTTTCACTGGCAACTCCCCAAGCAGACAACCAGGAATTTAAAGGAAACCAATCAACAAATAATCAATTGCAGCCGGGAGAAACTGCACCCAGTCCCAGCACCGAGCACAGACAGAATTAACTCCCTAGCTGCCAAACACAAAGAAACAGCAGCTCAGCTGTGAGAAGTCAAAATGTGCAACCGCGACGATCTTCGTGGCAATGCACACATGACAATGGGTCCAAGATGGATCGTCCAGTGTCCAGCTCCAGTCTCCAGGCAGTGTAGTATGGTGCACGCTGTTTGCAGGCCTTTTTATAGTGATCCAGGCTGTATCTTCAGGTCTCTTTATCAGCAGGCAGTCTCCAGGCAGTCTGCGTAGGGGTCTGTGTGGCACTGACACCTTCCTTTATCTATAATCATTTTATCTAGACTCCTCACAAACAATGTATCTTGTCTAGGGGGTAATTGGACAAGTGTCTAGACAATGTTTACTAAAAAATCGCTTGCGCTGACAATCGCACAGGCACGCGCACGCCAGCGCCCACATAGACGCCAATGATATTTTTTTGCGCATAGCGTGCGCACACGTGCGCACGTGCCTTTTTAAATTGGTGTGCCGGAAAAAAAAATGCAACATGTAGCGTCTAGCGCGTCTGGGCGCACACCTGGAAAATGCGCAGCGCACGCCAAACGCTAATGAGCGCGTGCAAGAGCAAGACACTGCGCCCGCCATGTTAATGATAGGGAAACATTGCGCATGCGACCAATAGCGCACGATGCGCAGCGCTAAAAAACGCAAGTGTGAAAGTAGCCTAAGCCTCGATAAAAACCTTTCTCCCTCAGCAGTGTCCTCTTAAACTCCACGCCGTCAGGTGCAGATTGGACACTTGTGGATGGTAGATCGGTCCCTGTGAGAGGAGATCTGAGAGTTTCGGGAGAACCCATGGGTTGGCGACAAACTTTTTCCTTAGCCAGGGAAACCTTGGTCCTCTTGCCCTGAATGGAGCTATTAATAATAATAATAATACTTTTATTAATATAGTGCCAACATATTCCGCAGCGCTTTACATTTTAACAGTTTCAAAACACAAGTCATAAGTAACAACGTTACCAATACAATAATTAAAGCAAAAATAAGACGACCCTGCTCGTGAGAGCTTACAATCTACAATGAGGTGGGGAGAATACAAAGTACAGGTGTGTATTTACAATGGTGTATTTACAATGATGGTCCAGCCATTTTGAGGGCGTGAGGGATAGATAGAGATAGTGAATGGGCTACACACGCACACTTACACATAAAATGACTTTGTTTAGTGAATGTGATAGGCCGCTCTGAACAAATGTGTGAAGTATATTTTTGCTTGATGCTTAGCTTCTGTGATGCTTTGCTTATGGGATGGCTGCGTGCACCCCACCCTTTTGTGCACCCCTTAGAATGATTCTAAATTTATACACCACACATTAGGATATATTGCAGCAGAAAAGACTGCCAGCAGGGGTGGGGAGTTGTACCATTCAGGCTGCTTGCTAACATTGAATGGAGTGAAATACATGCAGGGTGGAACAGTTCAGAAGTCGAATGATTTCATTACCTGTGTGAAGAGAGAAGATGATTATTAATTCCTTGCCATGGAATAACTGCCTTTTTGCTTGATGCTTAGCTTCTGTGATGCTTTGCTTATAGGATGGCTGCGTGCACCCCACACTATTAGACAGGGCCGGCTCCAGGTTTTTATGGGCCCCGGGCGAAAGAGCCTCAGTGGGCCCCTTTAACACAGACCACGATTCATGATGCACAGATACGGCAGAGAAATATAGGTACAGTACAATGCCAAATACTTCACTTCTTCCATTACATGAGTGATATCTATTGTAAATTGTACAATAGCTCAAAAACTGCCAAATCCTCGCAGCGCACAGTACAGACTGGACAGTACAGTCCTCCATACAATATTATGGGCACCACATAGTCTCCCCCTCATCACCCATATAATACCCCATGTAGGATGTCACCCCCCATCCCCCCATATAATGCCCATCATCATCATTGCCTCCCCATCAACATCATTGCCTCCTCATCATCATTATTGTCTCCCCATCATCACATTGCCTCCCCATCATCATCAATGCCTGCCCATCATCATCATTGCCTCCTAATCATCATCATTGCCTCCCCATTATCATCAATGCCTGCCCATCATCATCATCGACTCCCCATCATTATCATTGCCTCCCCATTATCATCAATGCCTGCCCATCATCATCATCGCCTCCCCATCATCATCATTGCCTCCCCATTATCATCAATGCCTGCCCATCATCATCATCGCCTCCCCATCATCATCATTGCCTCCCTATTATCATCATTGCCTCCCCATTATCATCAATGCCTCCCCATCATCATCATCACTGCCCTCCCCCACCACCATCACACATACAGCACCACACACAGACAGCACCGCAGCACACAAGCACTCTCTCACATACACACACAAAGCACCGCACTACATACACACACACTGATACACACAGACACACACACACAGACACATACACATCACATCTCACCTGTCCAGCGTCCGCGCGCTCTCTGCCACAGCCGGCCGCTGAATGATGACGTCATTCAGCGGCGCTGCTGTGAGAGGAAGCGCAGGTGCCTCCTGGAGCCCGGAGCTGCCGCAGCGGAGGCACGGGGAGAGGTAAGTATTGTGGCAGCTGCTGCCGGGGCCCTGAGCAAGCGGGGGGGGCGGCCCAGTGGGGCGCTGGCACCGTTCTCCTCCGCTAACGGGCGCCGGGTGCCCGACGGTGAGTGGGCCCCCCGCCTGCTCAGGGCCCTGCACTTGCCCGGGTATGCCGGGTGCTGACGCCGGCCCTGCTATTAGAACTATAGAAGCCCTGTCTTCCAGTATCTTCCTTAGAACTACCGGAATCAGCGTTTTCGGGGGAAAGCATACGCCAGCGTGAAGTCCCATGGAATCAGGAGGCATCCACAGCATATGGTTCTTCTCTGGGGTTCAAAGAACAAAACTGCTGCACCTTCCTGTTCTCCCTGTTTGCGAACAGATTTATATCTGCGGACCCCCACAATCTGGTTGTAGATAGACTGATTGAACATCCATTCCCCCTGCCTGAGCTCGTAGCGGCTTAAAAAGTCGGCTTTGATGTTCTCTTTTCCTTGTATGTGCAGGGATGATAGTGACAGGAGATGAGATTCGGCCATCTGAAAAATACAATCTGTCACCTCCATCAAAGACTCGGACCGAGTTTTCCCCTGGTGGTTGATATTGGCCACAGTTACCTGATTGTCTGAGATCACACTGACATGCCAACCCTGCAGGGATATAAGGAGCTCTCTTAATGCCAGCTCCACGCCTAACAACTCTTTTAGTTTAGATTATG
>JARQOD010000001.1:511413160-511490146 GCA_033576555.1 Oophaga sylvatica
ATATCCTGAGACATAAAAATACACAAAGAAAATGGGAGACGTTTATTAGTATCCTAAATAGGACCTGTGCACAGTATATACCCTATGGGAATAAACATGCTAGAATTAGGAGGAAACCACTATGGCTAAATAGAGCTGTAAGGGGCGCAATAAGAGACAAAAAGAAAGCGTTTATGGAATTAAAGCAAGTAGGTAGTGATGAGGAATTAAATAAATACAGAAGACTGAATAAATTCTGTAAAAAGCAAATCAAGACAGCAAAGATTGAGGCAGAGAGACTCATTGCCAGAGAAAGTAAAAATAATCCCAAAATATTCTTTAACTACATAAATAGCAAGAAACTAAAAAATGATAGTGTTGGTCCCCTTAAAAATAGTCTGGGTGAAATGGTGGATGAGGATGAGGAAAAAGCCAATATGCTAAATGACTTTTTTTCAACTGTATTTACACAAGAAAATCCCATGACAGATAACATGATCAGAGATAAAAAAATTTCTCCATTAAATGTCACATGCTTAACCCAGCAGGAAGTACGGCGGCGTCTAAAAATCACTAAAGTTGACAAATCCCCGGGCCCGGATGGATACACCCCCGAGTACTGCAGGAATTAAGTACAGTTATAGATAGACCTTTATTTTTAATCTTTAAAGATTCCATAATAACGGGGTCTGTACCACAGGACTGGCGTATAGCAAATGTGGTGCCAATATTCAAAAAGGGGGCAAAAACTGAACCTGGAAATTATAGGCCAGTGAGCTTAACATCTATTGTGGGTAAAATCCTGGAGGGTTTTTTAAGGGATACTATATTGGAGTATCTGAAGCTGAATAACCTCATGACACAGTATCAGCATGGGTTTACGAGGGACCGTTCTTGTCAGACTAATCTGATAAGCTTTTATGAAGGGGTAAGTTCAGGACTGGACCAAGGGAATGCAGTGGACGTGGTGTTCATGGACTTCTAAAAGCTTTTGATACAGTGCCACACAAAAGGTTGATACATAAAATGAGAACAATGGGGATAGGGGAAAATATGTGTAAGTGGGTTAAGAACTGGCTCATGGATAGAAAACAAAGGGTGGTTATTAATGGAGCACACTCGGACTGGGTCACGGTTAGCAGTGGGGTACCACAGGGGTCAGTATTGGGGCCGCTTCTCTTTAACATATTTATTAATGACCTTGTAGGGGGCATACAGAGTAGTATTTCAATATTTGCAGATGACACTAAACTCTGCAGGGTAATAAATACAGAGGAGGATAATTTTATATTACAGGAGGATTTATGTAAACTAGAAGCTTGGGCTGATAAATGGCAAATGAGCTTTAATGGGGATAAATGTAAGATCATGCACTTGGGTAGAACAAATAAGATGTATAATTATGTGCTTAATTGTAAAACACTGGGCAAAACTGTCACTGAAAAAGACTTGGGTGTATGGGTGGACGACAAACTCACATTTAGTGGCCAATGTCAGGCAGCTGCTGCCAAGGCAAATAAAATAATGGATGCATTAGACGAGGCATAGATGCTCATGAGGAGAACATAATTTTACCTCTATACAAGTCACTGGTGCGACCACACTTAGAATACTGTGTGCAGTTCTGGTCTCCGGTGTATAAGAAAGACATAGCTGAACTGGAGCGGGTGCAGAGAAGAGCGACCAAGGTTATTAGAGAACTGGGGGGTCTGCAATACCAAGACAGGTTATTACACTTGGGGTTATTTAGTTTGGAAAAACGAAGGCTTAGGGTGATCTTATTACAATGTACAAATATATGAGGGGACAGTACAAAGACCTTTCTAATGATCTTTTTACTCTTAGACCTGTGACGGGACGAGGGGGCATCCTCTACGTCTGGAGGAAAGAAGGTTTAGCCATAATCACAGATGCAGATTCTTTACTGTAAGAGCAGTGAGACTATGGAACTCTCTGCCGTCTAATGTTGTAATGAGTGATTCCTTACTAAAATTTAAGAAGGGACTGGATGCCTTTCTTGAAAAGTATAATATTACAGGCTATATTCACTAGTTTCCTAGATACTGCGTTGATCCAGGGAGCTAGTCTGATTGCCGTATGTGGAGTCGGGAAGGAATTTTTTTCCCCAATGTGAAGCTTACTGTTTGCCACTTGGGTTTTTTTTGCCTTCCTCTGGATCAACATGTTAGGGCAGGTTAGGATAGGATATGGGTTGAACTAGATGGACTTAAAGTCTTCCTTCAACCTTAATAACTATGATTGCTGTGTCCAGCTTTGGCGCCTTATCCCATGAGGACGAGGCTGATTCCTCAAACTATGCGATGCCTGACCAGTGGTAACCTTTTTTACTGCCGGTTACAGCAGCTGGCTGACACGCTGTCCTCTGTGTGACAGCGTGGGAAGAGAGGATACCCAGCGGCTGTGACTAGTGATGACTTCAGTAAGGTTACCGTCGGTCAGAGTCGGTGTTTCCCACACTGTCACACAGATGACAAGGTGGGAACTGCCAGATGTTTGCACCCCCTATTTGGGGTCCGGGTTCGGGATCAAGTTTGGGTACCGTTTTTTATAAAGTTCTGCTGAACCCAATGGACCCGAACATTCACGGATTTGCCCATCCCTATTTACAAGCATTATCTGACAGGACCCATTCATAAAAATAAGAATACCACTTTAAGAAACTCCCAAAAGAGGTTGTAGATGAGATTTCTCCTACCATGGACTGTTCTCCATTAGCCAGAGCAGTAAATCTCTGTAGAAATGGCTAGTACTGATGGGCTTTAACACCTTCCTAATGCAGGATATAATGGGACAGCTTATTTTAGTTCCTCATGTATGAAGCGGATACAAGAGCTGAGCCCCACCGTACTCAACGAGCTCCAATCTCTGCTGATTGCACTAACATTGGCATGCATGTGTATCCCAGCCTTCATAGGAGAGCATCATTGTCTCTATATACAACAGTACTGTACAAGAACAGACTATCTTTGCCCACTAAAGTCAGCCAGCTGTCTGTGCACTGCTGTAGGAGCTGGGATTACAAGAATACTGTAAATACAAGAACACGTGGTCAGACCATCCCTGTCCTCTGCAGTGCCTCCTAGTAATCCAGCTGTCTGTACACTAGTGTAGGGGCCAAGGACTACAACAGTACAGTACAAGAACACGTGATCAGACTATCCCTGCCCCTAATGTCAGCCAGCTGTCTGTGCGCTGCTGTAGGGGCCAAGGACTACGACAATACTGTACAAGAACACGCGGCAGACCATCCCTGCCCCCTCCCCAGTGCCCCTTAATATCAGCCAGCTATCTGTGCACTGCTGTGGGGCCGAGGACTACAACAATACTGTACAAGAACATGCTGTCAGACCATTCCTCCCCTCTGCAGTGCCCCCCAATGTCAGACAGCTGTCTGTGCACTGCTGTAGGGGCTGGGGACTACAACAGTACTGTACAAGAACACGTGGTCAGACTATCCCTACCCCTAATGTCAACTAGCTATCTGCGCTGCTGTCGGGGCCAGGACTTCGACAGTACTGTACAAGAACATGGGTCAGACCATCTCTATCCTCTGCAGTTCTCCCTAAAGTCAGCCAGCTGTCTGGGCACTGCTGTAGGGGCCGAGGACTACAACAATACTGTACAAGAACACGCGATCAGACCATCCCACCCCTCCGCAGTGCCTCCCAATGTCAGCTAGCTGTCTGTGCACTCCTGTAGAGGCCTGATGACTACGACAATACTGTACAAGAACCCGCGGTCAGACCATCCCTGCCCTCTGCAGTGCCCCCTAATGTCAGCCAGCTGTCTGTGCGCTGCTGTAGGGGCCAGGGGAACACAACACTACTGTACAAGGAAAACGAAGGGAGGTATCAGTTATGCGCTGCCGAGATGGAATAATCCTTAAAATCAAAACATTTATTTGAACAGGTTTAAAAGTCAGTGCTTTTCGAGGTCACGCTGGACCTCTTCATCAGGACAAACCCGATTTGTCCTGATGAAGAGGTCCTGCGTGACCTCGAAACACGTTGACTTTCAAACCTGTTCAAATAAATGTTTTGATTTTAAGGATTATTCCATCACAGCAGCGAATAAGTGATACTTCCCTTCATTTTCCTTTATACCAGTGGTCGTTCTCTCAACCGGTATCTATGCAGCAGCTGTTATATGCCGTTTATGTGTTGCCATTAAGAAACTCAGCAAAGTGAGTATATCTCCCCTTTTCCTGACACCCCATTATCATTGGATAAGATCCTATTGCGCTTTGTCTCTTCCCAGTTTATTTACTTATTTAATACTGTACAAGAACACACGATTAAACCATCCCTGCACCCTCACCAGTGCTCCCTAATGTCAACCAGCTGTCTGTGCACTGGTGTAGGAGTCAGGGACTACAACAATACTGTTCAAGAACATGCGGTCAAACCATCCCTGCCCTCTGCAGTGCCCCTAAAGTCAGCCAACTGACACTGCTGTAAGGGCCGGAGACTACAATAGTACTGTACAAGAACACGTGATCAGACTATCCCTGCCCTCCGCAGTGCCCCCTAATGTAAGCCAGCTGTCTGTGCGCTGCTGTGGGGGTTGTAGACAGCACAGTAGTAATGCCAGTGCCTGGGCCATCAAGAGAAATATTTCACCAAGGTTTTCTGTAAAGCGCGCAGAGCTGAATAATATAAGGCTCTTGTGTAATCTGCTGCTATATTTCTGTATTCTCAGAACTTAAACTTACCTGCCAAGAAGACAGCATGAAGTATGAGGAAACAGCTAGTCAGAAATCACAGGTACCTGTGCCATCATCTTATGTCATCAGAAAATAACTAATTGTTCAAATCAACTTTATGTCAAATGTATTTTTTAGTTTGGATGATAAAACAATATCAGGCGGCGCTGCTGTAATAAAGAATCCTTGGGACCAAGATGAGTTAAACGGTTTGTATTTCCACAACACGTCTCAATGCTGAACTAACGTCTTTTTCGGATGCAATTGTTTTTTTTTATTTGAAAATTACGCTAGCCCAGGGCTGGGACGCGTTGTGGAAATACAAACCGGAGGATCCTGTATATTGTCATGCTGGTGGATGTGGACCCACTGCGCTACAGGCAAGGCTTACTCTGGAGGGTCCTAACTAAGTGACTACTTGGTCTTCACTAGAGCCTCTGATGGTGAGGTTAGGCTTGAGCAGCAGGTAGCCGCTGGGTACCACTCCAGGGCAATCCCCGGTACTAAGGCATGACCAGATACTCATGCTGATTCAAACACTATTCAAACACTATATATTCGGGAACACTAAGCAGCATGTACACTGGTGCTGGTTCAGACAGTGCATATTTTGATACAGATGTTAAAAGGATAGGTAACAGTTTCAGGTGCTGGTTCAGACTAGACAGGTTGAGTAAGGCAGTACTGGTTCACGTCCAGATTAATAGGACAGGTACGAGAACAGGGACCTGACAATTGACAACAGACTTGGCAGCTTGCAGACAATTATTTAAATAGTGATGTTAGTCAAGCACCTCCCTATAGGCAAAGGTGCCTTAAATACTTAGCACGTCCCAGCTATTGGTTGGGGGCACATCAGGACTGCGGGCTACCCCTTTAATAAGCAGAGAGCGCACAGTCACTAAGTGCGCTGCCAGGAGATCTGCAAGGGCACTTGGACATGGAAGCCGGAGCAGAGGACGCAACTGGGCGGTTGAGGCAATGAGCAGACAGGAACCATGCAGGGATGCTGGCATTACAGTACTCCCTCCCCCCCCCCCCCCGTATGCCTCCTATTCAAGCCCGTAAGGAATCTCTCCAGAAGAAGTGGGGCATGAATATTCTCCTTGGGCTCCGATGATCTCTCTTAGGGACCAAATCCTTTTCAATCCACATAAAAAAAGGTCTTACTTATCATCCATTGCCAGGATGCTCTCCTTCTCAAAGAGACCCTCAGAGCTGACGGGCGCAGGAGTAGAATCAGGATCCTTGAAGAAGTGGCTTAAGACGACTGGTTTGAGGAGAGATATGTGGAAGGAGTTAGGCACTTGTATTGAGGGACAGATAAAAGCGAGGACCCAACTTATGAGATCAAATCTTGAGACAGATGTTTTTAAAGGAGAGTCACACCTTATCTCCTGCCTGAAAACATGGTGGATCCATGTGTCTTTTGTCACCATGTTTTTTCATGGCAAATAACAGCAACCACCTAGCTTGGTGCAGGTTCTGCCTTTGTGTAGACTGCAGGTAGGCCAAGTTCTTATAGTCGGAGAATATGACGACTGGATGGATTGGCCCTTTGAGTAACGCCATTCCTCTAGAGCCATCTTAATTGTCAATAACTCTCAATCGCCTACCGAGTAGTTTAGTTCAGGGGCAGAGAAGGCCTTGGAGAAGAAAAACCAGGTTACCATTCAGCCAGAGGAAGACTTCTGCATGAAAATTGCCCCTGCTCCAGAGAATGAAGCATCCACTTCCAGAAAGAATTGTTGCTGATCTTAGGTCTATGTAGCACTGTAGAAGAAGAGAAGGCCTGCATTAGAGAGAGGTCTAAGGGATAAGGTTTCTCCTTGTGGAGAGTGACATACCAGCTCTGACTTGTCAAGGTGAGGAGGCTTATTCGCCGTGCAATGCTCCTCTGGGAAATTTAATATGCAAATTGCCTCTTCAGAGAAAAAGAGGACTTGAACTCTATAGCGCCACCTGTTGGAAGTAGCGATCCTACAAGTCACAATCAACCCTTTAACGAGTCTTGCAATATGGCTTAGCATAAAAGCCAAATCGGTATCTCAATTTGCAGACACGGTGTTTTGGGCTATTGCCCCTCGTCAGTGCAAAGTATGAGAACTGATTTGGCTAGGTGAGAGGCTCTGGACTGAGGTCTAAGTGGTAAGGTTTCTCCTTTTGTGAAAAGTGACATACCAGCTCTGGCTTGTCAAGGTAAGGAGGCTTATTCGCCGTGCAATGCTCCTCTGGGAAATTTAATATGCGAATTTCCTCTTTAGAAAGAAAGAGGACTTGAACCCTGTAGCGCCACCTGTTGGTTGGAAGTAGTGATCCTACAAGTCACAATCAACCCTTTAACGAGTCTTGCAATATGACTTAGGATAAAAGCCAAATCAGTATCTCAGTTTGCAGACACGGTGTTTCGGGCTATTGGGCCTCGTCAGTGCAAAGTATGAGAACTGATTTGTCTAGGTGAGAGGCTCTGGACTGAGGTCTAAGGGGTAAGGTTTCTCCTTTTGTGAAGAGTGACATACCAGCTCTGGCTTGTCAAGGTAAAGAGGCTTATTCGCCGTGCAATGCTCCTCTGGGAAATTCAATATGCAGATTGCCTCTTCAGAGAAAAAAGAGGACTTGAACTCTATAGCGCCACCTGTTGGAAGTAGTGATCCTACAAGTCACAATCCGCCTAGCCAAATAAGTTCTCATACTTTGCACTGACGAGGGCCAGTAGCCTGAAACACCGTGTCTACAAATTGAGATACTGATTTGGCTTTTATCCTAAGTCATAATGCAAGACTCGTTAAAGGGTTGATTGTGACTTGTAGAATCGCCAAATCCAACAGGTGGCGCTATAGAGTTTAAGTCCTCTTTTTCTCTGAAGAGGCAATTTGCATATTGTATTAGAGAGAGAATTGCATCCTCGGCCTGCAGAGTCCAGATTCTCGCCCTTGCAGATTATCACTGAAATGGGGGCGGTGCAAGATGAGAAATGAGGAATAAACTGGCTGTAATAGTTGACAAATCCCAAAAATCGCTGAATTGCCTTAACGCCAGTTGGACTCGGCCATTTGAGAATAGAATACAACTTCTCAGGATCTATCTTCAAGACCGTGGCCGAAATTATATAACCTAGGAAAGGTAGAGTGGACTGTTCAAAGATGCATTTTTAAAATTTGGTGTATAGGCGATTCTCCCTACATCTTTGCAAGACCTGGCGAACGTTCCTTCTATGAGAGGGCAGATCTGAAGAAAAGATTAAGATATCCAAATAAACCACCACAGAACAGTAAAAGAGATTTTGGAAGACAGCTGGGGCATTACTGAACCCAAATGGCATAACACAATACTCGTAGTGACATCTCCTTCGCGTATGCAGATTAGGTTGTATGCTCCTCTCAGATCAAGCTTGGTGAATATCTTGGCACCTCTAAGACGATCAAACAATTCCAGAATCAGTGGCAACGGATAGTTGTTTTTGATCATGTTCTAGTTGAAACCTTTGTAATCTATACAAGGTCAGAGAGTTCCATCTTTCTTGAAACCAGCTCCTGCCGATGAGGATGACTTCTGGATGAATCCACTTGCCAGATTCTTCGCAATGTAATCGGATATTGCTTGAGTTTCAGCTTGAGACAAAGGGTAGATACAGCCTCGAGAAGGTGAAGATCCTGGGAGCTAGTCAATGGGACAACCATACGCCTGTGTAGAGGTAACGTCTCTGCTTCTTTGTTATCAAAGACATCAGCATATTAACAGTAAGCAGGTAGCAAGCCTTGCAGGCTAGATGGAGTCACCGTCAGCTTAACTGGACGTATAGGGACAAGACACCTCTCGTAGCAAGAATGTCCCTGAGGAGGCACTTCACTGGATCTCCAGTCTAGGACAAGTTCGTGGACACGAAACCATGCCAGGCCCAGAGAAAGAGAATGCGACAGGCTAGGAAGCATATAGAAAGCGATTCTCTGCATGTACATACCCAAAGCTCTGGCTGCTCAGTAACAAAATGAATGACTTCAGATACGGCCCTTCCATTGACAGACGACATCATTAAAGGACTCTGAAGGCTTCAGACGGGAATCTGGTGCCAATCCACCATAGCCTGCTATATGGAGTTTCCAGCCAACGCGGAATCTAGGTAAGCCGTCTCAGTGAACTGGGTATCTCCATTTGACACAGATACGAACAGAGTCAATGGTAGAGAGGAATTACTTTTGCCTTGGGTAGCCTCTCCAACAAAGCCTAGACTTGGGAGTTTCCCGATTTCTTAGGACAAGAGCGGTTAAGGTGTCCCTTACTACCATAGTAGTATCACAATCCCTTGGCTCAACCGATCTCCTGCTGTAGCTCATCCAGCTTTATATGGTCAACCTGCATAGGTTCAGGGGAGACTGGTGACGCAGAGAAAAGAGCGTCCTCTGGAAAGACGGAGCCAGGCGTAGCGTTTTTCTCACGTGCCATCTCTCTGGAGCGTTCCTGGAACTTGAGGTCGATAGGGATAGCCAGGGAAATTAGATAATCTAAAGTAGTGGGAATGTCTTTAATTCTTCTGGACAGTCCCTTCTAGAAGGCGGTTCCCACCACCTCATCGTTCTAGCCAAGTTTGGAAGACAGGGTTTCGGAATCGGACTGCACTGATTGATGAACAAACGGCATTACTTGGAATCTCCATCATATTGTGGTGGAGCAGATATGCGAGGACCAGCTCTGGGTGCGTTGGTTGCTGGCTGCTCAGTCACTGCTGCAACTCGGACTGGAGCGGATGAAGCAGCCGATGTCAGCGCGTCCAAGCAGGTTTTAACAGACCATAAGTAGGCCAAGATTTTATCCTGCTGATCTCTTTGATAGGCCTTCTCCTGGAATAACTCGAGAGCAGAGGGGTGTTGGGGTCAGCGGGGTCCATGGCCTGAGCAAACTATCGCGCTGGTGGGTGTGGACCCCTTTTGCGCCACGGGCCGGGCTTACCTTGGAAGGGTGCAACTAAGCGACTACCTGGTCTTCACTAGAGCCTCTGATGGTGAGGTTAGAATTGAGCTGCAGGTAGCCGCCAAATACCACTCCAGAGTATCAGTATCCGGTTCTAAGGCAGGACCGGATACTGATGCTGGTTCAGACAGTATGAATTCGGGAGCACTAGACAGGACGGACACTGGTGCTGGTTCAGACAGTGCGGATTCTGGTACAGGTATTGACAGGAGTAACAAGTTCAGGCGCTCATTCAGACTAGATGGGTTCAGGAAGGCAAAACTGGTTTAGGTTTAGAGTAACAGAATGGGTACGAGAACAGGGACCTGACAATGGACTTAGTAGCTTACAGACAAACTAAACACTGATGTTGCTCCCTACAGGTGAAGGTGCTTTAAATACTTAGCGCCTCCCAGCTATTGGTTTGTGACACATCCAGAGTCCCCTGTGAGAATCGGGGAGCGCTCGCTGCCAGGAGACCTGCACAGCGTGCACAGGCATACATAGGCCCTGGGACACGGAAGCCGGAGCAGAGGACACAGCTGGGCGGTCGAGGTGGTGAGCATGTCGGCATTCTTGCCAGGAGGAGGGAGGGTAAACATGCAGGAATGCCGGCGTTACATATATAGATGTGTTATCAGTCATTGTACAGGAGGAGGAAGAGGTGAGCTGTGACATCACCTATTGTGAATGGTAGATCCTGTGTTATCTACTGTATATAGCAGTGTTATTAGTCATTTGTACAGGATGAGGAGGTGAGCTGTGATATCACCAATTGTGAATATTGGATCCTGTGTTATCTGCTATATATAGAAGTGTAATCATTCATTGAACAGTAGGAGGAGGTGAGTTGTGACATCACCTATTGCAAATGGTGGATCTTGTGTTATGAACCATATATAGAGGTTTTAACAGTAATTGTACAGGAGGAAGATGGAGGTGATCTGTGACGTCATCTATTATGAATTGTGAATTCTGTGTTATCTACTGTATATAGTTGTGTTATCAGTCGTTGTGCAGGAGGAGGAGGAGAGAAGAGTGAGCTGTGACATCAACTATTGTGAATGGTGGATTCTGTGTTATCTACTGTATATAGTGCAGGGATCTGTACTCACTCTGCTGCAGTTGAGGTAGGCACAGGAAGCAGTATTGCTGAAATGTCCAAGCAAGTTTATTGAAACTGCATAAACTTCTCTGGATGGCAAAACAAACAAACAGCCTTTTTCAGCACAAAGTGAAAACAAACATAAAATAGACAGTCCATATAGCGCTGCGGGTGCGCCCGCTCAGGTCAGTGTCTTTAGCAACACACACTGGAGGTCCTCACACCTCCAGCCACAGACAATGAATGAGACATCTGGCCTCCATTTTATTAGCCAAACCACATCCCTGGGGTTGGGATGTGTGAGCGGTCATTCCCACCCATCTCTTATGACCACTTGTAAAACCCAGCCATGGAATGGCCCAAATAACTCTCAGCACTATATGTGCTGGAGCATACTTCCGAGCTCACATCACCGCAGCTAACAGCCGCGATGACATATATCTCCCCTTAAGGACTTGTCCGGCAGCCATATTACTAAAGAGATGTTATCAGTCATTGTACAGGAGGAGGGGTAGGCGAGCTGTGACATGCACCCGGCACCTTCTCTAATGGACAGCACAGTGGCTCAGTGGTTAGCACGGCAGCCTTGCAGCGCTGGGATCCTGGGTTTCATCAAACACGCCAAAGACATACTGATAGGGAATCTAGATTGTAAGCCCCATTGGGGACAGTGATGATAATGTATGTAAAGCACTACAGAATAAGATTGTATATAAACAAAGCATAATAAAAAAATAAATAAATCTGCAGTGACTGGAGCTAGCTCTGGTCTGATCGGTGCTGTTTTACCTGTAAATGAGTGCCATTTAGGAGTGCAATCCAGGTGTCATGCCATTTCAGGTGCCAGCTGTGGGGAGGTTGCAAGATGCCCATGGATTTCCATGATAGCAGTAGCTTGCTGTAGCCCCCCAACACTCCACGGCTAATGTCTTGGTACTACTATGTGACTGGGCTTCTGCTATTGTGTATTCTCCAACAAATGATAATGTCTAATAAGTCTTTACTATGGCTTCTTTAGCAAAATGTGTCCATGCCAGCAGCTTCCACCTCTACCACCGATGGCCGAAAGACCCGGAGTGGACGGATTGTTCCAGATACGGTCAGTCAAAGTCACAGCAATCAAAGGAAGCTTATTGATTTCTTATTAACCACAATCAATGAATGGGGTTTTGATAAATTAGTCTGGTACGTGAATATCACTATTGATAGATCAAGCGAAATGTGGGAAATATATTCTGAGTATTGCCGGAGGAGCTCTAGAAATAAAGAAAGTATCTCTTCTAAATAAGTAAGTGGACCCTGGCATATGGAGGCTGAAAATTATATCTGTAAAAAATAAAGCTATAAAATAATGAAAGAAGCAATAACAAATCAACGTTTCACAATTTTTTATCTTCCAATGCACGGTCTATAATATTCCTGCAAAATCAGATTGACCCAAACATAGACAAAACACTACAATACTCATCTCTATTTTTGTGTTTCGTGTTCTGATGCAATATGCTTTTCCTCTTAAGTGTAAAATATTTACACCCAACTATTCTACACCCATGTACACCGATAGTGAGTGGGACGGGCTTAGAAATGTCATAGTGGTCTTTGTTCTGGTCTAACATGACAGCGGTATCATATATAGGAGCTCTAACATTGCAGACTTGGACCCTGACTGCACTGGCAGGGTCCCATCAGAGAAACCTACTGAATACTTGTCCTGCTGTCCCGTACAGTCTCTTTGTACACCTGTTACTCTGCCTGCCCACCATCTCCTTCAGTCTGTTCACCAAGACTCATACGTTAACCTACTTATCTTATAAAATTTCCCCCACTGTTCCCAAAAGGAAAGTTCCTAGGCTCTTTACTATGTACTACAGAGAGGTTTTGCCTTCATACTGGTTACTGCCAGTACATCTTTCTTGTAGGTTGCCTAGTATAAATGGAATTGAATTCTACAATACATTCTGCATTGGCCAAAACTGGGAATTTTTTTTTTGTAATTCACCAGCATCTCTACTCTGCACACACTTACATTAGTTAAATAAACAATTCCCTTGTGATCTGGTCTTACCAGGAATCAAACTACCAACTTGCCTCAGTGTGGGCAGCAGCTGAAGCTGTGAGCCACATCCTACACTGACACATACGGAATGATTTTCTATACTTGCTGCATTTCAGGCTCTGAGCCCACAGGCAGATTATACTGATAGGCCGGGGTAAGACTAGCGTATGGCATCTGATGGGAGAGCATCGGATGCGATATGCTAATGACCCTCGGCTCCTGCTCTGCTGCGAGCGGGAGCCGAGTGTCATGCGACTGTGCTCCTAGCCTCTCGCACAGAGCGGATCGGAGCACAGATGCGGAGAAATGAATTTCTCCTTCGCCTCATTGGGAAACGTGGTATTTTCCTGAAGAAGGGGTGGTATTCACCCTGAAACGCGTAGATTAAACCACTTCTTAACTGCTACTACGTCTTGGAAATGTATTATTTGGGCAGCGCGGACTGGAATCCACATCTTTTCTGCAGTATAATGAGGCAAAGGAGAAATAGGGATTTTTGTGTACTCACCATAAAATCCTTTTCTCCGAGACGGTCATTGGGAGACACAGCACCCACCCTTTTAGTCTAACGACTTCTGCTTGTCTCTTTCATTCGATGTGTTGATCTCTAATATTATGTGAATGATCATAATATTATGTGAATGATAGTACTTTGATATGATGTTAATTATCCCCTACTGCTTTTGCACTGAATTGGTTCAGGATAGAGCCAGCAGAGGGTGTATACTGCAGGAGGAGGAGCCAATTTCTTTGTGTATTAGCTTAGTGTCCTCCTAGTGGCAGCAGCATAACACCCATGGTCTGTGTCTCCCAATGAGTGTCTCGGAGAAAAGGATTTTATGGTGAGTACACAAAAATCCCTATTTGTCTATCTCCTCCATTGTCGGCATATATTGCACATCACTCGGATGATATTCGAGTGATGTGCGTTGTCTCATTCGCACCCATAGGCTTATATGGGTGTGAGTGAGCTGAGACTCGGCCGAGTGTCGGTGACAATCGCAGCATGCTGAGATTTCACTCGCACGTAGAAAATGGCTGAGGAAAAAAACGCTGATGGGAGTTGCCCCATAGATGAATACTGGTCCAAGTGCTATGCGATGTTTTATTGCATAGCACTCGTCCGTATTTATCGCTAGTGTGACTCCGGCCATACATAGAGATATATCTGTACACAGCACTGTGTTTCTATGACCCTGTATTCCAATGGTAAATAAAAAGTCAGATTTTTTTCTTCCTTTAAAATTATTAACCCCTTCACCCCAAAGCCTGTTTTTACCTTCCTGACCAGGCCAATTTTTTCAGTTCTGAACACTCACTTTATGAGGTCATAACTCTGGAAAGCTTCAATGGATCCCGGTGATTCGGAGATTATTCTTTGTGACATATTGTACTTCATGATAGTGATAAAATTTATTTGATATGACTTACGTTTATTTGTGAAAAAATTGGAAATTTTACAAAAATGTGGAAAATTTTGGAAACTTAAATCAGAGAGTTACGTCACACAAAATAGTTAATAAATAGCATTTCCCACATGTCAACTTTACATCAGCACAGTTTTTAAAATATAATTTTTTTTTTGTTAAGACGCTATAAGGGTTAAAAGTTGACCAGCGATTTCTCATTTTTAGAACAAAATTTACAAAACCATTTTTTTAGGGACCACATCACATTTGAAGTGACTTTGAGGGACCTATATGACAGAAAATACCCAAAAGTTACACCATGCTAAGTACCCCTCAAGGTACTCAAAACCACTTTCAAGAAGTTTATTAACCCTTCAGGTGCTTCACAGGAATTAATGGAATATGGCGGGGAAAAATAAAGTATAACTTTTTTCACAAAAATTTTCCTTTAGATCGGGGGTGGGCAATTAATTTTCCCGAGGGGCCACATGAGAGACCATGACTGTTGTGGAGGGCCGAACCAATAGCTTGAAATTAATTCTACTCAATATTAATTTATTAATATTAATTGTATCACTTAATATTGAGCAGAATTAAGAATGCTGACACCCCCCTATATATCTTTGAACCCAAGTACATTGTATATAATGTGAACCCCCTCACAGCTCCTTATATACAGAATGAGCCTCACACATCCTCCCCATATACAGCATGAGCTTCACACAGCCTCCTTAAATACAGCATGGGCCCCACACAGCCTCCCTATGTACAGCATGAGCCCCACACAGCCTCCCCATGTACAGCATGAGCCCCACACAGCCTCCCCATGTACAGCATGAGCCCCCCACAGCTTCCCCATGTACAGCATGAGCCCTACGCAGCCTCCCCATGTACAGCATGAGCCCTACACAGCCTCCTCATATACTGCATGAGACCCCCACAGCCTCACCATATACAGCATGAGCCCCAGACAGCCTCCCTATATACTGCATGAGCACCACAGTTTCCCCATATACTGCATGAGGCCCCCACAGCCTCCCCATATACTGCATGAGGCCCCCTCAGCCTTCCCTATATTGCATGAGCCCCACACAGCCTCGCCATATACAGAATGAGCCCCACATAGCCTCCCCATATACTGCATGAGCCCCACAGTTTCCCCATATACTGTATGAGGCCCCACACAGCCTCCCCATATAGTGCATGAGCCCCACACAGCCTCTCCATATACTGCATGAGCCCCACACAGCCTCCCCATATAGTGCATGAGGCCCCCGCAGTCTCCCCATATACTGCATGAGGCCCCCACAACCTCCCCATATACTGCATGAGGCCCCCACAGTTTCCCCATATACTGCATGAGGCCCCCACAACCTCCCCATATACTGCATGAGGCCTCCACAGCCTCCCATATACTGCATGAGCCCCACACAGCCTCCATATATATTCTGCATGAGTCTCACACAGCCTTTCCATATACTGCATGGGGCCCCCATAGCCTCCCCATGTGTAGCATGTCACCCCATAGTCTCCCCATGTGCTAAATGTCACCCCCGTAGCTTCCCCATGTGCAGCATGTCACTCCCATAGCCTCCCTATGTTCTGCATAATAGCCCCATAGAATCCCCATGTGCAGCATGTCACCCCATAGAATCCCCATGTGCTGTATGTCACCCCCATAGAATCCCCATGTGCTGTATGTCACCCCATGAATCCCCATGTGCTGTATGTCACCCTCATAGAATCACCATGTGCTGTGTCACCCCATAGAATCCCTATGTTCTGCACGACAGCCCCATAGAATCCCCATGTGTTGTATGTCACTCCCATAGAATCCTCATGTGCTGTATGTCACCACCATAGAATCACCATGTGCTGTGTCACCCCCATAGAATCCCTATGTTCTGCACAACAGCCCCATAGAATCCCCATGTGTTGTATGTCACTCCCATAGAATCCTCATGTGCTGTATGTCACCACCATAGAATCCCCATGTGCTGTATGTCACTCCCATAGAATCCCTATGTTCATACACATGAAAAAAAAAGAACATCACATACTCACCTCGGTCCCATTCCCTGGCGCTCTGCTTCTGCTTCTGTTGCTGTCTCCGGTGTGCTGACTCTCCGGCGGTACACAGCTGATGTGATGAAATGACGTCATCGCGTCAGCTGTTTTGCACGCTAATTGGTGGA
This sequence comes from Oophaga sylvatica, assembly GCA_033576555.1. Classification (NCBI taxonomy): domain Eukaryota; kingdom Metazoa; phylum Chordata; class Amphibia; order Anura; family Dendrobatidae; genus Oophaga; species Oophaga sylvatica. The sequence goes on from JARQOD010000001.1 coordinate 511,429,575, forward strand.
GGAAATGGCTGGAGGCCCCTCCTCCACCAATGCTGACTGCGCCTAGGGAGACAACAGGGACAGCGAGCGGGCGGGCACGGTGCCCAGGTCTGCTTTAGAATCATTTTTTTTTTACTTTCACAAGGGTAACAGGAAAAAATGGACCATGAAATTTGTTGTGCAATTTCTTCTGAGCATGCCGATACACCATATGTGGGAGAAAACCACTGTTTGGGTGCAATGCAGGGCTCGGAAGAAAAGGAGCCCCATTTGACTTTTGGAAGTTAAAATTTCCTGGAATAATTAATGGATGCCATGTCGCGTTTGGAGAGCCAATGATGTGCCCAAATCGTGGAAACCCTCCACAAGTTACACTATTTTGGAAACTAGACCCCACAAGAAACTTATTTAGATGTGTGGTGAGCACCTTGAAACCCCAGGTGCTTCACAGAAGTGTAACGAATGGAAGCGGAGGCAGAGATGGTGAAGTTCACATTCGTCTTTTATTTTTAACGTGGAACCTCGAGTCCGCGGTCCGGGGGGCTCCGAAGGGGGCGTGACTAGTGAGCCCCGGGTACCCGTAGTAAGGCCCCTCGAACAGGACCAGAATGGAATACCCGGAGGACACAGGTGCTACCTCCAGTTAGACCCCGGACACGTGGCAGCTGTCCCAGAGGGACCAAAAGGGGTAACAGATAAAATAGCAGAAACCGTGGAGGGTTAGACGGAGATGAGGAAGGTCCTGGTTCAGAGTGGATGGTAGCAGGCTGGCTCCAGTGACCTTGTCCACGGATACGGATGGCTGAAGGCGGAACGGGAAGAGACTTGTGCCAGTAATAACCGAGATTGTCAGAGATACCGGATACAGGATACCAATGATCGTGGAGACAAATAGAATGAGCGAAGCACAGAGACTGCTAACGCAGCGCAGACAGATCAGAGTCAGAACCGGATGTAGCAATGATAGAAACACGTTGCTCCGGCACTCCCCTTAAGGTGGAGTGACCAGATATAGTAATGAGTGCGCTGCCATTGGTTGATTCACATTTTTCAAAAAATGCACGCTGCCCCTTTAAGAGAGACGGTGGGAGTGGCCTTGTGTCCTAAGCATTCCTCCTAGAGGCCTGCTGGCAGCGTGCCAGTAACTGGGAGAGGAAGCAGGATGCTGAGAAGCAGACGGAGCAGGGGACTTCAGCATGGGCGTACCCAGGATCAAAACTGGGGGGCAAGCCAATGTCACATCTTATACAGGTTACATCATATACACTGTACATTATACTGCATATTAGGTATGGAGCATTAGAACTGTTGTATATTGTATAATACAGCAGTGCATGCGACTCTACACTGTATATACCATATATTGTACATGGCACACTAACCTCTATACAAAGAATAAGAGGCATTATAACCTGTATATGAAAAGTATAATACAGCAGTGTATATACACTCTATATACCGCACACAATGTGTATGACCCTGTAAACAATATATACTACACTCTTATTTTGAAGTAAAAAAAAAAAAAAAAACAGGAACAAATACAATACTTAAAATAAAGAACAAGTAAAGTTAAAAATCAACAAACTTACTGGTATTTCAATGGGAACTATGGGCCTGCTTTTGGCTAATGAGATGGTCAATGTTCGGTTCCATATTTGTCACTGCTAGTTGTAACAAGTGAAGCAATTTTTCTCTTTCTTGATATCATTATTTCCTAGGGATTCCAAATTGCTATTAGTAAAATACCAATATATATATACAGCGCTACAAAAGCAATATACCAGCAATAAAACTGCCCACACAGAGACATACAGCCTGCACAACCCATCACTGCAGCCTTGCCAATCCATATAATTTCATCCTCATCAGTGCACATATTGGCGCAACTCCGCTTTTAGCTCAGGCTCAGACTGGTGTGGTGCGAAAGTCCCTAATAGGCAGGTAAATGTCCCCAATAGGCAGCATTGGTCCCCAATAGGCAGGTAAATCTCCCAATAGGCAGCATTTGTCCCCAATAGGCAGCATATGTCCTCAATAGGCAGCATAGGTCCCCAATAGGCAGCATAGTCCACAATAGGCAGCATATGTCCTCAATAGACAGCATAGGTCCCCAATAGGCAGCATAGGTCCCAAATACGAAGCATATGTCCTCAATAGGCAGGTAAATGTCCCAATAGGCAGCATAGGTCCCCAATACGCAGCATATGTCCTAAATAGGCAGGTAAATGTCCTCAATAGGCAGGTAAATGTCCCAATAGGCAGCATAGTCCCCAATAGGCAGCATAGTAATTTCCCCCCGGGATCAATAAAGTGTATCGTATCGTAGTAGTCCCCAGTAGGCAGCATAGTAGTCCCCAGTAGGCAGCATAATCCCCCATAGGCAGCATAGTAATCCCCAATAGGCAGCATAATCCCCCATAGGCAGCATAGTAATCCCCAATAGGCAGCATAATCCCCCATAGGCAGCATAATCCCCCATAGGCAGCATAATCCCCCATAGGCAGCGTAGTAGTCCCCAATAGGCAGTATAATCCACCATAGGCAGCATAGTCCCCCATAGGCAGCATAGTAGTCCCCAACAGGCAGCATAATCCCCCATAGGCAGCATAATAGCCCCATAGGCAGCATAGTCCCCCAATAGGCAGCATAATCCCCCATAGGCAGCATAATAGTCCCCAATATGCAGCATGATCCCCCATAGGCAGCATAATCCCCCATAGCCAGCATAATCCCCCATAAGCAGCATAATCCCCCATAGCCAGCATAATCCCCCCATAGCCAGCAGAATCCTCCATAGCCAGCATAATCCCCCATAGCCAGCATAGTCCCTCATAAGCAGCATAATCCCCCATAGCCAGCAGAATCCCCCATAGCCAGCATAGTCCCTCATAACGCAGCATAATCCCCCATAGACAGCATAATCCCCATAGCAGCATAGCCCCATAGCAGCAAATCCCCCATACCAGCAAATCCCCATAGCAGCATAATCCCCCATAGCCAGCAAATCCCCCATAGCCAGCATAATCCCCTTAGGCAGCATAATCCCCCATAGCCAAGCAGAATCCCCATAGCCAGCATAATCCCCCATAGCCAGCATAATCCCCCATAGCAGCATATCCCCATAGCAGCATAATCCCCCATAGCCACATATCCCCATAGCAGCAATCCCCCATAGCCAGCATAATCCCCCTAAGCACATAGGCCCATAGCAGCATAATCCCCCATAGCCAGCAGAATCCCCATAGCACATAATCCCCCATAGCCAGCATAATCCCCCTTAGGCAGCATAATCCCCCATAGCCAACATAATCCCCCATAGCCAGCATAATCCCCCATAGCCAGCATAATCCCCCTTAGGCAGCATAATTCCCCATAGCCAGCAGAATCCCCCATAGCCAGCATAGTCCCCCATAAGCAGCAGAATCCCCCATAGGCCGGGCCCGGCGTTAAAAAAAATACCAGTACTCACCAATCTCGCCCGCAGCTCTGAAGAAGCGCGCTCTGGACTCCGTCTTCTCCTGGCGCAGGCGGCGTGATGACGATCACATCGTCTGTGCTGCATATGGAAGGCCGCAAGGCCTTCCTCACTCAGCACATTGCGCCCGCAATTAAAGGGCCCGCCGACACTGAACTGTCAGTTCAATGTCGACGGGGCCGGTTCTTTGACTGTGCGCCCCTGCTTCTAGGGGGGGGCAGCTGCCCCCCCCTGTTATGTTTCGGTAGCTGAGGAGTGCCGTAGAACAGGAGCAGAAGTGAATCTCCGCTTAAGATCCTGAAACGCAGAAACTGCCTCAGGAGACCAATTCACTACATCAGAAGCCTTTTTGGTCAAATCAGTCAGTGGTTTCCCAATACCAGAGAAATTAGCTATAAATTTACTATAAAAAATTTTAGCAAAACCCAAAAATCTCCGATTACCCACGTCATAATTACGTTCAGTAGGAGAAAATTTTCGAGAGAAAAAGGCACAAGGGTTACTTTTAGAGGTCTCTGGATCTTTTTGGGACAAAACGGCACCTGCCCCAATTTCAGAGGCATCAACCTGTCACGCTGTAAATCAGATATATATATGTGATGACAGTAATCTATATCAAAAGGGCAACATCCTATATAACATGCGCATAGATATATGATAACATAGAATTACCTGACAGAATGTCCAGTGGGTCAATACGGAATCCGTTATACGCTGTCTCCGGCTAGAGGGTGACCGGGGTCTATGCTGACCCTAAACTGGGGTTCTAACTAATCCCTCTACCTGGAGGTACTGTTAAAGGTACAGAGGTCCAGGCCACCAGCGTAAACCCTGTCTCCTATCAATCCCTGCCAACTGTAATCTAGTCCTAAGAAGGACCCTGATTACCACCAAAGGGAATGAACAGGTAACGGTTAATGAACAGAAAGACATACAAGAAAGACAAGAAATAAAGTAAATAAAGTCTTACATACAACACTCACACACAGTAGGAACACCTAAGGTCTCAGAGATAAAATATAAGCTATAAGAGTAAAAACAACTAAGGAGCTCTTAGCTTAAGTATTCTCAGAACCGCTCCAGTCTGCTAGACTACATGAATGCTTTCACCGGCGTCTAACACCCAGACTGGCAGGAATATAAAGGAAACTAATTAGAACATAATCAAAAGCAGCCGGCCGAGGCTGGACCTAGTCTTAGCAAAGAGCTAGGTAAAATTAACTCTCTCATTACCAAACACAAAGAAACAGCAGCTCAGCTGTGAGAAGTCAGAATGTGCAATCGCGACGATCTTCGTGGCGATGCACCCATGACACAACCTCCACCTGAAATGGCAGAGAAACATCAGGCTGCCGTAGAATAGGAGCAGAAGTGAATCTCTGCTTAAGTTCCTGAAATGCAGAGACTGCCTCAGGAGGCCAATTCACCACATCAGAACCCTTTTTGGTCAAATCAGTTAATGGTTTAACAATAACCGAGAAATTACCAATAAATTTACGATAAAAATTGGCAAAACCCAAAAATCTTTGAAGAGCCTTTAATGAAGTAGGTTGGACCCAATCACAGATGGCCTGAACCTTGACCGGGTCCATTTCAATAACAGATGGGGACAAAATGAATCCCAGAAATGAGATCCTCTGTACGCCAAAAAGACACTTTGATCCCTTCACATACAGAGCATTCTCTCTCAAAATCTGGAATACAGTTCGAACATGTTTCACATGAGAGTCCCAGTCATTAGAAAAAATCAAGATATCATCCAAATAAACAATCAGAAATTTATCCACAAAGTCCCTGAAAATGTCATTCATGAAGGACTGGAAGACAGAAGGAGCATTAGTGAGCCCAAAGGGCATCACAAGGTACTCAAAATGCCCCTCCGGGGTATTGAATGCCGTCTTCCATTCATCCCCGTGCTTAATGCGAATAAGGTTATATGCCCCCCTGAGGTCAAGCTTGGTAAACCAAGTAGCGTTTTTCACCCTGGAAAACAGGTCAGAAATCAAGGGTAACGGGTATTGATATTTCACAGTAATATTGTTCAAAAGACGATAATCAATACACGGCCTTAATGAACCATCCTTTTTGGCCACAAAGAAAAAACCGGCACCTAAGGGTGAAGAGGATGGTCTGATATGACCCTTCTCCAATGACTCCTTGATATAAGACCGCATAGCGTCATGTTCAGGTACAGACAAGTTAAAAAGGCGACCTTTAGGGAATTTACTACCAGGCACTAATTCAATAGCGCAGTCATAGCTCCTATGGGGAGGCAAGGATGCAGATTTACTTTCGCTAAATACATCAGAAAAATCAATCAAAAAGTCAGGAACATCCTGAGCCTGGGGGGAGGCAGAAAAAACAGGAGTGTTGGTATTAACACATTGGCAGCCCCAACTGGTTACAGACACAGATTTCCAATCCAAAACAGGATTATGAGACTGTAACCAAGGGAAACCCAGTACGATAATATCATGCAGATTATACAGAACCAAAAATTTGCAGCACTCTTGATGATCAGGTTCAACTCTCATTATCACCTGAGTAGAGAACTGAGGTTTATTCTCAGCCAAAGGGGTAGAATCGATCCCCAGTAGGGGAATAGACTTCTGTAGGGGTATCAAGGGAAACCCACAGCGTTTAGCAAAATCATAATCCATCAGGTTAATAGCTGCTCCAGAATCAACGAAAGCCTGAGCAGAAAATGAGGACAGAAAGCATATCAGAGTGACAGTTAATAAAAACTTAGTCTGAACACTACCCAAGACAACTGAGCGTGCAAAACGTCTTCCCCGCTTAGGGCAGACTGAAATAGCATGAGAGGCATCACCACAGTAGAAACATAACCCATTGCGCTTTCGAAACTCATGACGCTGTGCCCCAGACACCACTCTATCACACTGCATGGATTCAGAAGCAGGTTCACAAGGCAACACTATTCCACGCATACTTCTCCGCTCACGCAAACGTCTGTCAATTTGAATCGCTAATGACATAGAATCCTTAAGACCAGAGGGGACAGGGAATCCCACCATAACATCCTTTACATTATCTGACAGACCCTTCCGAAAAAGGGCTGCCAAAGCGTCGTCATTCCACTTGGTCAGGACTGCCCACCTACGGAATCTCTGACAGTATAACTCAGCGTCATCAAGCCCCTGATTTAATGCCAACAAGGCTTTTTCAGCTTGATCAGTGACATTAGGCTCATCGTACAATAACCCCAAAGCCTGAAAAAATGCATCAACATCACTCAAAACAGGATCCCCAGGTGTCAGGGAAAAAGCCCAATCCTGAGGATCGCCGCGCAGGAGAGAGATGACAATTTGAACCTGCTGCGCTGCGTTTCCTGAGGACTTAGATTTTAAGGCAAAAAACAATTTACAATTATTTTTGAAATTCTGAAACTTAGCTCGATCCCCCAAAAACAAATCTGGCATGGGAATCCTAGGCTCCACAACAGGCAACCTAGCAAGATATGCAGCAATACTCCGAACCTCAGTGGCAAGCTGATCCACACGGCCAGACAACCGTGCAAACTCCATTGAGAGAAAAAATCCTCCCCAGCACCCAGAGATACAGAGGGAAAAAAAAAAAAAAATATGCAACAAACAGAAAAATATCTCTGACAACCGTTTTTTCTTTCACAAATTTTTTCCCTTCTGTGAGTACCATACAATTTTAAATTTTGGTCCGGTGATACTGTTATGTTTCGGTAGCTGAGGAGTGCAGGCAAAAAAGGCAATACACCAGAGCAGTTGGAATCTATGAGATTGCAGTACCCTGACTAACCACAACAACTAGAGGCAGCCGTGGAGCGTTCCTACGTTGGTCCTAGACGCCTCGTCACAGCCTGAGAAACTAACTACACCTAAAGATAGATATAGGAAAGCTATCTGCCCCGGAGCAGAACCCCAAAGATAATAGAAAGCCCCCAAACATGTAATGGCGGTTAGACAAGAAGAAATACTGACACAGACAGAAAATAGTATGAGCAAACGTTGGGGCCCCAACTAACTAAATAGAAAAGGATAGGAAGGGTACTTACTGCAATCCCAGAAAACCCTGAAAAGCACCAACTCTACTAATTTCAAAAACACCTGAGATCACACGACCTCTACCACCTAAATTAGTTCTCTGGTGTAACAAAATCAAAACAGCAGCCACTGAAAAAACTGGAAAAAGCAAAAGTACAAACATCAGTGGCTGAACTAAACTGAGAGGGCAAAAGCCCCCGGAGGGGACCCTGAAGGCCCCCACAGAAGTGCAGGACAAAATGCAAAAATCAAGCACAAAAACAAAAAGAAGAAAATGTCTTATCTGTTAGCAGGAGATGCAGACACGACACAGCAGGCTACAAGGGAAACAGGAATCTAGGATAGAGACCAGAACAATTGATCACCGGCAACCCTGATGGGAAGGTGACTCCCTTATATAAGACCAGTCAGTAACACCTGATTCCCAATCCTCACAATCTTCACTGGACAGACCAGTACCGCTTTTAACCACCAGAGGGAGCCTCTGCTCAGAACTCATCTCAAGCCCATTCACAACACCCCCCCGTGCCCCACGGTGGGTACGCCCATGGACTTCAGCCTGCGCACAGACTGCTGCAAAGGGACAGCTGAAGGAGCAGAAGGTAAGAGACCAGGAGGGAGTGCAGAGCCAGCACGGGGACCGAGTATAACAAGAAGTTTACAATGTTGAGCCCTAAAATTAAAAATTTTGTATTTTCATAAGGGTAACAGGAGAAAACGGACCCCAAAGTGTGTTGTGCAATTTCTCCTGAGATCACCGATACCCCACATGTGGACGAAATCTACTTTTGAGGCACAGTGCAAAGCTCAGAAGGGAAGGACATATCACAGTGCATATTTCAGCTGCAGATGAAGGAAGGGAGACACACCATAACTAGTGGGGTAGGCGGAGCTCCAGATAGGATCAATACCTCAGATTAGAAAGCGTGTTGACCGGCCCCTCCAGCTCGGGCTCCTCCTACTCAGCTCTTCAGTCTAAAATTTGAGGTCTCAGAGGACGGTCGCTGCTGGAAGCAGCTCCTCAGAAGATTTTATTATTTTTTATCGGACAAGAGACTTGGATCACCAGAGTGGTCTAGAGGTCTCAGGGGTCTCAGCGCTGCTGGACCCCAACCTCTCCCTTGGCGGATCTGTATTACCCTAATGGTGGTCCCTGCAGAACCCTGCCGGCCCGGGGGGATGAGGATGGCTTCCCTGGCGGGGGCGCAAACCGCGCACAGGGGTCACTGCGTCCCCCGCCCTGGTGGGAAGCATGGGCATAGCGCCAGAAACCCCTGGGGGTCCCTGTGGCGCTCGACTGGTGAGTACCTCACATTTTTACCTCACATTTTTATTAAAGTGTGTGTGAGTGCTTTCAGCGGCTGTTGCGGCAGCCGCTGTTACTTGTGAAATACATGTTTGGTGACTGTATTCTGTCCGCAGGCAGACGCCTGCAGGACAGGGGGAGCAGAGAGCGAAGGAGTTTGCGCTCTTTTTTTGAGCCGGCGGGGGCGTGGCTTCACGCTCCCGGGCTTTTCTGTCACAGAAGCGCGCGATTAGGCGCTTCTCTTCAGATTCCTCTCAGCGCGGCGGCCATTACAAAAAGGCTCCACGGGCTCCTTCCTGCTCCGCTCCTCCCGTATCACATTTACATCACCGCGACCAGCTGGGTGAGTGATAACGCTCTCACCCCCACAGCGCAGAACTTATCTGTAGAGAAAATACAGATAGCGTTATCTTGCAGCTGCGGTCTTATATAGAGACCTTATTTTGCCATGGACTCGCACACCCCTTCTATTAATAAGGGAGTAGTGGGGAGTCGGCGATATTAACCCTTTTAAAGGGTTAACCTTTTCTCTATTGATGGCCTTTCTGACCTTTTAGGTCATTGGGTGTCAGCTAGATCCTCTCATGGAAGGAAGCGACACAGGCCGGTTTCATCATTTCCACGTAGCGAATCAGACCTCTCTGATATGGAATGCGGTCAGGGTTCCCCTTCAAATTCAGATAGGGAGTTATCCGGTTCAGATAAGGATCGGCAGGGACATTCTGTCTCTTTAGACCGAACAGAGGCTTTTATTGAAGCCATGAGAGAGGCGTTACAGTTGCCGGAGGAGGTAACTACACGTCCTGGTAAGTCACCTCGAATGTACCAAGAGTACCATAAGTCACGAGCGACATTGCCAGCTCTAGATGAGCTTAATGAAGTAGTGGAGAAGGAACGCCTGTGTCCAGATAAACGTTTTCAAGGAACACGTTTTTTGACGCACTATATCCGTGTTCTACGGAGTTGACGGATAATTGGATTTCTTCTCCTGAAGTGGATGTTCCTTTATCCCAGCTTAGTAAATCCTCATTGCTCCCTGTTAAAGGGAAGGCAAGTCTGCAGGAACCGTTAGACAGAAAAACGGAGATGGCAGCGAAATCCAACTACGAGGCCTCGGGTCATGGATTCAAAGCGGTGCTAGGATCCATGTGTGCTTGTAGGGCTTCCCTGTGCTGGTTGGACTGTATACGAACGGCGTTGCAAAATGGATCTCCGTTATCCGAGATAGATGGACTTCTCGGTTTATTGGAGACTGCAGTTTCTTATAGCTATGATGCAGGTCTGGATACTGCATCTCTGTTGTCCAGGGCGCAAGCTTCGGCGGTCACAGTCAGAAGAGCACTGTGGCTTAGACAGTGGACTGGGGACGTAGTGTCAAAACAAGGTTTGCTGTCTCTAGCCTACAAGGGTAGTCAGCTTTTTGGATCTGATCTCTCAGACCTGATTGCCAAGGCACAGACGAAAGAAGCAGCCTTACCACAGAGAAGGGCTACGGCTTCTGCGCCTGGCAGGACTGGTGCCGGTGGTGGCCGGCGATACTTTCGTTCCAAGGGACGATTCGGTCAGTCCTCTTGGGGATCGGGTCGTCCCTCTTTTTCGGGAAAAAAGTTCACTCAGAAATCCCGTACTCCCTGGAAATCAAGTTTCCGTCAAGACAAGCGGGAGACTGACAAGAAGCCCGCCAAGGCGGACTGACGCCAGGTTTCCATTCGAGGGCTCTCGAGTGGGGGGTCGCCTGCTCCAATTCAAAGTGACTTGGGTTTCCCGCGTTCCGGACACCTGGGTAACACGGGTAGTGTCGGCAGGCTATTTCATAGAGTTTTCGTCTCGACCTCCGGACAGGTTTTGCCAGTCTCGCACACCGTCAGAGCCCGAGTTAATTACCGCTCTGCTGCGAGAGGTCGACTCCCTTCTGCAGAAGGGTGTGGTAATACCGGTACCGCCGGAGGACCGAGGAAGAGGATTTTATTCCAATCTTTTTGTGGTTCCCAAAAAGGAGGACAAATTTCGTCCTATTCTGGATCTCAAAAGATTGAATCGGCATGTCCACACCCAAAAATTCCGCATGGAGTCACTTCGCTCCGTGGTGGCTGCCATGTCGCAGAACGATTTTTTGGTGTCAATCGACATTCGCGACGCTTATTTGCATGTTCCCGTCGGAAGGACTCGTCAGCGCTTCCTTCGTTTTGCCATAGGTCAGGACCATTACCAGTTTGTGACTCTGCCATTCGGCTTTGCCTCGACGCCCAGAGTTTTTACAAAAATTCTGGCGCCTCTCATGGCAATTCTTCGAAGACAGGGGGTTGCGATTTTTCCCTACCTGGACGATCTTTTGATTGTGGCATCCTCAAAGGAGGAGGCGGTGATGGCTCGCAACCTATCCCTTCAGCTCCTGGAGGATTTCGGGTGGCTGGTCAATTGGGAGAAGTCGTCTCTGGAGCCGTCTCAGTCAATCCTGTTTTTAGGGATGCATTTCGACACGGTACGGGCAGTGGTGTCCCTACCCCCAGACAAGCGGACATGTCTACTTCGACATGTACAGACTATGAAGTCTTCGACAGCAATGTCCCTTCGGAAGTGTATGCGCCTCCTGGGTTTGATGGTGGCGTCCATGGAGGCACTTCCGTTTGCCCAGTTTCATTCCAGGGCCCTCCAGAGGCTCATTCTGAGTCGTTGGGATCGATCGCAGGCTTCGATGGATTGCAGCGTCATCATCTCTCACAGGGTACGGGAATCCCTAGAATGGTGGTTACGTCCAGAAGCGTTATCCCTGGGGAAATCTTTCCTCCCTCCGAAGTGGTCGGTCATAACCACCGATGCCAGCCTGACGGGCTGGGGGGGTGTCTGGAACGACCTTTGGATCCAGGGAGTATGGTCATCGGAAGAGTCTATTCTACCGATCAATATCTTGGAATTGAGGGCAATTTTTCTTTGCCTCCAACACTGGACGGTCCCATTGAGCGGTCTGCCAATCCGAGTGCAGACAGACAACGCGACGGCGGTCGCGTATATCAATCACCAAGGCGGGACGAGGAGTTCCAGGCTCATGATGGAAGTGTCTCGGATCCTGCTATGGGCCGAGACCAGGGTTCCAGCCATCTCTGCGATCCACATTCCAGGAGTCCAGAATACCACGGCGGACTTCCTCAGTCGCGAGAAGATGGATCCTGGAGAATGGAGTCTCCATCCGGAAATGTTTGCACTGCTGTGCTCCCGTTGGGGAACCCCCCAAGTGGATTTGATGGCATCCAGGTTCAATGCCAAACTACCAACCTTCATATCCAGGTACAAGGACCCGAAGGCTGTGGCGGTGGATGCTCTGTAGCTCCGTGGGACCATTTCGAACTGGTCTATGTGTTTCCGCCAATTTCCTTACTTCCTCTGGTGCTGCGTCGGATCAGACTGGAGAGAATTCCGGCTATGCTGATAGCCCCGGATTGTCCAAGGAGGACGTGGTTCTCGACACTGGTGTCGCTCTTGGCGGTTCCGCCATTTCCACTTCCTCTTCGCCCGGACCTGTTATCCCAGGGGCCCGTTCGTCATCCGGACTTGAAGTCTCTACGTTTGACGGCGTGGCTCTTGAGACCGAAATATTGACCCGTAGAGGTTTCTCAGCTGCAGTCATTGCCACTCTGCGAGCTGCTAGAGGTCCGGCCACTACTAAGATTTATCACAGAACTTGGGAAGCCTTCTTTTCGTGGTGTTCGGGTTCCTCAAGGAATCCGAGGATTTTTTCCATTCCCAATCTGTTGGCTTTTCTACAGTACGGGTTGGACAAAGGTTTAGCAGTTAGCACTCTGAAGGGTCAGGTTTCTGCTTTGTCCGTGCTTTTTCGGAAGGCTATCGCCTCGCGTAGGGACGTGCGTTCTTTTTTTAAGGAGTAACCCGTCAGTTTCCACCGCGGAAGGCACCTGTGTCTCCTTGGAGACTCAACCTTGTCTTGGAGGCTCTTCAGCATGTGCCTTTTGAGCCTATGGGTTCTACTAGCCTTTCGTTACTTTCTTGGAAGGTTGCATTCTTAGTGGCGGTAACCTCTTTAAGAAGGTTTTCTGAGTTGGCAGCTCTTTCTTGCTCGCCGCCTTTCCTGGAGTTTTACCCGGATCGAGTAGTGCTTCGCACACGGGGCGACTTTCTACCTAAGGTGGTGTCGCAGTTTCATGTTAACCAGGATATTGTGTTGCCCTCACTTTGTCCAGGCCCGAGGAATGCAAAGGAACGAGATTTGCACAAATTGGATTTAGTGCGGGCCTTGAAGTTCTATCTGTCTGTTACTCAAGGTTTTAGGAAGTCAGATTCTCTGTTTGTGATTCCAGCAGGTCGTAGACGTGGTCAACGAGCTTCCAAGGACTCTATAGCTCGTTGGATTCGGTCAGCCATTTTGGAGGCTTACCGTCTTAAAGGCGAACCTTGCCCGATTAAGGTTCGAGCTCACTCCACGAGGGCTGTGGCTTCATCGTGGGCCTTTCATCAAGGGGCTTCGGCAGCTCAACTCTGCCGAGTGGCGACCTGGCGTTCCGTCCACACATTTACAAAGTTTTATAAGGTGGACGTCAGTGCTTCTGCTGATGCGGCCTTAGGACGTAGGGTCCTGCAGGCAGCGGTAATCTAAGTTTTAAGTTAACTTGTATTTGGCGCCTGTTGCGCATTTATCTAGGTTGTTGGGTTTCTGCCTCTTTTGGTTTTTTTTCCCACCCTAATTTTTGGACTGCTTTGGGACGTCCCACTAGTTATGGTGTGTCTCCCTTCTTTCATCTGCAGCTGAAAGACGGATTTTGGTAAGAACTTACCTGTAAAATCCTTTTCAGCGAAGAAGGAAGGGAGACACACATCCCTCCCATGGCAGAAGTGTGTTGTTATATTTACAGAAGCAGCGTGGCCCTTCTCTGATAGCGATTTTCTGAGCTGAGGTCGACGCGCTACGGCTCTGTTCCAGCATTGCCAGCTTATCGCAGTAGTCAGGTTCAGTGAGTAGTACCTGGGACTGTGTGGTTTTTCTTTGCCAAATGCATGCATAACCTGTACTTTTGTATTTTTCTCTGAAGTCCTTCAGAAGGGGTTATGTTGCTTCGCTGGTGATATTGTTCTTCCTTAAGCTTTGGTACGACTGAAGAGCTGAGTAGGAGGAGCCCGAGCTGGAGGGGCCGGTCAACACGCTTTCTAATCTGAGGTATTGATCCTATCTGGGGCTCCGCCTACCCCACTAGTTATGGTGTGTCTCCCTTCCTTCTTCGCTGAAAAGGATTTTACAGGTAAGTTCTTACCAAAATCCGTCTTTTTTCTGCACTGGTTTGAGGGTGCCATGTCACATTGGCAGAGCCCCTGAGGTGCCACAATAGCAGAACCCCCATAAGTGACCCAATTTTATAAACTACATCACTCAATGAATTCATCTAGGGGTGCAGTGATCATATTCACACCACGAGTTTGTCACAGAATTTTATACCATTGGGCAGTGAAGAAAAAATAATTTACATTTTTACTACCTAGATTGTATGGTTAGACCCAAGTTTTACATGTTCACACTGGAAAATGGGTAAAAATCGCACCAAATCTGTCCCACAATTTCTGCTAAATGTAGAAATACCCCATATGTGGCTGGTGCGCTATTTGCCTCCTGGAGTGCAGATTTTCCTAGAATAGTTTGCAGACTCCATATACAGAACCCTTAAGTGCTAAAATAGCAGAATCCCTCCTCAAATGGCCCCATTTTGAAAATTATAACCCTTTGGGAATTTATCTACAAGTGTAGTGATGATTTTGACTCCATGAGTGTTTTACAGAAATAAGCAGTAGCAGACGTTGCTGAGTGAAAATTGCAAACTGCCATTGTAGTGACCGTATGTTGAAGTTACCAGTACATTATAGTGACCAGTACGTTATGACTAGCTCATGCTTCTGGAGACCGCACCTGTAAATTAGGCAGGCTCTCATCACTACAAAAATGCCACACGTGGGTGCTATATGTGGTTTAGACACAGAAGGGAGAGATGCATTTTGATTTGGGAGCACAGAATTTGCCGAATTTATTTTGAGGGGTGAGGAGACATTTCGTTTTTCCAGAGCTTTTTTTCTATCAGTAACGTGGAATCCTCTATATTTCTGATAACAGATGACGGACCTCAGTGGGGAATTGCTTTTTTGTGGATTGAGTTGAAGATTTTATAAGTAACATTTTACATAACATTTTGGATCACATTTATCCTGCACTCTATGCTGAGCGCTTACTTTGGGATTTCCATCTAAATCTCTGAGTGACGTGATTCAGATGAAACCCCGAGGGATCCATTTACTATAATGAGGCAGCAGAGTTACTCTGGACTCCATCTGACCTCTGTTCAGCGTTGTCCTTCTTTTCAAAAGTGCACAAAACTGTGGTCGAAGGCACTTTTATGCAATCCTAAAAAGACTGACTCGACCGGATCACAGTGTAGAAAAACTTGGCACTCAAGAGGTAAAGAAAGAAAATTCCATTTATTTTGCATCCAGACAGTAAATCGTTATTTGAGCGTTTTCAGTCCAAAGCAGGACCTTCATCAGAACAGTCTGGATCAATAGAATGGCTGAATGGGTTTTTTAATTCGCCTCACAGATTGTTGCTCCAGAGAGGCTAAGGTATAGGTGCCTGGATGCCTTGGTCAGATATATGTGGAAACACCGTGTCTGGGTTGTGTGATGAACGTCGCTATGGGTATGTGAGGATATGTAAAATACAGCGCATGGTGCATGGGACTGTCGTCACTGTGGGTGTGCGCACACAAATAACGATTTACTGTCTGGATGCAAAATAAATGGAACTTTCTTTACCTCTTGAGTGCCAAGTTTTTCTACATTGATATAATGGGCTGGATACCCTACTTGACAACCTATAACTAACTATCACATAAGTGCCACGTTTGCTATACTACCACCATACCACAGGTCAGACGGGGTCCACAGTGCCTCCATCTGCCTCATTATAGGGAATTTTCCGCCAGAGGTTCTGTCTGAATCACGTTTTTCTGAGATTTACACGGAAACCCCGGTTTAAGCGCAGAGAGCAGGATAAATGTGTGCCTTACTGTGATCTTTGGGAGGCAGAATGAAAAAATGAACAGTAGGTGAAGAACTGTTTTTATTTTTTCCGCCGTTCCTCGTTCAGTATAAGTGATTAGATGACTTTATTCTTCGGGTCGGTGTGATTACAGCGATACCAGATTTATATCTGTTTTTATGTTTGGCTGCTGCCACACACTAAAAGACGCTTTTTATTGCAAAAAATAGTTTTTGCATCACTATAATTTTTCCTTATTTTGGCCCACAGAGTAATGTTTTGGCTTGTTTTTTTTGGGGGATGAGTTGGTGTTTTTATTGGTACCATTGGCACATGACATTTTTTAATCGCTTTCTATTCCCGTTTTTTGAGGCAGAATGAACAAAACCGAGCAATTCAGGAATTTTTTTTTTTCGGGGGGAGGGGGGGACTTATGCTCTTCTGTGTGTGGTATAATTGATAAGGCAGCTTTATTCTTCGGATCAGTACGATTACAGTTATACCTGTTATGAATGTGCTAGAGATGGTTTCTGAGCAGAGGCTCCCTCTGGTGGTTATAGACAGTACTGAACCTTCCAGCGAAGAATGGCAATCTGGGATCACTGACTGGACTGATATAAGGGAGGTTCCCTCCATGATGGTCGCCGGTGATCAATTGTTCTTGTCTCAATTGTGGTTCCTGGTTCATTTGGAAGTTTGCTGGAGTCTTGCCTGCATCTGCTGCTTTCAGATAAGATATTTTCTGCTTTTCTTTTTGTGCTTGCTTTTTGCATAGTTTTCTGCACTTTTGTGGAGGTCAGCCGGGTCCCCTCCTGGGGCCTGTGCTCCTCTCAGTTTATCTGTAGCCACTGTTATTTGTTCATTTGCTTTTTCCTGTTTTTTCAGTGGCTGTGGCTTAGTTTTGTTACACCAGAGATCTGATTTAGGTGGTGGAGATCGTGTGATCTCAGGTGTTTTTGCAATCAGAAGAGTTGGTATTTTTTAGGTTTTTTTTGTTGGATTGCAGTCAGAATTCTTTCCTGTACTTTTTCTGTCTAGACAGATTGGGCCCCAGCATTTGCTCATTCTATTTTCTGTCTGTGTCCGTGCTTTCTTCTTGTCTAACCGCCATTACATGTTTGGGGGCTTCCTATTTTCTTTGGGGATCTGTTCCGGGGCAGATAGCTTTCATCTTTCTGCCTTTAGGTGTAGTTATCTCTCAAGCTGTGACGAGGCGTCTAGGATCAACGTAGGAACGCTCCACGGCTACCTCTAGTTGTGTGGTTAGTTCAGGTTACTGCAATCCAATAGGTTCCAGCCTCTCTGGTGTATTGCCGTTTTTGCTTTTTCTCCTCAGCTACCTAAACATAACAGATACCATTTATCTATAATATATATAATATATATATATATATATATACATATAATATATGTATATATATATATATATATATATATAAAGCTGAGTGTATGTATGTGTGTGTGTGTTTATATGTATCAAGCCATGTCCCTCTACATAGCCCCGCCCACTCCGCATAGCCACACTCATAGTCCCATCCTCCTCTGCTGGTGAGGAGACAGTAGCGATATTGCAGGTATCTCCTCCAGGACCCCGGTGAACTGGCAAAGCTCTTTGAGGCTTTCCAGAAACCGGGACCACAATAATCACCCTCACAGTGTCATTTAAGTTATATTGCTTCAGTGACATACTCCTTGCCACCACTGCTTTCTCCTTCATCTTCTTTCATTGTCCCCCAGTGGGGAAGCGTTCATCTCAATAAAGCTCCTCCTCCCTCCCAGTTCTTCTTGGGTTGGGGAAATGGGGAAACCCCGGCGGGCTTCCCCAGTCTCAGTATAGCAGGGGCTCCCCCCGCACAGTCCTGAGGCATCTGACCCCTCACCTCGTCAGCCAACATACGCATTCTTTTTCCTCCCCGGCGGCCGGCGCAGGCTCAGCATTGATATTAGTTATGCTCAATCCCGGGTCCCGGCAGTCAGAAGGAGTCCTATAGCCTCTCCGCCGCCGGAGAGTGAGACACAACTGGCACACAGACAGTTGTGCGGTGTGAGGGGGAAAATGAGAGGAGTGAGAGGAAAAGCAGAGATGTAAGGGGGAAAATGAGAGATGTGAGGGGGAAAATGAGAGCCGAAATGAGAGGAGTGAGGTGCTGCTTCAGTATGAGGCTGTGTGGAGAGAAGAGTGAGGTGCTGCAGGTGGAGGCTGTGTATAAGGCCACATTCACACGTTCAGTATTTGGTCAGTATTTTACCTTAGTATTTATAAGCCAAAACCACGAGTGGGAGAAAAATACAGAAGTAGTGACGTGTTTCTAATATACTTTTCCTCTGATTGTTTTGCTCCAAGCTTTATCTTACAAATACTGAGGTAAAAATACTTACTAAATAATGTGTGAACGAGGTCCAAAGGAGAAAAGTGTGGTGCTGCACAAGAAGTAGAATGTGCAATATAATCATTATAATCTGTTACAACTAACCACAGTTAGTTACTATGTCCAGGCAATGCCGGGCTCTTCAACTAGTATATATATGTGTATATATACAGTACAGACCAAAAGTTTGGACACACCTTCTCATTTAAAGACTTTTCTGTATTTTCATGACTATGAAAATTGTACGTTCACACTGAAGGCATCAAAACTATGAATTAAGACATGTGGAATTATATACTTAACAAAAAAGTGTGAAACAACTGAAAATATGTCTTATATTCTAGGTTCTTCAAAGTAGCCACCTTTTGCTTTGATGACTGCTTTGCACACTCTTGGCATTCTCTTGATGAGCTTCAAGAGGTAGTCACCAAAATGGTCTTCTAACAATCTTGAAGGAGTTCCCAGAGATGCTTAGCACTTGTTGGCCCTATTGCCTTCACTCTGCGGTCCAGCTCACCCCAAACCATCTCGATTGGGTTCAGGTCTGGTGACTGTGGAGGCCAGGTCATCTGGCGTAGCACCCCATCACTCTCCTTCTTGGTCAAATAGCCCTTACACAGCCTGGAGGTGTGTTTGGGATCATTGCCCTATTGAAAAATAAATGATGGTCCAACTAAACGCAAATCGGATGGAATAGCATGCCGCTGCAAGATGCTGTGGTAGCCATGCTGCTTCAGTATGCCTTCAATTTTGAATAAATCCCCAACAGTGTCACCAGCAGAGCACCCCCACACCATCACACCTCCTCCATGCTTCACGGTGGGAACCAGGCATGTAGAATCCATCCGTTCACCTTTTCTGCGTTGCACAAAGACACGGTGGTTGGAACCAAAGATCTCAAATTTGGACTCATCAGACCAAAGCACAGATTTCCACTGGTCTAATGTCCATTCCTTGTGTTCTTTAGCCCAAACAAGTCTCTTCTGCTTGTTGCCTGTCCTTAGCAGTGGTTTACTAGCAGCTATTTTACCATGAAGGCCTGCTGCACAAAGTCTCCTTTTAACAGTTGTTGTAGAGATGTGTCTGCTGCTAGAACTCTGTGTGGCATTGACCTGGTCTCTAATCTGAGCTGGTGTAAACCTACGATTTCTGAGGCTGGTGACTCGGATAAACTTATCCTCAGAAGCAGAGGTGACTCTTTGTCTTCCTTTCCTGGGGCGGTCCTCATGTGAGCCAGTTTCTTTGTAGCGTTTGATGGTTTTTGCAACTGCACTTGGGGACAATTTCAAAGTTTTCCCAATTTTTCGGACTGACTGACCTTCATTTCTTAAAGTAATGATGGCCACTCGTTTTTCTTTACTTAGCTGCTTTTTTCTTGCCATAGTACACATTCTAACAGTCTATTCAGTAGCACTATCAGCTGTGTATCCACCAGACTTCTGCACAACACAACTGATGGTCCCAACCCCATTTATAAGGCCAGAAATCCCACTTATTAAACCTGACAGGGCACACCAGTGAAGTGAAAACCATTCCCGGTGACTACCTCTTGAAGCTCATCAAGAAAATGCCAAGAGTGTGCAAAGCAGTCATCAAAGCAAAAGGTGGCTACTTTGAAGAACCTAGAATATAAGACATAATTTCAGTTGTTACACACTTTTTTGTTAAGTATATAATTCCACATGTGTTAATTCATAGTTTTGATGCCTTCAGTGTAAATGTACAATTTTCATAGTCATGAAAATACAGAAAAATCTTTAAATGAGGTGTGTCCAAACTTTTGGTCTGTACTGTATATATATATATATACATATATATATACACTGCATATATATATAATATATATGTGGATATATATATATATATATATATATATATATATATACTGTATATAATTTTTTGTGTCCCTTTATTGTAAGTGCTATAACTTTTTTATTTTTTCGCTGATGACGCTGTATGGCGGCTTGATTTTTGTGGGATAATATGACGTTTTCACCGGCACCATGTTTATATCCGTCTTTTTTATTGTGGTTTATTCCACTTTTTTTCGGCGTTGTGATGATAAAGCATTTTTTTTTATTTTTTTATGCTGTTCACCAAAGGGGTTAACTAGGAGGACAGTTTTATAGGTTGGGTCGTTGCAGACGCGACAGTACCAAATATGTGTACTTATATATTTTTTTTTTCATACAAATATTTATGGATACAATATCTTTTGATTTTTTTATTATTAATTTTAATTTTTTTGTAAATAATTTTACAATTTTTTTTTTTCGAACTTTTTTACTTTGTCCCACTATGGGACTATAATTTTTTGTAGGCTGATCGCTTCTACAGCATCGATATGCAGCAGCATCCCTATGCTATACAAATTGTCAGCTCTGCACTGACAGGGAAAGTTGCTGATCATGCACTGCACATGATCAGCAAGTTTCCTAGTTCTGGTGACTCGGAGGTTAACTTTTTTTTTTTAACTTTTTTACATTATCCCAAGATGGGACATCACTGTACAGTAACAGATCGCTGATCTGATACTCTGCAATGCTTCTGCACTGCTGAGCATCAGATTAGCGCCTGACAGGCAGGGAAGGAGGTGTCTCAGTTCGTGCTCTTAGCAGACACGGAAAAGACAACTTCCCTCAAGGACCCCGTGGCCATCTTGCAAGCCGGGGGTCACCATGGAGACCATCAGCACAATGCAATCGCATCACGTTGTGCTGATGGAAGCACACAGGGAGCTCACTCCCTGTCCGATGCCCCGCGATGTCACTGTCACTATTGACAGCAGCATCAGTGGGATTAAAAACCCGCAATCGGTGCTAGCACATCCGCACCCGATCACAGCAGTGCTCAGCATGGACCTGCGCGGTCATGGCACCATCCATATATTTCTCTTTGCTGGAATGCAGCTCTAGCAGGGCAATACATGTACGGCACATGTCGGGAAGGGGTAAAAAGTAATGACAAGCAAATACATAAATGTCATTTTTAATGCATTTTTTAAAAATAATAAACATCACAAATAAACAGATAATACAGACATATTTGTATCCCTATAATCAAAACAACCTGAATAGCACAGCGATCAGATTATTTACAGATTATTTATTTGATTGGTAAATGATGCGTTTGATTTTTTTTCTCCATTAAGCCCATAAAAAAAATCATAAAATGTAACTTTGAGGCCGTGTTCACATATAGTGTAAATACAGTTTTTTTTGCAGTTGTCCGCAAAACATGACGCAATAACAATTGTTCTGCCCATCTGAGTACAGGGTAGTATGTTTTTATAGTGCGCTGGTTTGTTTGTTATAGCACCATCTAGTGGTGGCTGAATTTATAGCCTGTGCCTTTAACAAGCAGATAGAGTATTGCATTGTGGGATTGAAGCAAGGTATGCTGGGAAGAAGAATCTCCATTTTCTTCTATGTACTTCAGGGAATACACATTTTCATGTGCTCTCCTGTAACCTCTCCAACTTGAGTTTGCTATCCTGGTAAAGCATATCTGGTAAGATCAATATATTCTCTAGCAATGCAGTGTTTAGGAGGTTATTAACTTATAGCAGCCAGTGCATAGGAGATGTTATTAGAATCCTGTGTAAAGTTTGCATCATACTGTATACTTTCTTGTTAATTGTAAAGTGTCAGCTGTGTGCCCAATACTTATCTATGTCATTTGTATTTTTCTAGTTTTACCGCACATGTTCTATACTGTTCACCAATAAACAAGTTAGACTACAGAGGACAGTCTGCTTATTTGGAGTACGGAACTGTGGTTTAGGCTGTATGCTAGATTGCACACCGTTCAACGTGTATGAAGGCAGAACAGTAAAACAGATATGCTAGACACCTGCAATAGTGAATACGACTTAAGGAGTTGCTTGTACCCACACCGCACTGCCTGCGGATACTGCAGCGGCCGCCATACAGTCACAAGTACCGAGAGTGCAGCCTGCCATCAAGAGCTTCATCATTCCCGCCACGCGGAAGCCGCCGCGCATAGACTGTTTCCCGCTAATACACTCAGCAGTACGCAGCTAAGCGCACAATGTCTCAAAACAGCACATCCTCACTCAAAACGAGGTCACGAGCAAGCTCCAGCAGGTCATCATTAGCAGAGCTCGCTGCCGTCGCCCGTGCAGAAGCCGAGCATCCAAAGCAAGATCCTCCTTCGCTGAAAGAGAGATGCACCTAAAGCTGAGGCAGGCGGCGCAAGATGTAGATAATGCACGTTTGCAGGCAGAGAGAGAAGCGGAAACTGAACGTTTGCAAGCCTAGAGAGAGGCCGAAACAGCACGCCTGCAAGCTGAAACTGCACGTTTGCAAGCAGAGAGAGAGGCCGAAACCGCACGCCTGCAAGCTGAAATTGCATGTTTGCAAGCAGAGAGAGAAGCGGAAACTACACGTTTGCGAGCAGAGCTAGAAAAACTTGCGGCAGACAAAGAGACAGCAGCTGCAATTGCTAAAGCAGAGTATCTGGAAGCTATGAAGGATCCTGATTGTGAGAGACGCAGCAACATTTGCGGACCAGATCTAGAACAGCAAGATCCAGCGCAGCACGTCGCAGAGTACGTCCGTCAACATTCCGGCATGGATGACAGCCCTGATGCACCGCATCGACCGGTTTACGCCGGTTCCCAACGATCCAACCCCGAACTTCGTTACCACAAACAAGGAGTCGTCCAGTACAGAGATGTCGACCACAGCTGCTGTTCCACTGAGCAGAAGGTACAGCTCCTATCCCGCCTTAAAGAGACACCTTCTGCACCGAGAAGGTACTGCACAGACTATATGAAATCAGAAGCGTCTCACAGGTATGGTGATACACCACACACTAGACATGACTATAACACACCAACTCGTGCCAGCACTGACCAAGCCACCATAGACTTTGCAAAGTTCCTTGCCCGCCAAGAACTGGTTACAAAAGGACTTGTAAAGTTCACTGATAAACCCGAGAGCTATAGGTCATGGCGAGCCTCATTCTGGATGCCATTCATGGTCTGGACCAGTAGTGAGGAGTTAGATCTCCTAGTAAAGTGGCTCGGAAGTGAGTCGGTCGAGCATGCCAAAAGACTAAGAGACATCAATATAAAGCATCCACACATAGGTCTACGCAAAGTGTGGGAACGACTTGATGAATGCTATAGGACAGTAGAAGTCACAGAGAATGCTTTATACAAAACAATTGATGATTTTCCTAAGATAGGACCTAAAGGTCATCACAAGCTTAGAGAATTGAGTGATTTATTGATAGAGTTACAGGTTGCCCAAGAGGAAGGAGACTTGCCCGGATTGGCATTCTTAGACACCGCTAGGGGTGTCAATCCGATAATACAAAAACTTCCTTACAATCTGCAAGAAAAGTGGGTTACATATGGTTCACGGTATAAACAAAATCATAATGTACCATTCCCTCCTTTCACTGTATTCGTAGAGTTTGTCACCCAACAAGCTAAGATCAGAAATTACCCTAATTTTGATTTCACGCTGTCATGTTCCACTGCCCCGATGTCAAACCCAGTAGGACACCCGTGGCAGTCCACAAAACTAACATTGTTTCCACAGGTCCTCCTCATAATGCGAGTAAACCCCCTCCGGACGGACGAGAACAAGCCTCAGGATGTCAGTAAACATTGTCCTCTACACAAGAAACCACATCCTCTACTAAAATGCAGAGCCTTCAGGGAGAAGTCTTTGGAGGATCGCAAGGGTATCCTCAAAGAGAACAACATCTGCTTCAAATGTCGTGCCACAACCTCTCACCTCGCCAGGAATTGTGAAGCTAGCGTGAAATGTGCAGAATGCAGCAGCACGGATCACAATACAGCCTTGCGCCCTGGACCACCTCCACAAGTGTTGTCACAAGCAGAGGAGACGATGGGAAGGAGAATAACACTGATGAAAATACCCCTGTGGTCAGCGCTCAATGTACGGAGATCTGTAAAGGACTCACAGGAGGAAGGTCCTGTTCAAAAATCTTGCCTTGTCCAAGTCTACCCTGCTGGCCGCAAGGACAAAGCCCTCAAGATATATGTAATCCTGGATGACCAAAGTAACAAGTCTTTAGCCAGGTCCATCTTCTTTGACAACTTCAGCATTGTAGGCCCTGGTTCTCCCTACTCCCTGAGGACGTGTTCAGGTACCGTTGAGACAGCGGGGAGAAAAGCGGCCGGATACAAGGTGGAGTCCATAGATGGTCAAACCTGCTTATCGCTACCAACCATCCTGGAGTGCAACCAGATTCCCGACAACAGGTCAGAGATACCATCACCGGAGGTGGCGACACATCAACCCCATCTGAAGCGTATAGCCCACCTGATACCTAAGTTGGAACCAGAAGCCCCAATATCCCTACTCCTGGGAAGAGATATACTACGAGTCCACAAGACTAGAGAATATATAAACGGCTCCAAAAATGCTCCGTACGCTCAGAGGCTCGACCTTGGATGGGTCATCATAGGAGACGTCTCTCTAGGAGGAGCTCACAAGCCGGCCTCAGTCAACAATATGCTCACCAGCACACTAGAAAATGGACGTCCGTCTCTCTTCTGGCCATGTCACAATAATCTGCTAGTAAAGGAATTGCCAAACAGCACTCCCCTACCTTGCCCTTTCTCAGTACCTACCAACGAAGACCACGCCTGTGAAGGTGAACAAGACCACATGTGATGTACAGTCTTCCACAGGACAAAGGAAGATGACAATGTCCATAGAAGATAGGATGTTCCTGGACATCATGGATAGACAAATAGTCAAAGACAAATCGAACAGTTGGGTCGCACCTTTACCATTTCGACCTAAGAGAAGGCTCCTACCCAACAACAGGGAACTGGTCTACAGCCGATTCATCTCCCTCAGACAAAAGCGCAGAGATTGCACCTGCACTTTGGCCCTCAGAGGAGTGTTGGTACCTGCCCATCTTCGGAGTATACCATCCCAAGAAGCCAGGTCAAATAAGAGTGGTATTCGACTCAAGTGCCAAATGTGAAGACGTCTCATTAAATGATGTCCTACTGTCGGGCCCAGACCTCAACAACAGACTTCTGGAAGTACTACTCTCTTTCCGCAGAGATACGGTGGCATTTATGGCTGACATACAACAGATGTTCCACTGTTTTCTCGTCAAAGAGGAACACAGAAACTACTTGAGGTTCTTCTTGTACCGTGACAATGACCCAGACAAAGACATCACAGAGTACCGGATGAGGGTACACATCTTTGTGAACAGCCCTTCCCCAGCAGTCGCTATCTACGGCCTCCGTAATTCTGCCAAAGAAGGTGAAGAAAAGTATGGGTCAGACGTCACATCCTTCTAGGAAGGACTTCAACGTAGACGACTGTTTGAAGTCCACACCAACAAATGAGGCTGCAATCAGTCTACTAAAAAGGGCTCAAGAAATGCTCGCTCAGTCTAACCTAAGGTTACACAAGATTTCCTCCAACAGTCGAGAGTTGATGGAAGCATTTTCCTCTCAAGACTATTCCAGTGATCTAAAGTACCTAGACCTAAGCATCGACACTCTTCCCATGCAGCGGAGTCTTGGATTGCTTTGGGATCTGAAGACGGATGCCTTCACCTTTCAGATCAGTAAAGACGAGAAACCCTTCACGCGCAGAGGAGTTCTTTCTTTCGTGAATAGTTTATACGACCCCTGGGATTCGTAGCTCCAGTTACTGTCCAAGGAAAATGATGCTAAGAGACTTCACCCAAGACACATCTGATTGGGATGATCCACTGCCAGCAGAAAAGGCAGACCTGTGGGCAGAGTGGAAGAGGTCTCTCGAGGCCTTGACCGACCTTCGTGTGAAACGACCGTATGCTCCTGTGCCATCCACAGAAGTCAAGACACAAAGACTTTGTATCTTCTGTGACGCATCAGTCAAAGCAATCACAGCAGTAGCATACCTTAAAACCATAGATGTCAATGAACAGAGCCACATCGGGTTTGTGATGAGCCGAACTAAACTGGCACCACTCGGAACACACGGTACCCAGACTGGAACTCTGTGCTGCTGTCCTCGTAGTTGAGTTGGCCGAGCTTATCTCAGGTGTGATGAATCTGGAGACCAAAGAAGCAAAGTTCTACACTGATAGCAAGGTGGTACTGGGATACATCTGCAATGAAACGCGACGCTTTTATGTCTACGTCAGCAACCGGATACTGAGGATAAGAAGATCTACCTGCCCTAGTCAGTGGCACTATGTACCTACTCACCTCAATCCTGCGGATCATGCGACTAGATCCGTTGCTTCAAGTCATCTTAAGGACACTACCTGGTTCACAGGTCCTGCTTCCTTGTACCGTTCGATGCCCCACATCGTCAGGCCTGAAAGGTTCGAACTGGTGGATCCAGATGCCGATGGGGAGCTCCGTCCTCGAGTGTCTGCTCTGCATACAGGGATTTCAAGTCATTACCTGGAATCTCATCGGTTCAGCAGGTTCTCAAACTGGAAGTCACTTGTTCAAGCCGTTGCTTGTCTACTTCATGTGGCCCAGTCCTACAAGTCAGCATTACCTGCAAGCCAGAGATCTTGTAAAGGTTGGCATCACTGTAAGCATGCTTTTACCGCCCTCAACTTGGAAAGAGCTAAGGTTATAATACTTCGTGTTGTGCAAAGAGAAGCCTACCTGTTGTGAACGTATTGGAGATGACTTCGGCGCTGAGGCTCCCTCTGGTGGTTGCTGAGGGTATTGAACCTATGTGGAACACCAAGAGTCCTACACCTGCAGCTGACGAGTGGTTGTCAGGTGATACTGACTGGCCTGATATTAGTGAGCTGACCTCCCATGATCCTCGCCGGTGATCAATTGTTCTTCCTGGTTTAGGTTGGAATTCAGCTTGCTTTTCTGCTGTCTCCTGCTTGCATTCAGACAAGTCTCTTTCAGTTTTTTTTACTGTGGTTTGAATTCATTGCTTTTTGCTGCATTGCTTTTTGTCTTCAGCCGGGTCCCCTTTGGGGGCTTTGGCTGGTCTCCGTTTGTTTTTTGTATTTGTTCATTTGCTCAGTTCTTGTGATATTTTACTGCTGGGTAGCTACGTGTCCACACCAGAGATATGATATAGGTGGTCGAGACCGTGTGGTCTCAGTGTTTTTGGATTCAGAAGTGTTGGCGTTTTTCCTAGGGTTTCTCTGGGTTGCAGACAGTATTCTCTCCTCTGCTGTCCTATCTAGACTGTTTTGGGCCCCAGCGTTTGCTCAATCTATTTTCTGTCTGTGTTCGTATTTTCATCTTGTGTAACTGCCATTATATGTTTGGGGGCTTCCTACTTTTTTGGGGTCTACTCCGGGGCAGTTAGCTTTCCTCTTTCCGTACGCTCCACGGCTGCTTCTAGTTGTGCGGTTAGTTTAGGGGTCTGCAACCTATTAGTTTCCAACCTCTCTGGTGTTAGGCTGCCTATGCGGTTTTTTGCTCCTGCCTCCTCAGCTACCAAAACATAGCAGAATCACCGGCCATACTGAAATTCTATGGTACTCAATAGAAGGGAAAAAATAGTAAAAGGAAAAAAAAAAAGGTTGTCAGAAGATTTTTTATTTTTTTTGTCTTACATTTTTTCCCTTTTTTTTCTCTGGGGGCTGAGGAGGAATTTTTTCCCCAATGGAGGTCAAGCATTTGTCTGATCGTGTGGAGCAGCTTGCTGCTGAAGTTCGGAGTATTGCTATCTAACTTGCTGGGTTGCCTTCTGTGGAGCCTAGGATCCCTCTGCCGGATTTATTTTTGGGGGATCGGTCTAAGTTTTTGAATTTTAAAAATAACTGTAAGTTGTTTTTTGCTTTGAAGCCTAAATCCTTAGGGAACACAATACAGCAGGTTCAAATTGTCATCTCCCTGTTGCGCGGTGATCCTCCAGATTGGGCCTTTTCCCTGACACCCGGGGATCCTGTTTTGAATGATGTTGATGTGTTTTTTTCAGGCTCTGGGTGTTATGTTTCGGTAGCTGAGGAGAAATAGCAAAAAATAGCCAAAGTAGCAATACACCAGAGAGGCTGGAAACTACTGGGTTGCAGGAACCTAAACTAACCGCAACACTAGAAGTAGCGGTACCTACGGAGCGTACCTACGGTGATCCTAGACACCTCGTCACAGCCGGAGAGATAGCTACACCTAAAGACAGAAAGATGAAAGCTAACTGCCCCGTAGCAGAGCCCCCAAAGAAATAGGAAGCTCCCAAACATGTAATGGCGGTTAGACAAGAAGAAACTACGAACACAGACAGAAAATAGTATGAGCAAATGCTGGGGCCCAATACTGTCTAGATAGAAAAGTATAGGAAAGAATTCTGACTGCAACCCAAAAAACCCTGAAAAAAATACCAACACTTCTAACTAACAAAAAACCTGAGATCAAACGATCTCTGCCACCTAAATCAGATCTCTAGTGTAACACACAGCAATTCAGCAAATAAAAAGTGACACAGGAATAGAGCAAAAGTGCAAACACAAACTGAGCACAAATGCAGCGCCAGGCCCCAAAAGTGGACCAGGCTGAAGTCCACTGCAATGCAGCAAACCAGCAAGGAAAATCCAACCAGAGGAAAAAAAAACAGCAAGTCACTTATCTGAATGAAAGCAGGAATGCAAGCTGAGCTCCAACCAAGACTGGAAGAATAATTGATTACCAGCAAGGCTGATGGGAGTTCAGGTCACTTATATCAGACCATTCGGACCCAGCTGAAAGCCATTCAGCAATTGGTTCATTACCCTCAGCATCCACCGGAGGGAGCCCCAGCCCCGAAGTCGCCTCCAACGTATTCACAACAGTACCCCCCCTTGAGGAGGGGTCACCGAACCCTCACTTGCGCAACCAGGCCGATCAGGATGAGCTGATGATAGGCACGGATCAGTCTTTTAGCATGAATGTTCGAAGCAAACACCCAAGAATTGTCCTCCTGACCATAACCTCTCCACTTAACCAAGTACTGGAGTCTCCGCCTAGCAAAATGAGAATCCAATATCTTCTCAACCACATACTCCAAATTGCCCTCAACCAAACAAGGGTCGGGAGGTGCAGCCATAGGAACCACTGGCTCGACAAACCTCTTCAATAAGGATTTGTGGAACACGTTATGAATCTTAAATGTCCCTGGAAGAAGCAAACGGAAGGAAACCGGATTAAGAATTTCCATGATCATCTTATAAGGTCCAATGAACCTTGGCTTAAATTTTGGAGACGCAACCTTCATAGGGATATTTCTTGAGGACAACCAAACCAAGTCCCCCACTTTAAAACGAGGACCATCAGTCCTATGCCGGTTGGCAAACCGCTGGGCCTTCTCCTGAGAGAGCGACAACCTCTCCACTACCTGGTCCCAAATCTACTGCATTCGCTCCACAATAGAGTCAACCCCGGACAGACGGAAGCCTCTGCCTGTCCTGAAGAATATTGAGGGTGCAACCCAGAATTGCAGAAAAATGGAGACCTCAAGGTGGCAGAGCTAGCCCTATTATTAAGAGCAAACTCCGCCAAAGGCAAAAAAGAGACCCAGTCATCTTGATCAGCAGACACAAAATATCTCAAATAAGTCTCCAAGGTCTGGTTTGTTCTCTCGGTTTGTCCATTGATCTGAGGGTGAAATGCAGAGGAGAAAGATAACTGAACACCAAGTTTAGAACAAAATGTTCTCCAAAATCTGGAAACAAACTGGACTCCTCTATCAGACACAATGTTCTCCGGAATGCCATGTAACCGAACCACGTGCTGAAAGAACAAAGGCACCAATTCGGAGGAGGAAGGCAACTTAGGTAATGGCACAAGATGTATTATCTTGGAAAACCTATCACAGATTACCCAGATAACGGTCATTCTCTGAGAGACAGGGAGGTCGGAAATAAAATCCATAGAGATATGGGTCCATGGTCTCTTGGGCACAGGTAATGGCATTAACAAACCACTAGAGCGAGAGCAAGGCTTGGAACGAGAGCAAGTCCAACAGGACTGCACAAAGTCCCTTACGTCACGAGACAAAGTAGGCCACCAAAAGGACCGACTCACCAAGTCTCTGGTACCAAAAATACCGGGATGACCAGCCAACGCGGAACAATGAACCTCAGACATCACACTCTTCTTCCACTGGTCTGGGACAAACAATTTCCCAATAGGGCAGCGTTCAGGTTTATCCTCCTGACACCCCTCCAGAGGCAGTCTCAAATTGGGCGAGATGGCGGAAAGAACTACACCCTCTTTCAAAATAACAGCAGGATCTGTTAACTCAGGAGAATCCACAAAGAAACTCCTCGAGAGGGCATCCGCCTTAACATTCTTAGTGCCCGGAAGAAAAGAAACCACAAAATTAAAACGTGTGAAAAACAAGGCCCACCTGGCCTGTCTAGGATTAAGTCGCTTGGCTGATTCGAGATAAACCAGGTTCTTATGGTCCGTGAGGACCACCACCTGATGTTTGGCTCCTTCCAGCCAATGTCTCCACTCTTCAAAGGCCCACTTCATGGCCAATAACTCCCGATTACCCACGTCATAATTACGTTCAGTTGGAAAAATTTTCCGAGAGAAGAAGGCACAAGGGTTACTCTTAGAGGTCTCCGGATCCCTTTGGGACAAAATGGCACCTGCCCCAATCTCAGAAGCATCAACCTCCACCTGAAACGGTAGAGAAACATCAGGCTGCCATAGAACAGGAGCAGAAATGAATCTCTGCTTAAGTTCCTGAAACGCAGAAACTGCCTCAAGAGGCCAATTCACCACATCGGAACCCTTTTGGTCAAATCAGTCAATGGTTTAACAATACCGGAGAAATTACCAATAAATTTACGATAAAAATTGGCAAAACCCAAAAATCTCTGAAGAGCCTTCAATGTAGTGGGTTGAACCCAATCACAGATGGCCTGAACCTTGACCGGGTCCATTTCAATAACAGGCGGAGACAAAATGAATCCCAGAACTGAAACCTTCTGTACGCCAAAAAGACACTTTGATCCCGTCACATACAGTGCATTCTCTCTCAAAATCTGGAACACAGTCCGAACATGTTTCACATGAGAGTCCTAGTCGTTGAAAAAAATCAAGATATCATCCTAATAAACGATCAGAAATTTATCCACAAAATCCCTCAAAATATCATTCATAAAGGATTGGAAGACAGAAGGGGCATTAGTAAGCCCAAAAGGCATCACTAGGTACTCAAAATGCCCCTCTGGGGTATTAAACGCCGTCTTACAATCATCCCCATGCTTAATGCGAATAAGGTTATACGCCCCCCTGAGGTCAAGCTTGGTAAACCAACTAGCACTTTTCACTCTGGAAAATAGGTCAGAAATCACGGGTAACGGATATTGATATTTAACAGTGATTTTATTCAGGAGGTGATAGTCAATACACGGCCTCAATGAACCATCCTTTTTGGCCACAAAAAAAAAATTTGGCGCCCAAGGGTGAAGAGGATGGTCTGATATGACCCTTCTCCAAAGACTCCTTGATATAAGATCGCATAGCATCATGTTCAGGTACAGATAAATTAAAAAGGCGACCTTTAGGAAATTTACCACCAGGTACTAACTCAATAGCGCAATCATAGCTCCTGTGAGGAGGTAAGGATGCAGACTTACTCTCACTAAACACATCAGAAAAATCAGTCAAAAAGTCAGGAACATCCTGAGACTGGGGAGAGGCAGAAAAAACTGGAGTGTCAGTAGTAACACATTGGCAGCCCCAACTGGTCACAGACACAGATTTCCAATCCAAAACAGAATTATGAGTCTGTAACCAAGGGAAACCTAGTACAATAATGTCATGCACATTATGCAACACCAGAAATTTGCAACTCTCCTGATGATCTGGTTCAACCCTCATTATCACCTGAGTAGAAAACTGGGGTTTATTCTCCGCCAAAGGGGTAGAATCAATGCCCAGCAAAGGAATAGACTTCCTTATCATGGGAAACCCACAACGTTTGGCAAAGTCAAAATCCATCAGGTTAATAGCTGCTCCTGAATAAACAAAACCTGAGCCGAAAATGTGGACAGGGAGCAAATCAGGGTAACAGTCAACAGAAATTTAGTCTGAACACTACCTAAGACAACTGAGCGCGCAAAACGTCTTCCCCGCTTAGGGCAGACGGAAATAGCATGAGAAGCGTCACCACAGTAGAAACATAACCCATTGCGCTTTCGAAACTCATGACGCTGAGCCCCAGAAGTCACTCCATCACACTGCATGGGCTCAGGAGCTGACTCACAAGGCAACACTATCTCACGCATACCTCTGCGCTCAGCAAACGTCTGTCAATTTGAATAGCCAAAGACATAGAATCATTGAGATCAGAGGGAACAGGGAATCCCACAATAACGTCCTTTACATTTTCTGACAGACCCTTCCGAAAAAGGGCTGCCAAAGCATCATCATTCCATTTGGTCAGGACTGCCCATTTTCGGAATTTCTGACAGTATAGCTCAGCGTCTTCACGACCCTGAGTTAATGCCAACAAGGTCTTTTCAGCTTGATCAGTGACATTAGGTTCATTGTACAATAACCCCAGAGCCTGAAAAAATACATCAACATCATTTAAAACAGGATCCCCAGGTGTCAGGTGGGGGCTTTGGCTGTTCTCCGTTCGTTTTTTGTATTTGTTCATTTGCTCAGTTCTAGTGATATTTTACTGCTGGTAGCTACGTGTCCACACCAGAGATCTGATATAGGTGGTCGAGACCGTGTGGTCTCAGTGTTTTTGGATTCAGAAGTGTTGGAGTTTTTCCTAGGGTTTTTCTGGGTTGCAGATAGTATTCTCTCCTGTGCTGTCCTATCTAGACTGTTTTGAGCCCCAGCGTTTGCTCAATCTATTTTCTGTCTGTGTTCATACTTTCATCTTGTGTAACTGCCATTATATGTTTGGGGGCTTCCTACTCTTTTGGGGTCTACTCCGGGGCAGTTAGCTTTCCTCTTTCCATCTTCAGGGATAGCTATCTCTCCGGCTGTGATGAGGCGTCTAGGACCACCGTAGGTACGCTCCACGGCTGCTTCTAGTTGTGCGGTTAGTTTAGGAGTCTGCAACCTATTAGTTTCCAACCTCTCTGGTGTTAGGCTGCCTATGCGGTTTTTTGCTCCTGCCTCCTCAGCTACCTAAACATAACACCTACCCCGGAGAAATAGACAACCTCAACAAGGGACAACCCATTTCTAGAGATAGTATCTTGAAAAAGCTTGATCCAATCATTGACCAAAACGAGCTGTTAAGGATTGGAGGTCGTCTTCAGGAAGCTAAGGTGGAATTTGTGGAAAAACACCCTGTAATAATTCCTGGTCATCATCATGTCACTACCCTGCTCGTACAGCACCATCATGTTTTGGTAAAACATCAAGGCCGATTGTTTACCGAAGGGAATCTATGAACTGCTGTTCTATGGATAGCTAGTCGGAGCAAAGAGATGTGTGAGTAAACTCATCTTCAATTATGTGACTTGTCGCAAACTCCGTGGCGTGACTCAAATCCCAAAAATGGCTAATCTCCCATCAGACAGACTTAGCACGGATACTCCCTTTACCAACGTCGGACTGGATGTATTCAGGCCGTGGACTGTGGTTGCACGGCACACTAGAAGAGCCCAAACCAATGCAAAACGCTGGGCAGTTATGTTCACCTGTATGTCCATCAGAGCAGTCCCCATCGAAGTAATTGAATCCATGGACACTTCAAGTTTCATAAATGCACTCCGACGTTTCATTGCCATCAGAGTCACCGTGAATGTCATGTATAGTGTACAGTTCCTATAGCGTCTTGTGCTTGGGTGCGAGGAAAACACAGGAGACATAGGTTGAAATGAAATGACTTGTATTACTTCATACAAGCATGCTGAAAAGTTCACACAGTTTGCAGGAACAGCGACAGGAGACACAGCAGGCCAGAGTAACTTCAAGCACTACAATAAATCTCCAAAGCAGGTTCAGGATCTCTTCTCTGTACCGTAATTCCTCTGCAAACATGGATTCACCAAACAGCAGGTTTCCAGAGTTCAAAAGTGTTCCAAGGTTCCTCAGTAGGGAATAGCTGGAGTACAAGTCCAAGGCTTCCAGGAGTCAGGTCACAGACTGACTGAGGCTTGATTCAGGAGCACTGATTGTTCAGCTGAGGCTGCTTAAGAAGCAAGAGGGAAGAATCAGGGCGGGAACATGAAAACTGGAAACTCCATATTAACTGAGGGCAAGAGCTGCAGAAAGACAGAAAGCAAAATGGCCGACGGAAAACTGAGTTTCAAGGAACATGTCAACAGAGACAAAGAACCTTACATTACTCCCCCCTTAGGGACAACCTCCGGATGACCTCAGACCAGGCTTGTCAGGGTACCTCTGATAAAACTGGCGGAGCAGGCGAGGAGCATTTACATTATTGACTGGTTCCCATGAGTTGTCCTCCACTGGGTAGCCCTGCCATTTAATCAAATATTGCAACTGATTTCTGTACAACCTGGAATCTAGAATCCTTTCCACCATAAATTCTTCCTGACCATCGACCAGCACTGGGTCAGGGCAAGGAGAAGAACGTCCAGGAAACAAATTGGGTGTTGCAGCCTTTAGTAGGGATGCATGAAAGACAGGGTGGATTCTCATAGTTCTGGGCAGTTGAAGACGACAAGCAACAGCACTTATAATCTTATTGATCTTATAAGGTCCAATGTACTTATGTCCCAATTTAGACGATGGAATCTTTAATTTAAGATTTCTGGTTGACAGCCAGACCAAATCTCCTACCTTGAAAGCTGGTGCAGGTTTACGAAATTTATCTGCTGCTTTCTTGTACCTTTCCTGAGCCAATTCTAGATTTTCCTTTAGAAGATCCATATTCTTTTGTAAAGAAGTGATTCTTTCGGCCACTGCCGGCAAGGGCGTATCTATGGGAAATCGAGGAAGAATGTTAGGATGATAACCTAGACTGGAGTAAAAAGGAGACTGCTTAGTGGAGGCGCTCTGAGAGTTGTTATAAGAGAACTCAGCCAGTGGAAGTAGATCCACCCAATCATCCTGTAGGTGGCAGATAAAACAGCGGAGATACTGCTCCAGGGTCTGATTGGTTCGTTCTGTCTGTCCATTAGTCTGGGGATGAAAAGCAGAAGAAAGGTTTACTTTAATGTCCAATGCTGCACAGAAATTTTGCCAAAACCTTGAAGTGAATTGCACCCCTCGATCCGAAATGACCTCATCCGGTACTCCATGTAAGCGAAACACATTCTTAATCATCAAGTCTGATGTCTGTTTTGCAGTGGGTAAGCCGACACAAGGGATAAAATGAGCTGCCTTTGTTAGACGGTCAACCACCACTAGAATGG
This sequence comes from Oophaga sylvatica, assembly GCA_033576555.1. Lineage (NCBI taxonomy): Eukaryota > Metazoa > Chordata > Amphibia > Anura > Dendrobatidae > Oophaga > Oophaga sylvatica. The sequence goes on from JARQOD010000001.1 coordinate 511,465,051, forward strand.
TGTTCTTCCCTTGAGAGGTTGGTAACTCCACAATGAAGTCCATAGAAATGGATCCCCACGGGCGGGACGGGGTGGGAAGAGGTTGCAACAGACCAGTTGGTGAGGAGCGAGGTGTTTTGCATCTTGCACAGACTTCACATGAAGTGACATAGTTTAAGACATCTTTCCTGTAAGTGGGCCACCAAAAGAAACGAGAAAGAAATTCTTGTGTCTTTAGAATTCCCCTATGCCCGGCTATCTTGGAATCGTGGATGAGTTGCAATACTCTCAATCTGACTGTTTCAGGTATATACAGACGTTGTCCCTGAATCCACACACCATTCTTAAAGACAAGACTTACGTCCCTTGGGGGTTGAGCCAACAAAGAATCCGCATGGTATGCTTCCTTGATGTCCTTAAGTAGGTCTTGATTATGAATCACTCCCAGGAATCTAGAGTCAGGAAGAATAGTCTTAGGAGGAGTAAGTGGACGTGTCTCTGCTGAATGAATCCTAGAGAGTGCATCAGCCTTTCCATTGCGCGATCCTGGTCTATAAGAAATGACAAAATTAAATTGGTTTAGGAAAAGATTCCAGCGAGCCTGGCGAGGAGTCAGGCATTTAGCCGACCTGATAAATTCAAGGTTACGATAGTCTGTCAGGACGACTATTTGCTGTGCAGCTCCCTGAAGAAGGTGTCTCCATTCCTTGAAGGCGGCAATAATGGCCAACAATTCTCTATTGCCCACATCGTAGTTCCTCTCAGCCGAAGACAACTGCTGGGAAAAGAAGGCACAGGGATGCAAGACATTCTTCTCACCTGTTCTCTGAGAGAGTATAGCTCCAACGGCACAGTCTGAAGCATCCACCTCTATTATGAAGGCAAGCTCGGGGTTGGGATGTACTAAGATAGGTGCGGTGGTAAATTTATCCTTTAAACAGGAAAATGCTTCCTGAGCTTGTGGGGTCCAGGAGAACCTGGACTGTTTCCGGTAAGTTGGGTGATAGGTGACACTACCTCAGAAAAATTCTTAATGAAACGTCTATAGAAGTTGGCAAACCCAATGAAACGCTGCACCTCCTTCACATTTCTAGGAATTGGCCAATCCTTGATGGCTTGGGTCTTGCTTCCATCCATACTAATCCCTTGCGTAGATAGTACATACCCCAGAAATTGAATTTCGGTCCTATGGAATTCACATTTTTCAAGTTTGATGTAGAGATGGTTTTGTCTTAGGCGTTCTAAGACCATTCTCACATGTCCATGATGTTCCTCTGTGGAGTTAGAAAAAATTAGAATATCATCCAGATAAATCACCACAAATGTATCTAGGAGATCCCTGAAGATATCATTCACGAAGTGTTGGAAAGTGGCTGGGGCGGTACTCAGACCAAAAGGCATAACTAGATATTCAAAGTGTCCATAGCGTGACCTGAAAGCAGTCTTCCATTCATCCCCAGGTCTAATACGGACCAAGTTATAGGCCCCACGGAGATCCAGTTTAGAGAAAATTTTGGCATGCCGCACTCTCTCCAACAATTCAGGGATTAAAGGCAATGGATAACGGTTTCTAATAGTAACCTTATTGAGTTCCCTATAGTCTATGCAGGGTCTCAGAGATCCATCTTTCTTCTTCACAAAGAAGATGGGTGCACCTGCGGGAGATGAAGAGGGGCGTATGAAGCCCTTGGCTAAATTTTCGTCTATATAATCCTTCAAAGCTTTTAGCTCGGGCCCCGCTAGGGGTAGATCTTACCAAAAGGTATCTCGGCTCCAGGCAATAATTCAATTGGACAATCATATGGACGGTGAGGAGGAAGCTGATCAGCGTTCTTCTTGTCACATAAATCCACATAGTCCTGGTATACAGCTGGTAGTTCAGGGACTGACATGGTTCCTTTAGGAACAGAGCAAGCTGAAACTCCTTGACTCATCTGTTTCTCCGGAAAGTGTAATTCCTTGGTCTCCCAGTTAATCGTAGGATTCTGCGCCTGCAGCCATGGTAGCCCTAGAATAATGGGAAAGTGGGGAGAAGAGATAAGCATAAAAGACATTTTCTCCTGATGATCTTTACCCATAAGGACCCTCAAAGGCTCTGTTTCTTGATCCACTGGTCCAGAAGTCAGTAGAGAGCCATCCACAGTCTCCATCTGTACTGGAGTAGCCTTCTTCACTGAACGTATCCCCTGTTTCAGAGCAAAGGAGATATCCATAAAATTTCCACTTGCTCCTGAGTCGATCATAGCAGAGCTAGACACCCAGACTGAGTCAACCCAGAGTTTGATGGAAAGGAAGCAATGAGAATTGTTTCTTTTACAACTCAGCTGGGACACCGCTGAGGAAACTTGAAAAATTGCAGCGTTTATACCGTCATCGTCCCCAGAACTAACAGAGTTTAAGTCCGAGAAATCAAGATCTCTTGCAGCAGATCTCTCTGGAGCCTGAGGCTCGGACATGACAGAGCTCCTCTCGCAACACTCACAGTGAATGACTGCTGCAGTAGTCTTACGAGAACGGCTGGGGCAGTTTATAATGAAGTGCCCTGACTTACCACAGTAGAAACATAGATTTTCCTTTATACGATGTTCTTTGCGTGCATCACTAACCCGTCTTTGTAAAGAGTCCACCTGCATGGGTTCAGGTTCTGGTTCCCTTGTGATCCTACTCAAAGGTTCCTTAGCTGAGGAGGGAGGTAGTAAAAGGTTAGTGCGATTATTTTCGAACCATCTCTCTTGTCTGCGTTCAGTCAGACGAGCATCAATACGGATACAATAGTTAATAAAGTCACCTAACGCAGTGGGAGGGTCGGCACGAGCAAGTTCATCCTTAATCAGTGGAGACAACCCTTTCCGAAAAATAGATTTTTTAGCGGAAGTGTCCCAAGTGGTATCAAGAGCCCATCTCCTGAAATCCAGGGCATATTCGGCTACTGAACGCTTACCTTGGCACAAAGTTAACATGGCTGCTTCAGCTGTTGCACCTCGATTGGGGTCATCAAACACCTGCCCCATGGCTGAAATAAAAGCATCAAGGTGATTCAAACAATCATCCTCAGTCTCAATCAGAGGGTTTGCCCACATCAAAGCCTTATTGGTAAGCAACATGATTATAGTAAGCACTTTGGATCGTTCAGTGGGAAATTGTGAAGCATGTGCAGAGAAAAATAAATTGCATTGATTAATAAATCCCCTGAATTTCTCACGTTCACCGCCAAAACGAAAAGGAGGTAATTTGGGGATCCCAGAACTTGGGGTTATGGCAGGAGCCTGGGCTCGTTCCTCTAGAGCAGGGGTGGGCAATTAATTTTGCCAGGGGGCCGCATGAGAAATTGGGATGGTTTTAGAGGGCCGGACTAATATAATTAACTCCGTTCTACCCAATACTGTATATATACATATATATATATATATATAATATATATATACTGTATACTGTATATATACATACCTGCCCATTATTATCATCTCCCCATCATCATCAATGCCTCCCCATTATCAGCAATGCCTGCCCATCATCATCTTCTCCCCATCATCAATGCCTGCCCATTATCATCATCTTCTCCCCATCATCATCAATGCCTCCCCATTATCACCACTTGCCTGCCCATCATCATCTTCTCCCCATCATCAATGCCTGCCCATTATCATCAATACCTGCCCATTATCATCATCTTCTCCCCATCATCATCAATGCCTGTCCATCATCATCATCTTTCTCCCCATCATCACATGCCTGCCCATTATCATCAATACCTGCCCATTATCATCATCTTCTCCCCATCATCATCAATGCCTGCCCATCATCATCATCATCATCTTCTCCCCATCATCAATGCCTGCCCATTATCTTCAATACCTGCCCATTATCATCATCTTCTCCCCATCATCATCAATGCCTCCCCATTATCAGCAATGCCTGCCCATCATCATCTTCTCCCCATCATCAATGCCTGCCCATTATCATCAATACCTGCCCATTATCATCATCTTCTCCCCATCATCATCAATGCCTGCCCATCATCATCATCATCATCTTCTCCCCATCATCAATGCCTGCCCATTATCATCAATACCTGCCCATTATCATCATCTTCTCCCCATCATCATCAAGCCTCCCCATTATCAGCAATGCCTGCCCATCATCATCTTCTCCCCATCATCAATGCCTGCCCATTATCATCAATGCCTGCCCATTATCATCATCTTCTCCCATCATCATCAATGCCTCCCCATTATCAGCAATGCCTGCCCATCATCACACACAGACAGCACATAAGCACTCTCTCACATACATACACACACACACAACACACACACACACACAAAGCACCGCACTACATAGACACAGACACACACAGAGACACGTCTTACCTGTCCAGCGTCCCCGCTCTCTGACACAGCCGGCCGCTGAATGATGACGTCATTCAGCGGCCGGCTGTGAGAGGAAGCGCCGGTGGAGCCCGGACTGCAGCAGCGGAGGCACGGGAGAGGTAAGTATTGTGCCAGCTGATGCCGGGGCCCTGAGACTGCCGGAGCGCCTCCGCGGGCCGCTCACTGACAGCCGGCGGGCGGATGCGCCCGCGGGCCGCCCCTTGCCCGGGTCTGCTCTAGAGCCTCAATCCTGGCTCGCAATTCCTGGGTAGTCTGTCCAAACACTTGCAAATTATGATTAGTGAGGTCCTGTAGGCTTGCAAAACGGGTTTTTAAAGTCTGTACATCTGAAAGGATTGTATCAGTCACTCCGCAAAGTTCCTTTATGCGGGCCTCCATCTTCCAGATCTTTTAAGGCAGAAGTGCTGGAAGGAGAAGAGGAAAGGAAAAAAAAAAAAAAAACAATAGTGTTTACCTGTGGTAACACTCCAGAGTAAAATTTTAAGGGAATGCGCTCACCTGGAATGGTTGTGAGAAGTCACAACCACTGTCATCACATAAGGTATTAAACGGACATCTGATATCCACAGTCACAGCAGACACGGCTTTCCCAGACCCAGCAGACACTAAACATTGGCTCCTGAATCTTGTCATGTATAGTGTACAGTTCCTATAGCGTCTTGTGCTTGGGTGCGAGGAAAACACAGGAGACATAGGTTGAAATGAAATGACTTGTATTACTTCATACAAGCATGCTGAAAAGTTCACACAGTTTGCAGGAACAGCGACAGGAGACACAGCAGGCCAGAGTAACTTCAAGCACTACAATAAATCTCCAAAGCAGGTTCAGGATCTCTTCTCTGTACCGTAATTCCTCTGCAAACATGGATTCACCAAACAGCAGGTTTCCAGAGTTCAAAAGTGTTCCAAGGTTCCTCAGTAGGGAATAGCTGGAGTACAAGTCCAAGGCTTCCAGGAGTCAGGTCACAGACTGACTGAGGCTTGATTTAGGAGCACTGATTGTTCAGCTGAGGCTGCTTAAGAAGCAAGAGGGAAGAATCAGGGCGGGAACATGAAAACTGGAAACTCCATATTAACTGAGGGCAAGAGCTGCAGAAAGACAGAAAGCAAAATGGCCGACGGAAAACTGAGTTTCAAGGAACATGTCAACAGAGACAAAGAACCTTACAGTGAAACACATTCGCTCTGATAGAGGCTTAAATTTCGATAGGAGCAGTGAAAGAACTTTAAATTCCTTCCAATCTAGACATTATCAGTGTGGAAAGATACTTGAGTGAGCAGGGATGCACTTGGACCTTCAATTTACCACACTCTTCTCACATGGGAGGTGCTTGGGAGAGGATGATAGGAATAGCACGTAGAATCTTAGACTTTATGTTCTTGAAAGAAGGTAGCACAAGACTCACACATGAAGGTTTGACTACATTCTTGGTAGAAGTTTCGGCTATCATAAATGCCAGACCATTGACTGCACTCTCCAGTGACGCTGAAGATCCAACCATTCTCACTCCCGCCATGCTACTCACTCAGACAACCAACACTCTCAGCGCTCCACTGAGAGAAATCAGCAACAAAGACCTTACAGACGTCAATGGAGACAAGTTCAAAGTCTCTCCAATACTTTCTGGGACTGATGGAGAAAACAATATCTCTCTACCTTACAGCCTAGGAAGAAGTGGCAGATAGACAAGTCGAACATCAAACCAGGTGATATTGTGCTCATGAAGGACAGCCAGTCACTAGGCCTCATCACCAAGGTATTCCCTAGCAAGGATGAGAAGGTGCGCAAGGTCGAGGTCAAAGTGTGGAAGGCTAGGGAGAGTAAACTATTCCTCAGACCAGTTGCGGAACTAGTTTTACTGCTTTCGCCAAAAGAGCCTGTATGTGGCATAGTTGATGACAAGTGGGGAGTGTTCTGCCCTTCTGAGTACAGGGCAGTATGTTTTGTATTGTGTACTGGTTTGTTTGTTATAGCACCATCTAGTGGTGGCTGAATTTATAGCCTGTGCCTTTAACAAGCAGATAGAGTATTGCATTGTGGGATTGAAGCAAGGTATGCTGGGAAGAACAAGCTTAATTTTCTTCTATGTACTTCAGGGAATACACGTGTTCATGTGCTCTCCTGTAACCTCTCCAACTTGAGTTTGCTATCCTGGTAAAGCATATCTGGTAAGATCAATATCTTCTCTAGCAATGCAGTGTTTAGGAGGTTATTAACTGTATAGCAGCCAGTGCACAGGAGATGTTATTAGAATCCTGTGTAAAGTTTGCATCATACTGTATACTTTCCCATTAATTGTAAAATGTCAGCTATGTGGCCAATACTTATCTATGTCATTTGTATTTTTCTAGTTTTACCGCACATGTTCTATACTGTTCACCAATAAACAAGTTAGACTACAGAGGACAGTCTGCTTATTTGGAGTACGGAACTGTAGTTTAGGCTGTATCCTAGATTGCACACCGTGTCAACATGTATGAAGGCAGAACAACAATCTCTGATTATTGCTTGTTTGCTACAGTTCTTTTATGTGTTTTTTTCATTATTTTAATACTACAGAAAAGCTTTGATTAAATGCAAGAGCATTTTTATTTTACATGCATTTTTTTCAAGTTTTACACAGAGGCCTATAGACAAAAAAGCACCAAAGAAATTTAGCATCGTTTTCAGACCACAGAGGGCAGAGATTTAATGGAATCACATACACTTGGCTTGGACATTTAGACCGTGTTCACATGTTGCATAAGTGCTGTTTTATTTCTGTTGTTTTTTTGCACAGTCATTTTGCTGTGTTTAATTGTCGATGCAAAGTGTTTGTGATTTCATGAAAACTGTGCCCCCTGTGGTCTAAACTGTGCAGTTTTGTTGGTTGCTTTTTTTTTTCTCCTGTCTTCTATGTGGAGCCTAAAAAAGTATGTAAAGAACTGCAGATACTTTTTTAAGTGCAGAATCAAAGAGTTTCTGTACTATAAAGATCACATTAAGGCTATGTGCACACCTTGCGAAATTGCCGCGGAAATTTCCGCGGCAATCCCGCACCTCCCTGCCGCTGGAAATACGCATTTTTATTGGTATGCGTATTCCCGCCAGAAACTAGCGTTTTGCAAGAGTAATTAGCTTGCAGAATGCTAGCGTTTTCCAAGCAATCTGTAGCTTGGAAAACTGATTGACAGGTTGGTCACACTAGTGAAACAATGTGTTTGACAAGTGTGACCAACTTTTTACTATTGATGCTACCTATGCTGCATCAATAGTAGAAAGATCTAATATTAAAAATAATTTAAAAAATTCCGGCGGCCCCCGCAGCCTTCCTGGTCCTCAGCGACGCTCCCGGCCAATCGCGTTCCCAAGGATGCATAGCGACAATGACCCCAGATGACGTAGCATCACGCAAGACCACTACGTCATCTGGGATGATTCTCACAATGCATTACTGGCAACGGTATTGGCCGGGAGCGTCACTGAGGAGCGGGAAAGCTGCGGGGGCCGCCGGAAGGTGAGAATATCATTATTTTTTATTTTAATTATTATTTTAACAGGGATATGGTACCCAGGGCTTGGAGGAGAGTTTCCTCTCCTCCAAGCCCTGGGTACCATCCGCACATGAACCGCTTACTTTGCTCATGGTGGGCATAGCCACATGCGGAAAGTAAGCAGTTCAATGCACTCCTATGGCGACGGAATCGCTGCGATTCCGGAAAAAGAATGAGCATGCTGCGTATTTTTCCGCAATGCGATTCCACTGCGTAACAACACGCAGCATGTGCACAGCATTGCGGAATCCCATTGAATATAATGAATTGCGTTGGGTAAGCGTTTTTGCTGCGTTTTCGCCGCAAAAAAGCGCAGCAAAAGCGCTAACAATCCGCAATGTGTGCACATAGCTTTAAAACGCGGCTTTGCTTCTGCACCAAAAATACATCAAAGAAGGCATAAAGTGCAATAACCAGAGAAGACTGTTATTGTGCAGTTTGGTGCGGATCCTGCATAAAACAAAAAACACTGTATTTATGCAACATGGAAACACGGCCTTACAGACATAAAAAAGCCAGATGTCCTGTAGTGAAGCTACATAAAGATAAGAAAGTTCTGCCAGCTCCGACTGTGAATGAACGAACAAAAAAATAATTCACAGATCCCAACTAAGGATGCACAGATGACATCGCTCCAGCCCTGTCTAATCAAATGCCGTGAAGGTAAGAGATTCGTGACCTCCCGTTCAGCCGCCAGGACACTGGACCTGGACACTGGACCAGAGACCCATAAATCTATCCGCTCATCTCTAGTCCCTACCGTCCCAAATACAGCGGACAGTCCTGGGTTTGGGTCTACACCCTGCAGTCTCGGGCATCTGCTGAATAGTAACATAGTTAGCAAGGCCGAAAAAAGACATTTGTCCATCCAGTTCAGCCTATATTCTGTCAGAATAAATCCCCAGATCTACGTCCTTCTAAAGAACCTAATAACTGTAAGATACAATATTTTTACGCTACATCAAGGCCTCTCTTGAACCCCTCGACTGAGTTTGCCATCACCACCTCCTCAGGCAAGGAATTCCAGATTCTCACTGCCCTAACAGTAAAGAATCCTCTTCTATGTTGGTGGAAAAACCTTCTCTCCTCCAGACGCAGAGAATGCCCCCTTGTGACCGTCACCTTCCTTGGTATAAACAGATCCTCGGAGAGATATTTGTATTGTCCCCTTATATACTTATACATGGTTATTAGATCGCCCCTCAGTCGTCTTTTTTCTAGACTAAATAATCCTAATTTTGCTAATCTCTCTGGGTATTGTAGTTCCCCCATCCTCTTTATTAATTATGTTGCCCTCCTTTGTACTCTCTCTAGTTCCATTACATCCTTCCTGAGCAGCGTTGCCCAAAACTGTACACAGTACTCCATGTGCGGTCTAACCAGGGATTTGTTCAGAGGCAGTATAATGCTCTCATCATGTGTATCCACACCTCTTTTAATGCACCCCATGATCCTGTTTGCCTTGGCAGCCACTGCCTGGCACTGGCTGCTCCTGGTAAGTTTATCATTAACTAGGATCCCCAAGTCCTTCTCCATGTCAGATTTACCCAGTGGTTTCCCGTTCAGTGTGTAATGGAGATATTGATTCCTTCTTCCCATGTGTATACCCTTACATTTATCATTGTTAAACCGCATCTGCCACCTTTCGGCCCAATATTCCAACTTATCCAGATCCATCTGTAGCAGAATAATATCTTCTTTTGTATTGGCTGCTTTACATAGTTTTGTATAATCTGCAAATATCAATATTTTCCTGTGTAAACCTTCTACCATATCATTAATGAATATGTTGAAGAGAATAGGTCTCAACACTGACCCCTGCTGTACCCCACTGGTCACAGCGACCCAGTTAGAAAATATGCCATTTATAACCTTCCTCTGCTTTCTATCACTAAGCCAGTTACTTACCCATTTACAGACATTTTCCCCCAAACCCAACATACTCATTTTGTGTACCAACCTCTTGTGTGGCATGGTATCAAACGCTTTGGAAAAATCAAGATATACCACGTCCAATGACCTTGGTCCAGTCTATAGCTTAGCTCTTCATAAAAACTGATTAGATTGGTTCGACAGTAATTCTCATTGAGATAATCCAGAATAAAATCCCTCAGAAACCCTTCAAATATTTTACCAACAATAGAGGTTAGACTTTCTGGCCTATAATTTCCAGGTTCACTTTTAGAGCCCTTTTTGAATATTGGTACCACATTTGCTATGCGCCAGTCCTGTGGAACAGACCCCGTCGCTATAGAGTCCCTAAATATAAGAAATAATGGTTTGTCTATTACATTACTTAGTTCTCTTACTACTCGTGGGTGTATGCCATCCGGACCCGGAGATTTATCTATTTTACTCTTATTTCGCACCTCTTTTTGGGTTAGATTGGTGACCCTTCATATAGGGTTTTCTTTGTCTCTTGGCATTTCACCTAGCATTTAATTTTCCACCATGAATACCGTGGAGAAGAAGGTGTTTAATATATTAGCTTTTTCCTCGTCATCTACAATCATTCTTTTCTCACAATTTTTTAAGGGGCCTACAGTTTCACTTTTGATTCTTTTACTATTGATATAGTTGAAGAACAGTTTGGGATTAGTTTTACTCTCCTTAGCAATGTGCTTCTCTGTTTCCTTTTTGGCAGCTTTAATTAGTTTTTTAGGTAAAGTATTTCTCTCCCTATAGTTTTTTAGAGTTTCAACAGTGCCATCCTGCTTTAGTAATTTAAATGCTTTCTTTTTACTGTTAACTTCTTTGTATAGCCACATTGGGTTTTTCCCATTTCTTGTCCTTTTATTCCCACAAGGTATAAACCACTCACACTGCCTATTTAGGATGTTCTTAAACATTTCCCATTTATTATCTGTATTCTTATCTCTGGGGACATTGTCCCAGTCAACCAGATTACAGTAAGGGCATCTCTAAAGCCCCCGTCACACACAGCGATCTCGCTAGCGAGATCGCTGCTGAGTCACTAGTTTTTTGACGCAATAGCGATCTCCCCAGCAATATCGCTGTGTGTGACATTCAGCGACGATCAGCCCCCCTGCTGGGTATCGCTGATCGTCGCTGAATTTCCTGGACATTTTTTTGATCGTTGGTCTCCTGCTGGCCAGCACGCATCGCTGCGTGTGGCAGGCAGGAGACCAGCAATCAGCTGGTAACCAAGGTAACATCGGGTTTCCAGGTGCCGCGCAGTGCCTGGAAACCCGATGTGTACCTTGGTTACCAGCTCCCTGCACCAGCGGGCTGGTATCCAACGTACACTGCGGGTAACTAAGCGACGTTACCCGCAGTGTCGCTGCCCTAATCGCTGCCTGAGCTGCCTGTTTGGCAGCTCAGCAGCGATCATGTAGTGACACACCAGCGATCCTGACAAGTGCATATCGTTGTCGGAATCGCTGGTGTGTCGCTATGTGTGACGGGGCCCTAAGGCTAATTTCACACTAGCGTTCAGCAGAGCTGCGGAGGGCTGCATAGTTCCTCCGTGAAGCCCTGCCCACTGCCGCACCTCCTCCGTTCAGCTCTGCCTACATCTGCATGTGGCCTGCGTACCTGTCCCCTTTACCCCCAAGGGTGGTTTGCACTTTAATGACCTGGCCAATTTTTACAATTCTGACCACTGTCCCTTTATGAGGTAATAACTCTGGAACGCTTCCATGGATCCTGGTGATTCTGAGATTTTTTTTTCATGACATATTGTACTTCATGTTAGTGGTAAAATTTCTTTGATATAACTTGCGTTTATTTGTGAAAAAAAAAGAAAATTTGGCGAAAATTTTGAACATTTCGCAATTTTTCAACTTTGAATTTTCATGCACTTAAATCACAAAGATATATCATACAAAATACTTAATAAATGTCGTTTCCCACATGTCTACTTTACATCAGCACAATTTTGGAACCAAAATTTTTTTTGTTAGGAAGTTATAAGGGTTAAAAGTTAACCAGCGATTTCTCACTTTTACAACACCATTTTTTTGGGGATCACATCACATTTGAAGTCACTTTGAGGGGTCTATATGATAGAAAATACCCAAAAGTGATACCATTCTAAAAACTGCACACCTCAAGGTGCTCAAAACGACATTCAAGAAGTTTATTCACCCTTCAGGTGCTTCACAGGAATTTGTTGAATGTTTAAAAAAAATTAACATATAACATATTCACCAAAAAATTATTTCAGGTCCAATTTTTTTATTTTCCCACGGGTAACAGGAGAAATTGGACCCCGAAAGTTATTGTGCAATTTGTCCTGAGTATGCTGATACCCATATGTGGGGGAGAACCATTGTTTCGGCGCATGGCAGAGCTCAGACGGGAAGGAGCGCCGTTTGACTTTTTCAATGCAGAATTGGCTGGAATTAAGATCAGACGCCATGTCACGTTTGGAGAGCCCCTGATGTGCCTAAACAGTGGAAAGCCCCCAATTCTAACTCCAACCCTAACCCAACATACCCCTAACCCTAATCCCAACCCTAACCCCAGCCTAACTGATCTAGATGTGTGGTGAGAACTTTGAAACCCAAGTGCTTCACAGAAGTTTATAACGTAGAGTCATAAAAATAAAAATCATTTTTTTCCACAAAAATGATATTTTCGCCCCATATTTTTTATTTTCCAAAGGGTAACGGAAGAAACTGGATCCCAAGAGTTATTGTGAAATTTGTCCTGAGTACGCTGATACCCTATACGTGGGGGAAACCACTGTTTTGGCACATGGCAGAGCTCGGAAGAGAAGGAGCACCGTTTGACTTTTTCAACGCATAATTGGCTGGAATTGAGATCAGATGGCATGTCACTTTTGGAGAGCCCCTGATGTGCCTAAACAGTGGAAAGCCCCCAATTCTAACTCCATCCCTAACCCCAACACACTCCTAACCCAAATCCCAACCCTAACCCTAATCCCAACCCTAACCCTAATGGGAAAATGGAAATTAATACATTTTTTTAATTTTATTATTTTTCCCTAACTTATAGCGGGATTTTATGTTTGGCAGCTGTCACACGCTAAAAGACTTTTTTTTATTGCAAAAAAATAGTTTTTGCATCACCACATTTTGAGAGTTATAATTTTTCCATATTTTGGCCCAGAGTCATGTGAGGTCTTATTTTTTGCGGGACGAGTTGACGTTGTTACTGGTACCATTTTCGTGCACTTGACATTTTTTGATCACTTTTTATTACAATTTTTGGAAGGCAGAATGAACAAAAATCAGCAATTCATGAATTTCTTTTGGGGGGGCGTTTATACCATTCCGCGTGTGGTAAAATTGATAAAGCGGTTTTAATTTTCGGGTTAGTACGATTACAGTGATACCTCATTTATATCATTTTTTTTATGTTTTAGCGCCTTTTATACAATAAAAACAATTTTATATGAAAAATAAGTATTTCAGCTGCAGATGAAGGAAGGGAGACACACTAGGCATAACTAGTGGGTAGGCGGAGCCCCAGATAGGATTAACACCTCAGATTAGAAAGCGTGTTGACCGGCCCCTCCAGCTCGGGCTCCTCCTACTCAGCTCTTCAGTCTAAAATTTGAGGTCTCAGAGGATGGTCGCTGCTGGAAGCAGCTCCTCAGAAGATTTTATTATTTTATTCGGACAAGAGACTTGGATCACCAGAGATGGTCTAGAGGTCTCAGGGGTCTCAGCGCTGCTGGACCCCAACCTCTCCCTTGGCGGATCTGTATTACCCTAATGGTGGTCCCTGCAGAACCCTGCCGGCCCGGGGGGATGAGGATGGCTTCCCTGGCGGGGGCACAAACCGCGCACAGGGGTCACTGCATCCCCCGCCCTGGGGGAAGCATGGGCATAGCGCCAGAAACCCCTGGGGTCCCTGTGGCGCTCGGCTGGTGAGTACCCCACATTTTTATTAAAGTGTGTGTGAGTGCTTTCAGCGGCTGTTGCGGCAGCCGCTGTTACATGTGAAATGCATGTTTGGTGACTGTATTCTGTCCGCAGGCAGACGCCTGCAGGACAGGGGGGAGCAGAGAGCGAAGGAGTTTGCGCTCTTTTTTTGAAGCCGGCGGGGGGCGTGGCTTCACGCTCCCGGGCTTTCTGTCACAGAAGCGCGCGATTAGGCGCTTCTCTTCAGATTCCTCTCAGCGCGGCGGCCATTAGAAAAGGCTCCACGGGCTCCTTCCTGCTCCGCTCCTCCCGTATCACATTTACATCACCGCGACCAGCTGGGTGAGTGATAGCGCTCTCACCACCACAGCGCAGAACCTATCTGTAGAGAAAAAACAGATAGCGTTATCTTGCAGCTGCGGTCTTTGGACTATGGACTATGGGACTCGCACACCCCTTCTATTAATAAGGGAGTAGTGGGGAGTCGGCGATATTAACCCCTTTTAAAGGGTTAACCTTTTCAGCAGCCGCACAGGTTCTATCCCAGTTTGGGGTCAGAACTTGTAAGAGTTAATTATATCGCTGAATATTCAGCTGATACAGCTGGGGTAGCTCTCTCAATAAGGGCTTTAACCCTTCAGCGTGCTTGCTGCGTCCGCTTGAGAAGCCACACTTTTTTCCATTGTTGCTGACAGGCTTTGACCTGCCTTATACTGTGTGAGGGCATGTCGGAACAGGGTCCAGAAGGTGCGGACCGTGTGCCAAATCTGCTTCAGAATCAGTCACGCGAGTCTGATACGCAGGCCTCGACGTCAAGCGCAGCAATTGGAGGTCACAGCGATGCCAAATTGGATGCCATCGCTCGCTCTATTTATGGCCTTTCTGACCTTTTAGGTCATTGGGTGTCAGCTAGATTCTCTCATGGAAGGAAGCGACACGGGCCGGTTTCACCATTTCCGTGTAGCGAATCAGACCTCTCTGATATGGAATGCGGTCAGGGTTCCCCTTCAAATTCAGATGGGGAGTTATCCGGTTCGGATAAGGATCGGCAGGGACATTCCGTCTCTTTAGACCGAACAGAGGCTTTTATTGAAGCCATGAGAGAGGCGTTACAGTTGCCGGAGGAGGTAACTATACGTCCTGGTAAGTCACCTCGGATGTACCAGGAGTACCGTAAATCACGAGCGACATTGCCAGCTCTGGATGAGCTTAATGAAGCAGTGGAGAAGGAACGCCTGTGTCCAGATAAACGTTTTCAAGGAACACGTTTTTTTGAGGCACTATATCCGTGCTCTACGGAGTTGACGGATAATTGGATTTCTTCTCCTGAAGTGGATGTTCCTTTATCCCAGCTTAGTAAATCCTCATTGCTCCCTGTTAAAGGGAAGGCAAGTCTGCAGGACCCGCTAGACAGAAAAACGGAGATGGCAGCGAAATCCAACTACGAGGCCTCGGGTCATGGATTCAAAGCGGTGCTAGGATCCATGTGTGCTTGTAGGGCTTCCCTGTGCTGGTTGGACCGTATACGAACGGCGTTGCAAAATGGATCTCCGTTATCCGAGATAAATGGACTTCTCGGTTTGTTGGAGACTGCAGTTTGTTATAGCTATGATGCAGGTCTGGATACTGCATCTCTGTTGTCCAGGGCGCAAGCTTCGGCGGTCACAGTCAGAAGAGCACTGTGGCTTAGACAGTGGACTGGGGACGTAGTGTCAAAACAAGGTTTGCTGTCTCTAGCCTACAAAGGTAGTCAGCTTTTTGGATCTGATCTCTCAGAGCTGATTGCCAAGGCAAAGACGAAAGAAGCAGCCTTACCACAGCGAAGGGCTATGGCTTCTGCGCCTGGCAGGACTGGTGCCGGTGGTGGCCGGCGATCCTTTCGTTCCAAGGGACGATTCGGTCAGTCCTCTTGGGGATCGGGTCGTCCCTCTTTTTCGGGAAAAAAGTTCACTCAGAAATCCCACACTCCCTGGAAGTCAAGTTTCCGTCAAGACAAGCGGGAGACTGACAAGAAGCCCGCCAAGGCGGACTGACGCCAGGTTTCCATTCGAGGGCTCTCGAGTGGGGGGTCGCCTGCTCCAATTTAAAGTGACTTGGGTTTCCCGCGTTCCGGACACCTGGGTAACGCGGGTCGTGTCGGCAGGCTATTTCATAGAGTTTTCTTCTCGACCCCCGGACAGCTTTTGCCAGTCTCGCACACCGTCAGAGGCCGAGTTAATTGCCGCTCTGCTGCGAGAGGTCGACTCCCTTCTGCAGAAGGGTGTGGTAATACCGGTACCGCCGGAGGACCGAGGAAGAGGATTTTATTCCAATCTTTTTGTGATTCCCAAAAAGGAGGACAAATTTCGTCCTATTCTGGATCTCAAAAGATTGAATCGGCATGTCCACACCCAAAAATTCCGCATGGAGTCACTTCGCTCCGTGGTGGCGGCCCTGTCGCAGAACGATTTTTTGGTGTCAATCGACATTCGCGACGCTTATTTGCATGTTCCCGTCGGAAGGGCTCATCAGCGCTTCCTTCGTTTTGCCATAGGTCAGGATCATTACCAGTTTGTGGCTCTGCCATTCGGCTTGGCCTCGGCGCCCAGAGTTTTTACAAAAATTCTGGCGCCCCTCATGGCAATTCTTCGAAAACGGGGTTGCGATTTTTCCCTACCTGGACGATCTTTTGATTGTGGCATCCTCAAAGGAGGAGGCGGTGACGGCTCGCAACCTATCCCTTCAGCTCCTGGAGGATTTCGGGTGGCTGGTCAATTGGGAGAAGTCGTCTCTGGAACCGTCTCAGTCAATCCTGTTTTTAGGGATGCATTTCGACACGGTACGGGCAGTGGTGTCCCTACCCCCAGACAAGCGGACATGTCTACTTCGACATGTACAGACTATGAAGTCTTCGACAGCAATGTCCCTTCTGAAGTGTATGCGCCTCCTGGGTTTGATGGTGGCGTCCATGGAGGCACTTCCGTTTGCTCAGTTTCATTCCAGGGCCCTCCAGAGGCTCATTCTGAGTCGTTGGGATCGATCGCAGGCTTCGCTGGATTGCAGCATCATCATCTCTCACAGGGTACGAGAATCCCTAGAATGGTGGTTACGTCCAGAAGCGTTATCCCTGGGGAAATCTTTCCTCCCTCCGAAGTGGTCGGTCATAACCACCGATGCCAGCCTGACAGGCTGGGGGGGTGTCTGGAACGATCTTTGGATCCAGGGAGTATGGTCATCGGAAGAGTCTATTCTACCGATCAACATCTTGGAATTGAGGGCAATTTTTCTTTGCCTCCAACACTGGACGGTCCCTTTGAGCGGTCTGCCAGTCCGAGTGCAGACAGACAACGCAACGGCGGTCGCGTATATCAATCACCAAGGCGGACGAGGAGTTCCAGGCTCATGATGGAGGTGTCTCGGATCCTGCTATGGGCCGAGTCCAGGGTTCCAGCCATCTCTGCGATCCACATTCCAGGAGTTCAGAATACCACGGCGGACTTCCTCAGTCGCGAGAAGATGGATCCTGGAGAATGGAGTCTCCATCCGGAAATGTTTGCACTACTGTGCTCCCGTTGGGGAACCCCCCAAGTGGATTTGATGGCATCCAGGTTCAATGCCAAACTACCAACCTTCATATCCAGGTACAAGGACCCGAAGGCTGTGGCGGTGGATGCTCTGGTAGCTCCGTGGACCATTTCGAGCTGGTCTATGTGTTTCCTCCAATTTCCTTAATTCCTCTGGTGCTGCGTCGGATCAGACTGGAGAGAATTCCGGCTATGCTGATAGCCCCGGATTGGCCAAGGAGGACATGGTTCTCGACACTGGTGTCGCTCTTGGCGGCTCCGCCATTTCCACTTCCTCTTCGCCCGGACCTGTTATCCCGGGGGCCCTTTCGTCATCCGGACTTGAAGTCTCTGCGTTTGACGGCGTGGCTCTTGAGACCGAAATATTGACCCGTATAGGTTTCTCAGCTGCAGTCATTGCCACTCTGCGAGCTGCTACAGGTCCGGCCACTACTAAGATTTATCACAGAACTTGGGAAGCCTTCTTTTCGTGGTGTTCGGGTTCCTCAAGGAATCCGAGGATTTTTTCCATTCCCAATCTGTTGGCTTTTCTACAGTACGGGTTGGACAAAGGTTTAGCAGTTAGCACTCTGAAGGGTCGGGTTTCTGCCCTGTCCGTGCTTTTTCGGAAGGCTATCGCCTCGCGTAGGGACGTGCGTTCCTTTTTTCAAGGAGTAACCCGTCAGTTTCCACCGCGGAAGGCACCTGTGTCTCCTTGGCGGCTCAACCTTGTCTTGGAGGCTCTTCAGCATGTGCCCTTTGAGCCTATGGGTTCTACTAGCCTTTCGTTACTTTCTTGGAAGGTTGCATTCTTAGTGGCGGTAACCTCTTTAAGAAGGGTTTCTGAGTTGGCAGCTCTTTCTTGCTCGCCGCCTTTCCTGGAGTTTTACCCGGATCGAGTAGTGCTTCGCACACGGGGCGACTTTCTACCTAAGGTGGTGTCTCAATTTCATGTTAACCAGGATATTGTGTTGCCCTCGCTTTGCCCTGGCCCGAGGAATGCAAAGGAACGAGATTTGCACAAATTGGATTTAGTGCGGGCCTTGAAGTTCTATCTGTCTGTTACTCAAGGTTTTAGGAAGTCAGATTCTCTGTTTGTGATTCCAGCAGGTCGTAGACGTGTGTCACGGGTGTATCGCCACGAAGATCGTCGCGATTTCACATTCTGACTTCTCGCAGCTGAGTTGCTGGTGCTTTGTGTTTGGCAGTGAGGGAGTTAATTCTACCTAGCTCAGTGCTAAGACTAGGTCCAGCCTCGCCCGGCTGCAGTTGATTATGCACTAATTAGTTTCCTTCTTATACCTGCCAGTCTGCTTAGTAGCTGTCGGTGAAAGCATTCATTTTGACCATCAGAGCGGATCGTTTCTGAGAAGACTTAAGCTAAGAGCGCCTGTTGTGGTTTTTCCTCTCCTCGCTTATTTGTTTATCTCCTTAACCTTTTGTGTTCCCTCTGTAGTGAAGTTTGTATGCAAGGCAGTATTTACTTTACCCCTTGTCTGTCTCGTCTGTCTTTACTGTTGGAAGGTTGTGACCTGCCCATTCCCTGTAGTGGTAATCAGGGTCCTTCTCAGGACTAGATTACAGTGGTCAGGGATCTACAGGAGACAGGGTTACGCTGGCGGTCTGGACCTCTGTACCATTAACAGTACCTCCAGGTAGAGGGACTAGTCAGGACCCCAGTTTAGGGTCAGCATAGACCCGGTCCACCTTTAGCCTGAGACAGCGTTATACGTATTCTTTATTTACTCACAATTAGTGTTGAGCGATACGATACTGCAAATATCGGATATCGGCCGATATTAGCTGTATCGGCCTTTCGATTTCGAATACCGATATTTTCGTCATATCGAATACCGGAATCGGGATTGTCACTGTCATTGTCAGTGTCCGTCGGTCGGGTCTGTCACTGTCAGTGTCCGTCGGTCGGGTCTGTCAGGAGTCAGCGGCACTTACCTGGCAGAAGATCTCCGGCGGTCACGGCCTGGACTGCTTCATGGCCGCCATCCTCTTCTCCCCGGCGGTCACATGCAGTTTCTCGCGATAACTGCAGTGACTGCTGGGTAATCCCGGCCGTAAAGCAGTCAGTCCGATGACGTCACCGCCGGGGAAGCAGGTAATCAGCTGTGCTGCATCGCGATGACAGGCTCTGCCTGTCATTGCGATGTAGCAGAGCTGGATCGTCGTGGGACTGTCGTTACTATGGACTGCGTCGGACAGGTGGTATACTGTTGGTTTGTTTTTTTTCTTTTTTTACAGGAGATCGATGGCGTCGCAGGAATGAGAGTACAATAAAAGAAATGAAAACTGTGTTGTCTCTTTTATTTCATTAAAAGACTTTTTTCTTGCTGTGTCTTTTTTTTAAACATTTAATAACTTTGGGATTAATAATGGATCGGTGTCTTATTGACACCTCTCCATTATTAACCGGGCTTATTGTCACCGTGCAATCAACGGTGACATTAACCCCTTATTACCCCACTTGCCACCGCTACAGGGCAGTGGGAAGAGCCGGGTAAAGTGCCACAATTGGCACATCTTTTGATGCGCCAAATGTGGGGCTGCTGTAGCCTGGTATTATCAGGCTGTTGAGGGCCAAAATCCATGGGCCTTGACAGTCTTTTAATACCAGGCCGCAGCAGTCTGCATTTTACTTGGCTGGTTAACAAAAATAGGGGGACCCCTACGCCGTTTTTTTTTCGAGGGGATCCCCTATTTTTGTTAACCAGCCAAGCTAAGCAGACTGCTGTGGCCTGGTATTATCAGGCTTGCAAGGTCCATGGATATTGGATCCTTACCAGCCTGAAAAACCAGGCCTCAGCGGTCTGCTTCATCTGGCTGGTTAACAAAAATAGGGGGGACCCCACGCCAATTTTTTTCGAGGGGATCCCCTATTTTTGTTAATCAGCCAAGATATGCAGACTGCTGTGGCCTGGTATTATCAGGCTGGCAAGGTCCATGGATCTTGGCTCCTTAACAGCCTGAAAATCCAGGCCTCAGCGGTCTGCTTCATCTGGCTGGTTAACAAAAATAGGGGGGACCCCACGCCAATTTTTTTCGAGGGGATCCCCTATTTTTGTTAATCAGCCAAGATATGCAGACTGCTGTGGCCTGGTATTATCAGGCTGGCAAGGTCCATGGATCTTGGCTCCTTAACAGCCTGAAAATCCAGGCCTCAGCGGTCTGCTTCATCTGGCTGGTTAACAAAAATAGGGGGGACCCCACGCCATTTTTTTTTCGAGGGGAACCCCTATTTTTGTTAATCAGTTCCCTCTGACATCACTGATGGTGTCCCTGGCTGACCTGAAGTGAAAGTGGAAAGCAATCAATTAAGCTTTCCACTTCCTCTCCTGTCAGCCAGGAGAGGAGCTCATTCATTTGGGGGTTTACTGTGAGGCTGCAGCATTAGCTGCGGTCCCTGCAGTAAACATTAACCCTTTCTGATGGATTACACCGTGGGACCTGACTGTGCATGGGATAGGTAAGAATAATTTTGCTTTATTATTTTATTTTTATTACAGGAAATGGTTTTAGCAGGTAAATAAAATATGGTCAAAAACTGTGTGATTATTTCATTAAACTTCTTTTTTATTAAAGTGTGTGTGTTTGATTTTTCTTTCATACAATAGGATTAATAATTGATAGTTGTCTAATTGACAGCTCTCAATTATTAACCTGGCTTAAAGTGACCTTTCAATTGCAAGGTATTTTAACCCCTTATTAACCCATTCGCCACCGCTACAGGGCAATGGGAATAGACGGGCAAAGTGCCAGAAAGGGCGAATCTAATTATTGATTTGTCTTTTCTGGGGTGTCTGGGGGCAGATGTTAGTAGCCAGGGGGGGCCAAAAATAATGGTCCCTCTCTGGGCTATTATTATCTGCCCCCATTCGCTGGCTTTGTCTGTCTGGTTGCGAAAATAGGGCGGGAGCCCACGCATTTTTTTTAAACAATTTTACACCTCATATATATATATATATATATATACATGTCATTGAATTTGTGACACATATATATTATATTTATAGTTCATACACTTCTACATAGTATAATAGCCGCTAATTCAATTGCCGGCTTTTGTGAAAATGCAGAACCCGACATGAAATGACACTTGGTGTACATAGGGTTAACCATGTCTTTTCATGTCCTTTGCTATCTGATTTGCACAAACAATTACATCAGTCTATGTGTGCAAAATTTCACACCTGTAGGGGTTAATTAAAGGTGTAAATTCGTAGCAAAAAAGTCCGTTTTTTTTACAACGAATTTACACCTTTAATTAACCCCTACAGGTGTGAAATTTTGCACACATAGACTGATGTAATTGTTTGTGCAAATCAGATTGCAAACGACATGAAAAGACATGGTTAACCCTATGTACACCAAGTGTCATTTCATGTCGGGTGCTTCTGTCTTTTCACAGAAGCGGCTTTACCCGGCAATTGAATCAGAGGATATTTTACTATGTAGAAGTGTATAAACTATACATATATGTATATATATATGTCACAATGACATGTATATATATATATATATGTATTCTATGTGTGTATATTTAGTGTTTACAAGGAAATAAAGGTTTTTTTTAGTTGCGATTTTTGTTCCCATAGACTTACATTGGACTTCCGGTATCGGAATCGGATATCGACGATATTTAGTGATATCGGCATACCATTTCGATACGATATTTTTAGATATCGAGCAGTATCGCTCAACACTACTCACAATACATAAGATATGTATTCATGTAATACTATGCAGGTAGATACTATGTATACATGTTGATATCTTCTTTATTATTGAAATGTTGTCACACTTGATATATGTTACTGTCATAATATATATATCTGTTATACAGCGTGACATTTTCACCGACCCCACTAAAAGTTTCTCCCCAGCTACCATGGATCCAATAGTCCAGCTAGCTCAGCAGTTGCAGAGTTTGTCCATGGAGCTCACGGACGTTAAGTCCAAGGTTTTGTACCCCCTGGAGCAAACCAGATCTGAACCTAAAGTAGCTCTCCCGGACAGGTTCACTGGTGGGCGGGACAAATTTTTTACCTTCCGGGAGGCATGTAAATTATATTTTCGGCTACGGCCTCGGTCATCGGGGAGTGAAGAATCAGAGGGTGGGAATTGTCATCTCGCTCTTACAAGGGGACCCTCAATCCTGGGCGTTCTCTCTTCCTCCGGGCTCCCCGGCTCTCCAGTCAGTAGATCAATTTTTTACCGCCCTGGGTCTGGTATATGATGACCCGGATCGGGTCTCCCTTGCTGAAACGAAGTTACGTAAGATACAGCAGGGAGATCGTCCGGCGGAGGAATTTTCTTCTGAATTCCGTAGATGGGCCACGGATACTCAGTGGAATGACCCAGCTCTTAGGAGCCTGTTTTGTCAAGGGTTATCTGATAAATTAAAAGATGTGTTGGCTCAGTATGACTCTCCCCCGTCACTGGAGGCCGCTATGGCTCTTGCTATTCGCATTGATAGACGGCTTCGGGAGAGGTGCGAGGTTACTCCGCCCCTGTGATGACTCCACCTTCTACTAAAGTCCCTTATATTGAGGTTCCCCTGGTTTGTTCTGAGGAACCTATGCGGTTAGGTGGGACATCATTTCGAGGGAGGGGATCAGCGGTGCACCGCAAGACAAGAAAGTGTTTCTTCTGTGGGAGAAAGGGACATTTTATTGAGGGGTGCCCATCCCGCACTGTACTGAGCAAGAAGTCGCCGGAAAAACTGTTAATCCCAGGTTGTGTGGTGGACGACAATTTGGGAGTATGTATTTCGTCCCCAGGTCCGTCTCAGTTTCTCGTACCAGCGGAGGTGGTGGTAGGTACGAGAACTGAGAGGATTTCTGTTCTTCTGGATAGTGGGGCCGGGGCTAATCTGGTGGACGCTCGGTTTGCCCAGGTGCAAGGTATGCAACTGAGTGTATTGGCCAAACCTATCCCTATATTTTCTATTGATGCTAGGCCTCTCGGTCAAGGTAACTTTGTGCAAGCCGTGCATAACATAGACCTTCGAGTGGGGGCAATACATAAAGAACTATTGTCTTGTTATGTGTTGGAGGGTCTTCCCACTCCTATTGTGTTGGGACTTCCTTGGTTTACTAAACATAATCCAGTTATTAATTGGCAATCCAGAGAGATTAGCCAGTGGGGTGAATTTTGCAATAGTAACTGCATGAACACAGTCATCGGTGCGTCGTGCCTAGAACCTTACCTCCTTTTCTGGAGGACTTTAAGGATGTGTTTTCAGAGGGGGGGTGTCAAGAATTACCTCCTCATCGCGCGTATGACTGTTCTATAAAATTGCTTCTGATGCTAAATTACCTAAATCTAGGTTATATAACCTTTCTGGTCCTGAGAGGCAAGCTATGAAGGATTATATTTCGGAAAGTCTGGCCAAGGGGCATATTAGACCTTCATCTTCCCCAGTGGCCGCGGGGTTCTTCTTTGTGAAGAAAAAAGATGGAGGCCTACGCCCTTGCCTGGATTTCCGTGAGCTTAATCGGATTACGGTCAGAGATCCGTATCCGCTCCCACTTATTCCTGATCTCTTCAATCAGATTGTGGGCGCCAAATGGTTCTCTAAGTTGGATCTCAAGGGGGCGTATAATCTGATTAGGATAAAGGAGGGGGGTGAGTGGAAGACGGCGTTTAACACTCCGGAGGGCATTATGAGAACCTTGTCATGCCTTTCGGTCTGACTACTGCCCCGGCGGTGTTTCAACATTTTGTTAATGACATCTTTGCCACCTAGTGGGACAGTTTGTTGTCATTTATCTAGATGACATCTTAATTTACTCGCCAGATCTTGTGTCCATCAGGAGCATGTGAACAGGTGTTGCAGATCTTGCGAGACAATAAACTGTACGCCAAATGGGAGAAATGTGTATTCGCCGTACAGGAAAAATTCATTTTTTAGGATTCCTGGTGTCGCTTCCGTTTCCGTATGGACCCTTTGGGGAAAGTGAAGGCAGTGCTGGAATTTGGGGTCGGCCAGAGGGTCTTAAGGCACTGCAGCGTTTCCTGGGTTTGCTAACTACTACCGGAAATTTAATCGTAATTTCTCATCTTTGTCAAACCTCTCACTGACATGACAAGAAAGGATGGATTTTTCTAGGTGGTCTGACAAAACTTGTCAAACAATTTCCTCCTTGAAAAAAATTTTCGCTTTTGCACCCCCTACTCATTCAACCAGATGCATCACAACCGTTTATTGTGGAGGTTGACGCGTCTGACGTAGGGGTGGGTGCGGTAATTATCTCAAGGCCGTCTCCTGGTAAATGGCATCCGTGCGCTTTCTTCTCTAAAAAATTTTCGTCCACTAGAGGAATAAGATGTCGGCAGTAGGGAACTCTTGGCCATTAAGTGGCTTTTGAAGAGTGCGTCACTTTTGGAGGGGGCAGTCCACCCGGTCACCGTCATTACTGATCACAAAACCTGCTGTATTTAGATCTGCAAAACGTCTGAATTCCAGACAAGCAAGTTGTCGTTGTTTTTTACCCAAGGGTTTTAAATTTTGTCGTCACATATCGTCCTGGGTCAAAAAATGTAAGGCTGATGCCTTATCTCGTAGTTTCCCGGGGGGCCGGAGGACGGGTGACCCGGTTCCTATCCTTCAGGAGGGAGTTGTGGTGTCGCTGTATGCTCTGAGCTTGAGGAGGAGGTATTGGAAAGGCTCAGGGACGCCCCTGTAGGACCTCCAGGGAAACTGTTTGTTCCAGATCAGTTAAGACAAAAGGGTTATCGAGCACAACATAATTCAGCTTTGGGAGGACACCCAGGGGGGAAAGCA
>JARQOD010000001.1:511490246-511568070 GCA_033576555.1 Oophaga sylvatica
TAGAAAATGTTCGTGACGCCACCTGTGGTTTCTGGTCAGGATGACCAGCGCTGCAGTGTAGATCCTCTGAGGGTTTGGGCAGCAAGATGTTAAGTCTCCCACAGGCGAGAGTGATCCCTCGGAGTATATGGCGGTGTAGAGGTGCAGGAGCAATAATGCAGACACACACAAGACAGTCTTTTTCGGTACCTTTACTGGTGGTAGATTCAGGCACGTCCCGGGAAGCTGCTCAGGGTGGAGGATGCACGTCCAGTAAACACTGAGTAGGTGTAGGGCCTCCTTATGTCTTCATATGTGTGAGTTTCTGACTTGCATGAAACAACAAAGGATAACAAACATGAATAGAATCATACTCATCAAAAGTTAAAAAATGAACATAAAAAATAATAATATATAGCTTCTAATAGTTTCATATTGATTTTCTAGTAAGCTTTACCCAATATAGTGAGCATTAGAGACATCATTGTAGTGACATCTTATAGTGAAAAAGATCAGCTATATGAGCCCCAAAGAGTCCTACAGAGGTTTTTTTAAAACAGAAAACAAGATAGTGCATATCATTACCATATTAGTGATCTCCAGTGAGGTGGTTATTATAGCGGGTGTATAGTATTTAATAAAATTAGCTTACCCAATTTTGTATATAATCAAAGTGATATCTGAAACAAATAGAATAGACCGCTAAATGGAAGTGTTCCAATCTTGTAAAAAGAAAAATGTTCCCATCTTGTAAAGAGAAGGAACAAAATGTGCCAATAGTGATATCAAGCAATCTTACCACGGAAGAAATGAAACAGGGATCAGAAATAGTGGCGCTTTTATCTTAAAGCTTCTCAGCATGTATTATTGCGCCTGTCAAATGACCTGTGTTCTGAATAACAAAAGGTTCTGAATAACAAAAGGTTCTTCAGTATGATCTATTCAGTGGTACAATCCAAGTGACACTATTAAGACATTAAATAAACCTTACCATTACCGGACTTCTTTTTAGAGAATTATAGCTTCGGTAGCGCTATTTAGTAAAGGCATGCATGCCTGAGTGGTGCGCTCAACATACTGTGCTCCATGTGCGTCCTAAAATGGCGATGAACGCCGGAAGTAAGGAACAGTCCGTTCAAAGTGACGTGTACAGAGCGCTGTGATGACGCACATGGCCGGAAGTGAGTAAGTGTTTACTGTTGGACCGAAGTCCGGCGTGACACGCTCAGTGGAACGCAAAACCATGTGATAGTGCAGCGGTTTTCTTATAGGTGAAAAGATCAACGCTGGAACCAGTGATATAGGTAAGTATTCAGTGAAAAGGAAGAATTATGTTGTGACCTACGGAAAAAATAAGACATATAAGTATACATATATGTACATATTAATAACGTATATGGTAATATATTATCAGGACAACATCAAATGACACTAATGTACTCAATATAGGTTCATCACGTTATACTCTCTATTTAACCCCTTCGGTTCCAGACTCTTCAGATAATGGATCCAATAAGCTTCCCGAAGTTGGAGTTTCTTAATTAAATTTCCCCCTCTCCTATTCATTTCTACCTGTTCCAAAACCAAAAATTTCAATTGAGCTATAGAGTGTCCCATTTCATTGAAGTGGAATGGAATTGGTAAATGGTACTTTTTGCACCTGATATCCGATTTATGATGGGAAATGCGATCTTTTATAGTTTGAGAAGTTTCTCCCACATAAACTTTGCCACAAGGACACTTAATAGCGTACACTACAGATTTTGAATTACATGTGAAGTATCCTTTAATGGGAATATCTTCACCAGTTAAGGGATGTGAAATTTTGGGGCCCTTTAATACATTCGTGCATTGCGCACATTGGAGACATGGATATGTGCCTTTTCTCTGAGTGCAAAGAAATTGTTGTACTGGAACCTTAATATTAGAGCCTATGTCAGCTCGAACAATTTTATTCTTAATATTGCTCGCCCTTCTAAAACAGGGTAAGAAGGGGGTCTGAAATTCCGTAATATTTGGGAAACTGTCTCGGAGTATGTGCCAATGTTTACGTATCTTGTTGTGTAATTTGTACATAAACGGGTGAAATGTGTGGACGAATGGAATTCTCGGTGTTGTGATACGTCTTGTTTGGTTATCAGTATGGTTACGGGACTGGTTCAATAACCTCCGTGGATACCCTCTCAGTAAAAACTTATTTTCCATTTCGTCCAAACGATGTGAGCGAACCTCCGGATCACTTACTATTCTTTTTACTCGTTCAAACTCTGAAGTTGGCACTGATTTTTTAACCGCATTTGAATGGCAACTTTGGTAGAGTAAAAGATTATTCCGATCAGTTTCCTTAGTATATAAATCAAGGGAAAGGTTACCAGTCTCGTCTAAAAATACCATAGTGTCTAAGAAACTAATCTTCCTTTGGTCATGGTTTAAAGTAAACTTTAACTCAGGCCAGACACGGTTTAATTAATCAAAGAAACAATATAGGCTCTCATTAGTACCCCTCCAAATGCAAAAAATATCGTCTATATATCGACGCCACAATAAGCAATGGGTTCTAAATAAATCATTGGGATAAACATAGTCTTTCTCAAAAAAAGACATGTAGCAATTGGCGTACGGGGGGGGCCACATTAGACCCCATCACAGTTTCCTGTTTCTGAAGATAAAAAGTGTCTTCAAAAATAAAATGATTTTTAGTTAGTACTAGTTCCAATATTTCCAAAAGAAAAGATATCACATTGGAATCAAAGGAAGATTCTTCCAATAATCTTTCAATTGCTCTTATGCCCTTTGAGTGTTGAATAGATGTATATAGATTATTCACATCTAAAGTTACTAGTATAGTATCTTTGGGTAACTGCCCCATTCCTCGAATAAGATGTAAAAAGGCTCCTGTATCCAATAGAAAAGATGGAGTTTCTTTAATTAACCCCTTCCCGACCCATGACGCCACGTAGGCGTCATGAAAATCAGTGCCAATCCGACCCATGACGCCTATGTGGCGTCATGAAAGGATCGCGTCCCTGCGGGTCGGGTGACCGGGGTCACTGAAAGGTCACCCGACCCGCCGGCACAGGACCCTTTGTGCTTCACCACAGGGGGGTTGGCTTAACCCCCCGTGGCCACGATCGCTCTGATTGGCTGTTAAAAGTGAAACAGCCAATCAGAGCAATATGAAATATTACAATCCAGCCATGGCCGATGCTGCAATAGCATCTGCCATGGCTGGACACCGAACCCTGACCCCCCCACACGGATTCACGGCGGCGATCGGCCGCCGCCACCGAAAGATGGCAGCGGTCGGTCACCGCCGTCACTAAAAGCTCCCCTCGTCCTGGCCTCCGCTGCCCCCACCTTCCGATCCCCCCCCCTCACTTCCGACCCCCATACTCACCTCTCCCGGTCCACCGATGTCCCTGGATCCTTCCCGGCGGCTGCCCGGGATTCTTCATGGGCGCCGCCATCTTGGAAAATGGCGGGCGCATGCGCAGTGCGCCCGCCGGCCGGTGCATGCGCAGTGCGCCCTGCCTAGTCAAAAAATTTATTTTGATCACTGTGATAAACTGTCACAGTGATCAAAATAAAAAAAAGTAAGTGAACCCCCCTGTCATAGGTAGGGAAAAATAATAAAGAATTTTTTTTTTTCCTATTAGGCCCTGTGCACACGTTGCGGATTTTGCTGCGGATCCGCAGCTGATTTCTCTGCTGATCCGCAGCTGATTTCTCTGCTGATCCGCAGCTGATTTCGCTGCTGATCCGCAGCGGATTTCGCTGCTGTTCCGCAGCGGATTTCGCTGCTGATCCGCAGCGGATTTCACTGCTGATCCGCAGCTGATTTCGCTGCTGATCCGCAGCTGATTTCGCTGCTGATCCTCAGCTGATTTCGCTGCTCTGATCCGCTGCATGAATTCGCTGCGGATCAGCAGCGAAATCAGCAGCGAAATCAGCTGCGGATCAGCAGCGAAATCAGCTGCGGATCAGCAGCGGATTTCGCTGCTGATCCGCAGCTGATTTCGCTGCTGATCCGCAGCGGATTTCGCTGCTAATCCGCAGCTGATTTCTCTGCTGATCCGCAGCTGATTTCTCTGCTGATCCGCAGCTGATTTCGCTGCTGATCCGCAGCGGATTTCGCTGCTGTTCCGCAGCGGATTTCGCTGCTGATCCGCAGCGGATTTCACTGCTGATCCGCAGCTGATTTCGCTGCTGATCCGCAGCTGATTTTGCTGCGGATCAGCAGCGGATTTTGCTGCGGATCCGCAGCGGATTTGGCGCTGCGGATCCACAGCAGATCAGAAACCATGTACAGTACAATGCAAATAAATGTTAAAAAAAAACGCTGTGCACATGCTGCAGATTTTTCAGCGCGGATTTGCTGCGGTTTTAAATCCGCAGCATGTCAATTCTTTGTGCGGATTCTGCAGCGATTTTACACCTATTCCATTATAGGCGTAAAACCGCAGAGAAAAACCGCAGCAAATCCGCGCTAAATACGCAGGTAAAAGGCAGGTCGTTTTACCTGCGGATTTTAGAGAAATCCGCAAGTGAATCCGCAACGTGTGCACGGGGCCTTAGGGTCAGGCTGGGTTCATATTGCATTATGGCAGTCCGTTAACACTGCCATTCACCCCATTTGTGTGCGCATCGCAACGCATGCCATGAAGCGGCATGCGTTCGCGACGTGTCGTCATTCAGTGACGGAGCCTTGGACGCAGGCTGCAGCGTCTGGGCTCCATCACCGCTAGCACAGATGAATCATCGCTGATTCCTCTGCACTAGCGGGTATAGCATAACGCGATCGCGTTATGCTATACCGTTACCAGCCCGTCAACGCTACGTGTTGAACGGGCTGGTAAAACGCAATATGAACCCAGCCTTAGGGTTACAACTAGGGTTAGGGTTAGAACTAGGTTAAGGGTTAGAACTAGGGTAAGGGTTAGAACTAGGGTTAGGGTTGGAATTAGGGTTAGGGTTGGAATTAGGGTTAAGGTTGGGATTAGGGTTAGGGTTGGGATAAGCGTTAGGGGTGTTTTGGGGTTAGGGTTGGGATTAGGGTTAGGCTTGTGGTTAGGTTTATGGTTAGAGTTGGGATTAGGGTTAGGGGTGTGTTGGGGTTAGGGTTATGGTTAGGGTTTGTATTAGGTTAGGGGTGTGTAGGGGTTAGGGTTGGGGTTAGGGGTGTGTTGGGGTTAGGGTTGGAGTTAGAATTGAGGGGTTTCCACTATTTAGGTACATCAGGGGATCTCCATACGCGACATGGCGCCACCATTGATTCCTGCAAATTTTGCGTTCAAAAAGTCAAACAGTGCTCCCTTTATTCCAAGCCCCGACGTGTGCCCAAACAGTGGTTTACCCCCACATATGGGTATCAGCGTACTCGGGAAAAATTGCACAACAACTTTGGGGGTCTAATTTCTCCTGTTACTGTTGGGAAAAAAATTGGGGACTAAAAAAGTTATTTTTGTGGAAAAAAAATGATTTTTTATTTTCACGGCTCTGCGTTATAAACTTCTGTGAAGAACTTGGGGGTTCAAAGTGCTCACCACACATCTAGATAAGTTCCTTGCGGGGTCTAGTTTCCAAAATGGGGTCACTTGTGGGGAGTTTATACTGTTTAGGCACATCAGGGACTCTGCAAACGTAACATGACGCCCGCAGACCATTCCATCAAGTCGGCAATTCAAAACGTCACTACTTCCCTTCCGAGCCCCGAAGTGTGCCCATACAGTAGTTTTCTCCCACATATGGGATATCAGCGTACTCAGGACAAATTGGACAACAACTTTTGAGGTCTAATTTCTCCTGTTACCCTTGGGAAAATAAAAAAATTGGGGACTAAAAGATCATGTTTGTGGAAAAAATATGATTTTTTTATTTTCATGGCCCGCGTTATAAACTTCTGTGTAGCCCTTGGGGGTTCAAAGTGCTCACTACACATCTAGATAAGCTCCTTGGGGGGTCTAGTTTCCAAAATGGGGTCACTTGTGGGGGTTTCTACTGTTTAGGCACATCAGGGGCTCTGCAAAGGCAACATGACGCCCACAGAGCATTCCATCAAGTCTGCATTCCAAAATGGCGCTCCTTCCCTTCTGTGCTCTCCCATGCGCCAAAACAGTGGTTCCCCCCCACATATGGGGTACCAGTGTACTCAGGACAAGCTGTACAACAACTTTTGTGGTCCAATTTCTCCTGTTACCCTTGTGAAAATAAAAAATTGCGGGTTAGAAAAATCAGTTTTGAGGAAAAAAATGATTTTTTATTTTCACGGCTCTGCATTACAAACTTCTGTGAAGCACGTGGGGTTCAAGGTGCTCACCACACATCTAGTTAAGTTCCTTGAGGGTCTAGTTTACAAAATGTGGTCACTTGTGGGGGTTTCTACTGTTTAGGCACATCAGGGGCTCTGCCCGCCCGCAGACCATTCCATCAAGTCGGCATTTCAAAGCGTCACTACATCCCTTCCAAGCCCTGACGTGTGCCCAAACAGTGGTTCTCCCCCACATGTGAGGTACTAGCGTACTTAGGACAAATTAGACAACAACTTTTGGGGTCCAATTTCTCCTGTAACCATTGTGAAAATAAAAAATATGGGGCTAAATAATAATTTTTTGAGAAAAAAAAAAGATTTTTTATTTTCACGGCTCTGCGTTATAAAGTTTTGTGAAGCACCTGGGGGTTTAAAGTGCTCACTGTGCATCTGCATAAGTTTCTTAGGGGGTCTAGTTTCCAAAATGGGTCATTTGTGGGGGAGCTCCAAAGTTTAGGCATACAGGGGCTCTCCAAACATGACATGGTGTCCGCTAACGACTGGAGCTAATTTTCCATTCAAAAAGTCAAATGGCGCTCCTTCCCTTCTGAGCCCTGCCGTGCCCCCAAACAGTAGTTTATGACCACATATGAGGTATCTGTGTACTCAGGAGAAATTGCCCAACAAATTTTAGGATCCAATTTATACTGTTGCCCATGTGAAAATGAAAAAACTGAGGCTAAAAGAAAATTTTTGTGAAAAAAAAAGTACTTTCTTTTTTTTACGGATCAATTTGTGAAGCACTTGGGGGTTCAAAGTGCTCACTCTGCATCTAGATAAGTTCCTTGGGGGGTCTAGTTTCCAAAATGGGGTCACTTGTGGGGAGCTCCAATGTTTAGGCACACAGGGACTCTCCAAATGCGACATGGCATCCGCTAAATATTCCAGCATATTTTCCATTCAAAAAGTCAAATGGCGCTCCTTCCCTTCTGAGCCCTGCCGTGCGCCCAAACAGTGGTTTATGACCACATATGAGGTATCGGTGTACTCAGGAGAAATTGCCCAACACATTTTAGGATCCAATTTATACTGTTGCCATGTGAAAATGAAAAAACTGAGGCTAAAAGAAAATTTTTGTGAAAAAAAAAAGTACTTTCTTTTTTTTACGGATCAATTTGTGAAGCACCTGGGGGTTTAAAGTGCTCACTCTGCATCTAGATAAGTTCCTTTGGGGTCTAGTTTCCAAAATGGGGTCACTTGTGGGGGAGCTCCAATGTTTAGGCACACAGGGACTCTCCAAATGCGACATGGCAACCGCTAAATATTCCAGCATATTTTCCATTCAAAAAGTCAAATGGCGCTCCTTCCCTTCTGAGCCCTGCCGTGCGCCCAAACAGTGGTTTATGACCACATATGAGGTATCGGTGTACTCAGGAGAAATTGCCCAACAAATTTTAGGATCCATTTTATCCTGTTGCCCATGTGAAAATGAAAAAACTGAGGCTAAAAGAAAATTTTTGTGAAAAAAAAAGTACTTTCTTTTTTTACGGATCAATTTATGAAGCACCTGGGGGTTCAAAGTGCTCACTCTGCATCTAGATAAGTTCCTTACGGCGTCTAGTTTCCAAAATGGGGTCACTTGTGGGGGAGCTCCAATGTTTAGGCACACAGGGACTCTCCAAATGCGACATGGCAACCGCTAAATATTCCAGCATATTTTCCATTCAAAAAGTCAAATGGCGCTCCTTCCCTTCTGAGCCCTGCCGTGCACCCAAACAGTGGTTTGTGACCACATATGAGGTATCTGTATACTCAGGAGAAATTGCCCAACAAATTTTATGGTCCATTTTATCCTGTTGCCCATGCAAAAATGAAAAAATTGATGCTAAAAGAAAAATTTTGTTGGAAAAATTAAAATGTCCATTTTTTCCTTCCACGTTGCTTTAGTTCCTGTGAAGCACCTGAAGGGTTAATAATCTTCTTGAATGTAGTTTTGAGTAGCTTGAGGGGTGCAGTTTTTATAATGGTGTCACTTTTGGGTATTTTCTGCCATATAAACCCCTGAAAGTGACTTCAAATGTGAGGTGGTAAATTGGTGAAATTTTCAAAAATTTGGCCAAAGTTCCCATTTTTTTTCACAAATAAACGCAAAAATTATCGACCTAAATTTACCACTAACATGAAGCCCAATATGTCACGAAAAAACAATCTCAGAATCGCTAGGATCCGTTGAAGCGTTCCTGAGTTATTACCTCATAAAGGGACACTGGTCAGAATTGCAAAAAATGGCCAGGTCATTTAGGTCAAAATAGGCTGGGTCATGAAGGGGTTAAAGGTGTGAAAATCTTTTCCAAGATAATAGACAGAGGAGATAAAATAGAATTTGTGGACGCCACAATAGGACGGCCCGGAGGTCTGTCCAATCTCTTGTGGATTTTGGGTAATATATAGAATACAGGGATCATAGGATCGTCCTTGGTCAGATATTCTTTCATTTTTGTGTCTATGATTTGTAGAGTTAAAGCTCTATCAGTAATATTAGAAATCTGTTCCTTAATCTGAACAGTTGGATTATAAGGTAATATTTCATAGACATCCTGATTCCCTAGTTGTGAATATATTTCCTCTATATAAAAGGATCGATCCATGATCACTGTGGCTCCCCCCTTATCCGCTGGTTTTATAATTATATCTTTATCATTCATTATTGATTTTAGAGCCAAGCGGTCCTCTTTTTTGAGATTGGATTGGAGATGAAACTCACCCTTGGTTATTTGTTTAGAAAATTCTGCCACCTCCCTATTGATACGAGCAATATAGGTTTCCACTGGGTGATTATTCTTGGGTGGCATGAAATTACTCTGGAGTCTAAGACCCAATTTTGATAGATTAATTGGAGCGGGTTGTGAAACAGGTAAATTAAAGGGTTCTGACGTATCAAAATAAGCTTTCAAGCGTAGGTTTCTAAAAAACCTCTGTAGGTCTATGTCAAGTTGAAATGTATTGAATTTGTATGTAGGACAAAAAGAAAGCCCTTTCTGTAACAAGTTCATTTCCGGTACACTCAAACTCTTAGAGGAAATATTAATGACTAAATTGTTGTTACCTGGGACCTCGTATGCATCCCTTGTCGCTGAATTTCTGAAACATTGACCCCCCGCCTCGTCCTTTTCTTGGTTGTCTCCCTCTGCTGGAGCCTAAAAAAGACGATCGGTTGTAGTCCATGCGATCGCTGTCTGAACTTGAGGCTGAAGTGCCATCCGTGTTCCTGAAACGACGATAATTTGGACGGAAAGAAAAACCTTGCCATTTGTAGACTCTTTTCTGCAGATAATCTTGTGTGTCTCTAATAAATTTCTGTCTCTTCCGTTTCTCTGTTTCCTTCCTGAAAATATCAAGATTATCCTTGGTGCGAGATTTAATTGCTTCAAAGTCTTCTTTTGGTAGAGAGTCCTTTAGTTGGGTTTCGACTTTAGAAACCTTCTCCTGGCAAGTCTTTATTTCTCTATTTAGATTCTCTAAGGTTAACGTCATCAAATCTAGAGAGCACTTATTTAAGATTTGTTCGAATTTTTGACAGAATTCACTGTTATCTTGAAATCAGGTAGGTCTCAATGAGACGCGAAGGCCTCGTGGAATCCTCTGAGTTTTAATATA
The DNA here is from genome assembly GCA_033576555.1 of Oophaga sylvatica. NCBI lineage: Eukaryota > Metazoa > Chordata > Amphibia > Anura > Dendrobatidae > Oophaga > Oophaga sylvatica. The sequence continues at coordinate 511,500,130 of JARQOD010000001.1, forward strand.
TTCTGCTATAGTTATACTATGCAATTCTAAACTAACTAAGTGGCGAGATTCCCGTTCCAGATCACGAGATTTAAACTCGCTCCCTGAGATTTGTAAAAAATCTCCAGTGGTTGTAACTTGTGATATAATCTCAGCCACTTATGTCTCACTATATGAGAAGCTACTTATAGACATCTCAATGTTTTGGATGGAAAAATAAAAAAGTAAATTAAAGGATACTTCACATGTACAGTCATGGCCAAAAGTTTTGAGAATGACACAAATATTATATTTTCACATGATCTGCTGCCCTCTGGTTTTTTTGTGTGTTTGACAGATGTTTTTATCACAGACAGAAATATAATTGCAAACATATGAGTAACAAAAGCTTATATTGACAGTTAGAATGAGTTAATGCAGCAAGTCAATATTTGCAGTGTTGACCCTTCTTCTTCAGGACCTCTGCAATTCTCCCTGGCATGCTCTCAATCAACTTCTGGACCAAATCCTGACTGATAGCAGTCCATTCTTGCACAATCAATGCTTTCATTTTGTCAGAATTTTTAGGTTTTTGTTTGTCCACCCGTCTCTTGATGATTGACCACAAGTTCTCAATGGGATTAAGATCTGGGGAGTTTCCAGGCCATGGACCCAAAATCTCTATGTTTTGTTCCCTGAGCCATTTAGTTATCACCTTTGCTTTATGGCAAGGTGCTCCATCATGCTGGAAAAGGCATTGTTGATCACCAAACTGCTCTTGGAGGGTTGGGAGAAGTTGCTCTTGGAGGACATTCTGGTACCATTCTTTATTCATGGCTGTGTTTTTAGGCAAGACTGTGAGAGAGCCGATTCCCTTGGCTGAGAAGCAACCCCACACAGGAATGGTTTCAGGATGCTTAACAGTTGGCATGAGACAAGACTGGTGGTAGCGCTCACCTTGTCTTCTCCGAATGAGGCGTTTTCCTGATGTCCCAAACAATCAAAAAGGGGATTCATCAGAGAAAATAACTTTACCCCAGTCCTCAGCAGTCCACTGCCTGTACCTTTTGCAGAATATCAGTCTGTCCATGATGTTTTTTCTGGAGAGAAGTGGCTTCTTTGCTGCCCTCCTTGAGACCAGGCCTTGCTCCAAGAGTCTCCGCCTCACAGTGCGTTCAGATGCACTCACACCTGCCTGCTGCCATTCCTGAGCAAGCTCTGCACTGCTGGTAGCCCGATCCCGCAGCTGAAACACTTTTAAGAGACAGTCCTGGCGCTTGCTGGTCTTTCTTGGGCGCCTTGGAGCCTTTTTGGCAACAATGGAACCTCTCTCCTTGAAGTTCTTGATGATGCGATAGATTGTTGACTGAGGTGCAATCTTTCTAGCTGCGATACTCTTCCCTGTTAGGCCATTTTTGTGCATTGCAATGATGACTGCACGTGATTCTTTAGAGATAACCATGATTAACAGAAGAGAAACAATGATGCCAAGCACCAGCCTCCTTTTAAAGTGTCCAGTGGTGTCATTCTTACTTAATCATGACAGATTGATCTCCAGCCATGTCCTCATCAACACCCACACCTGTGTTAATGGAGCAATCACTGAAAAGAGGTTAGCTGGTCCTTTTAAGGCAGGGCTGGAATGATGTTGAAATGTGTTTTGGGGGATAAAGTTCATTTTCTAGCCAAATATTGACTTTGCAAGTAATTGCTGTTAAGCTGATCACTCTTTATAACATTCTGGAGTATATGCAAATTGCCATTAGAAAAAGTGAAGCAGTAAACTTTGTAAAAATTAATATTTGTGTCATTCTCAAAACTTTTGTCCATGACTGTAATTCAAAATCTGTAGTGTACGCTATTAAGTGTCCTTGTGGTAAAGTTTATGTGGAGAAACTTCTCAAACTATAAAAGATCGCATTTCCCATCATAAATCGGATATTAGGTGCAAAAAGTACCATTTACCAATTCCATTCCACTTCAATGAAATGGGACACTCTATTGCTCAATTGAAATTTTTGGTTTTGGAACAGGTAGAAATGAATAGAGAGGGGGAAATTTAATTAAGAAACTCCAACTTCGGGAAGCTTATTGGATCCATTATCTGAAGAGTCTGGAACCGAAGGGGTTAAATAGAGAGTATAACGTGATGAACCTATATTGAGTACATTAGTGTCATTTGATGTTGTCCTGATAATATATTACCATATACGTTATTAATATGTACATATATGTTTACTTATATGTCTTATTTTTTCCGTAGGTCACAACATAATTCTTCCTTTTCACTGAATACTTACCTATATCACTGGTTCCAGCGTTGATCTTTTCACCTATAAGAAAACCGCTGCACTATCACATGGTTTTGCGTTCCACTGAGCGTGTCACGCCGGACTTCGGTCCAATAGTAAACACTTACTCACTTCCGGCCATGTGCGTCATCACAGCGCTCTGTACACGTCACTTTGAACGGACTGTTCCTTACTTCCGGCGTTCATCGCCATTTTAGGACGCACATGGAGCACAGTATGTTGAGCGCACCACTCAGGCATGCATGCCTTTACTAAATAGCGCTACCGAAGCTGTAATTCTCTAAAAAGAAGTCCGGTAATGGTAAGGTTTATTTAATGTCTTAATAGTGTCACTTGGATTGTACCACTGAATAGATCATACTGAAGAACCTTTTGTTATTCAGAACCTTTTGTTATTCAGAACACAGGTCATTTGACAGGCGCAATAATACATGCTGAGAAGCTTTAAGATAAAAGCGCCACTATTTCTGATCCCTGTTTCATTTCTTCCGTGGTAAGATTGCTTGATATCACTATTGGCACATTTTGTTCCTTCTCTTTACAAGATGGGAACATTTTTCTTTTTACAAGATTGGAACACTTCCATTTAGCGGTCTATTCTATTTGTTTCAGATATCACTTTGATTATATACAAAATTGGGTAAGCTAATTTTATTAAATACTATACACCCGCTATAATAACCACCTCACTGGAGATCACTAATATGGTAATGATATGCACTATCTTGTTTTCTGTTTTAAAAAAACCTCTGTAGGACTCTTTGGGGCTCATATAGCTGATCTTTTTCACTATAAGATGTCACTACAATGATGTCTCTAATGCTCACTATATTGGGTAAAGCTTACTAGAAAATCAATATGAAACTATTAGAAGCTATATATTATTATTTTTTATGTTCATTTTTTAACTTTTGATGAGTATGATTTTATACATGTTTGTTATCCTTTGTTGATATATTTATATTCTTTTCCAGTCTGATGAAGGTCGAGGTTTTCGACCGAAACGTCATCTTGGATTTTGTAAATAAAAATTCTTGTGGTTTAACATCATCTTTACAGTGCCAGATTTGTTCTATTGAATATTATAGTTATGGGTTTGGTAACCCTTTAATCAGGGCACCTTGACTTTATTGAGGAGTGACGTGTACTGATTTTTCAACATTTTTGCATGAAACAAAGCCTAACTCCGTGTGAAACAGCTACGCCCGGCTGACATTGTGGTGGAGCCTTCTTTTGGACAGAACTAAGTCTCTATCTGCAGCGTCCTGCTAGACTCCTGTTCTTCCTGACCCCGGTTACGTATCAGCACTGTTGGGCCCCTCTGTGACCTATAGTCCAGCAGGGTCTCCGGTTTCTCCCACTAGCCGTGAAGGTACTAGCAAGCTCAGACCCAGTGTCCGGTAGTGCAGAGTGGAGGTAAGCTATCGTTGCTATTTCTCCTCAGTCACTCTCTTTCCCTTTTTCCACTTGCCTGTCATCCTACTCACACCTTTAACATAAGCACAACAGCAGTAAATGTCAGCTTCCTTCCCTTCACCGCTCTCCAAGCGTTGGCACGCTTAACTTCTGAAACGCTCACTGTTGGAATCTCAGTGGACTCAACCTTGACCAGACCAAGTGGCAATCCTTCCCACTACACTGAACTCCACGATATAAGCTGAGTGTTTGCTGAAGTCCTCAGGCTTTCAGATAAGTCTTTCTTTCTGGCTAGAGTTCCCTCTCAGAATGTCTGAGGTAGCTAGCTCGTCTGCTCTCCAACACGCTCTGACACAGACTACTGTAATCTGAGCTCTGAGCTAGAATGTCTAGAATGTCTACTGCTCTATCTCTCCACACCCTTATATACCTTTGTATTCTAAAGGGCTCCCTCTGGTGGCACCAGGAAAATGTGGAGTGTGAATGAATATCGGGTGATTGTGAATTACCTTTCATGCATCCTCCTGGGTAACATGTGGCACCAAGCGCAGCTGGGCTACACACAAACAGCACTTCCGAGCACCAACTGGCGGTGTTGGAGCCCAGGGTCAAGGAGGATATGTAAAAAATATATACAGTATTTGCCTTTTTACTTTGCAATTAAAAATGTAGATACTCCAAACAAGAGAAAGATAACCTGTACTATCATAAGATGATGATTTTAATTAAACAAACGTATATACACTACCGGTCAAAAGTTTAGGGTCACTTAGAAATTTCCTTATTTTGAAAGAAAAGCAGTTTTTTTCCAATGAAGCTAACATTAAATGATTCAGAAATACACTCTATACAGTGTTAATGTGGTAAATGACTATTCTAGCGGCAAACGTCTAGTTTGTAATGCAATATCTTCATAGGTGTATAGAGGCCCATTTCCAACAACCATCACTCCAGTGTACTTATGGTATTTTCTGTTCGCTAACTGTGTAAGAAGGCTAATAGATGGTTAAAATACCCTTTAAAACCCTTGTGCAAGTATGTTAACACAGCTGAAAACCGTTTGGTTGATTAGAGAAGCTATAAACCTGACCTTCCTTTGAGCTTGTTGAGAATCTGGAGCATTTCATTTGTTGGTTCCATTAAACTCTCAAAATGGCCAAAAAAAAAGAACTTTCTTGTGAAACTCGACAGTCTATTCTTGTTCTTAGAAATGAAGGCTATTCCATGCGAAAAATTACCAAGAAACTGAAGAATTCATACAATGTTGTGTAGTACTCCCTTTAGAGGAGTGCACAAACAAGCTCTAATCAGAGAAGAAAGACAAGTGGGAGGCCCCGCTGCACAACTGAGCAACAAGACAAGTACATTAGAGCCTTTAGTTTGAAAAATTGACGCCTCACAGGTCCTCAACTGGCAGCTTCATTAAACAGTACACATTAAACGCCAGTGTCAACATCTACAGTGAAGAGGCGATTTGGGGATGCTGGCCTTCAGGGCAGATTGGCAAAACAAAAGCCATATTCCTCTGTCCAATGTCTGTGTTCTTTTGCCCATATTAATCTTTTCCTTTCATTTAAAGCCAGTCTTAAATATGGCTTTTGTTTTGCCGATCTGCCCTGAAGGCCAGCATCCCCAAATCGCCTCTTCACTGTAGATGTTGACACTGGCGTTTAATGTGTACTGTTTAATGAAGCTGCCAGTTGAGGACCTGTGAGGCGTCAATTTTTCAAACTAAAGACTCTAATGTACTTGTCTTGTTGCTCAGTTGTGCAGCGGGGCCTCCCACTTGTCTTTCTTCTCTGGTTAGAGCTTGTTTGTGCACTCCTCTAAAGGGAGTACTACACACCATTGTATGAATTCTTCAGTTTCTTGGTAATTTTTCGCATGGAATAGCCTTCATTTCTAAGAACAAGAATAGACTGTCGAGTTTCACAAGAAAGTTCTTTTTTTTTGGCCATTTTGAGAGCTTAATGGAACCAACAAATGTAATGCTCCAGATTCTCAACAAGCTCAAAGGAAGGTCAGGTTTATAGCTTCTCTAATCAACCAAACGGTTTTCAGCTGTGTTAACATACTTGCACAAGGGTTTTAAAGGGTATTTTAACCATCTATTAGCCTTCTTACACAGTTAGCGAACACAAAATACCATAAGTACACTGGAGTGATGGTTGTTGGAAATGGGCCTCTATACACCTATGAAGATATTGCATTACAAACTAGACGTTTGCCGCTAGAATAGTCATTTACCACATTAACACTGTATAGAGTGTATTTCTGAATCATTTAATGTTAGCTTCATTGGAAAAAAACTGCTTTTCTTTCAAAAATAAGGAAATTTCTAAGTGACCCTAAACTTTTGACCGGTAGTGTAAATAAAGAATTGACAAACATAAACGCATACATTAACATGTCTAACAGCAATGCAAACCAAAAAAAATTTTGGTAATGAATCTGATATACGGTTTTAAATAAAAGCATACAAGTACATTTCAGAATCCATTAATGATGGATAAGTAACAGTATGTACACCTGTTATATAGTATAGACAATGAATGTAGGACTTAAAAACATCCTCAGCATTACAAGTTATCTGTGACATCCAAAAAAAATTCATTCGGTGAATAATGTCACTAAACCGTTTCTACAAATATATAAAATCTCCATCATGTAATACTGATAATATGTGCCAATAATCATTTTTATTAACAAATATAACCTTTAAAAAGTGCATAGTGCATAGTGAAAATTGCTATTTATGCCTGACTGTGGACTTGCAAGCATGACAACGGATAGATAAGGTATATATAGATGAGACTGCATAGCCACAGATGGTGAATGTCGATATAATACTGCACCTCAATAAAGTATGCGTTACTACTCCAGATCTTTTTTTATATAGTTTTATAAACAGGTTACGTGCATGTATGCTTGCGCCTTTGTTTGGACGCACAGACTGGCTTCCTGCTGTGACGCGTTGGGTAGTGGAGCGTCTGTGCGTCTTATGACGCAGACTAACATTCACGTTGCGCATCGTTCATCATCGCAAGCGTACCGACAACACAAAGGCGTTGTCATGACTGCTTTACTCAGTAAACATGCACCTATGATGAAACATACACGCATGTGCCCTATTACATAAGAAGCTACAAGAAAAACGCATGTGAGGTGTGCCGCAGCTGTTTTGTTAAGGTACAGTATTATATCGGCATTGTACAGGTGTCGCTATTCAGTCTGATAAATAGATATCATTCACCTATTCTATCATTGTCGTTGTTTCAGCACTACTTGCAAGTATATATTTTGCTATTGTCACTATGCACAATTTTCTTTTTCGAGGTAATGCATGATTTGTGGCCCTGATTATCAGGATTACATGATGGACCTTTATGATATGGGGTGTGAAATTTTTAAGTAAATATGTATATTTTCGAATGACACAAATATAAGTTATGATGAGGAGGATTAGTCCTACATCCATTGTTTGCACAATATTAGAGGTGTACATCACGTTCCTTACGCAACAATGGATTATTAAATGTACTTGTATGCCTTCATTTAAAACCCGAGAACACTGAAGGCTAACCTTCGCACTGCAGCTGTTGTCAAAGTTCAACCCCCATTATGCACTTCCAACCTTGCAGCATTTGAGTCATGATGTGAGTTGGATTTTTCAAAGTACTGGAGTGACAAGGTTCGCCATCAGTACCCTATAGCATAAGTAGGCTTTTGTGTTTGCACTTGTGTTGGACATGTGCATAGCTGCAATAATATGTTCAAATTTGTTAGTTACAGATTTGTGCCAAAGACTAATCATTTTATGGTTTTAAAGGTGCCGTTTCACTCATTTACAGCATTGAAATAATGGTTTAGCCTCATATGTATGTGTAGCACTAGCCACTTTGACTTGTCATGTTGTTTTCAGCATGTGTAGGTAGCAGTTATTATTGCCGGACACACAGCAGGGGAACAGCAGGCGTTACTGAACCCCACAAACACATCAGCGATTGTTTTGATCTGTGCATCCAACACTTCCGAGCAGCAACTGGCGGTGTTGAAGCCCAGGGTAAAGGAGGGTGTAGGCAGAGGCCTAGTATGATCTGGTGGAACGTTGATTTTGAGGTAGCATGAATTTTTGCCAGACCCACAGGAGGGAACAGCAGGCGTTACTGAACCCCACAAACACATCAGCGATAGTTTGGATCTGTGCATCCAACACTTCCGAGCAGCAACTGGCGGTGCTGAAGCCCAGGGTCAAGGAGGGTGTAGGCAAAGGCCTAGTATGATCTGGTGGAACGTTGATTTTGAAGTAGCATGAATTTTTGCCAGACACACAGCAGGGGAACAGCAGGCGTTACTGAACCCCACAAACACATCAGCGATAGTTTGGATCTGTGCATCCAACACTTCCGAGCAACAACTGGCGGTGTTGAAGCCCAGGGTCAAGGAGGGTGTAGGCAGAGGCCTAGTATGATCTGGTGGAACGTTGATTTTGAGGTAGCATGAATTTTTGCCAGACACACAGCAGGGAACAGCAGGCGTTACTGAACCCCACAAACACATCAGCGATTGTTTTGATCTGTGCATCCAACACTTCCGAGCAGCAACTGGCTGTGTTGAAGCCCAGGGTCAAGGAGGGTATTGAAATAAAATATAGAGTTTTTGCCTTGTTACGTGGCACTTGGAAATGTATGTACTCAAAACAAGAAAAACTTAAGCTTTACTAGGACAATAAAATGATGAATTTCAATTCCAAAAATAAAAATAAACACCCTTAAAATATAAACGCATATAAGCACATGCCAACAAGAAATGGAACACCACACCACCAACAATTTATTTTAAAAAATCTAGGGGTTGAAATGAATGAATACAAGTCCATTTTTGTTTTTATTAATGATGCGTAAGGAACGGTATGTAAAACCATAATATAGTGCAGACAATGGATTTTGTAATAGAAAGCATCATCATTAAAATTTATAAGTGACAGTCACACAGATTGAAATACTTTCATTTATGAAAATTGGTACTTCGGACAGCATATAATACATGTCCAGCATGGACTCATTGATTTAATGACGCATTAATGTAATATGAAAATTTTTTTTTTAAAAAATACAGCATGCATTGTCCAAATTAAAGTGTGTGCCTGCAAGTGGAGGTGAAACAAAGGCAACGGATAGCTAAGGTATATACTATGTCTGTATCAGACAGTGCATAGCCTCTGATGGCGAATGGCGATGTCATACTGTACGTCAATAAAGGCTGCGGCAGCACTCATGCACATTTTGCTTTTACACTGTTGAAGAGGGGAAAAGCATGTATGTTTGCGCAAGGCTTTATCCGCCAACACTACCTTCCTACTGTCACGCGTAGGGTAGGGTAGTGTCTGGCTATTATATGACTCTCTCTAGCAGTGAGGTTACGCAGCGTTATTCAGCCGTAGGGCCACAACAAAGACGACATCAGTAATGATTTACTGTCTAAACATCCACCTAGCAACGAAACAAGCACGTTCCCTCTTCAACAAGCTATAAGACAAACAAGCATGATGGGTGACGCTGTCTTTATTGAGGTACAGTATTAGATCGAGATTGTCCATGAGTAACTATGCACTGTGATACCTATATACCATTATCAATTTATATCTGTTGTGCTTGTTTCAACAGCACTTGCAGGTATAACTACCTATTGGCAGTATGCATGATGCACTTTGTAGATGTACAAAATTATTATTGCGCCTTATTATCAGGTCTAGATGCTGGCCATTTCATAAATGGTGTGTGAAGTTACAGTTGCCTCAGTCTTAGTATTTTAATATGTCTGTTAGATATAGAACTCATGATGATGATGATGATGATGTTTATGATTCGTACATCCATTGACTGCATTATCTTACAGGTCCAGATAACGTTCCTTAAGCAGCATTAATGGATAATGATGAAATGTAGTTTTATGCATTCATTTAAAAAATTAAACCCTATGTATTATTTTTGGTTACCATTTGTACTCGCCATGTGCATATATGCGCTATGATGGCAAATTAATATTTGTACATTTTTCAGATTCAAATTAATCATTTTGGTGCTGGAAAACTTAAATTTTTCCTGTTTTGAACATAACAATCGGTGACGGCTCTTCCCTATGTGGAGCAACATAGACATGTGTTGTTCTGTGCATGTGTAGGGAACAGGAGACTTCTTGCCGGACACACAGCAGGGGAACAGCTGGCGTTACTGAACCCCACTAACACTATAGCTTGTGTATTGGTCTGTGGACACGGCACTTCTGAGCAGCAACTGTCAGTGTTGTAGCCCAGGGAGTAGAGTTCAGGTGGTAGAAAGATGAACATAACAGGAGACATGGATAACGTTGCCAACCAGTTATTTAATCTGAAACTGGACAGGCAAATTCAGGCGAGATCCATGCCTTGTTCATTTTCAGAAAAGTAAGCCGGTCTACATTATCGGAGGATAGTCGCATGCGACGGTCTGTTAGTACACCACCTGCAGCACTAAAGACGCGCTCCGATAATACACTGGCAGCAGGGCAAGCCAGCACCTCCATTGCATACTGGCTAAGCTCTGGCCATGTATCCAGCTTAGGCCTCTTTCACACATCCGGTGTGCGCCTGACGGCACCCCCAGCATTTAGCCGCAGCGCCACATCAGAAAACCTGATGCGCCGCATGCGCCGCATGCGCCGCATGCGTTTTTTTGCCGGATGGTTTCTGATGCCCGAAGACATCAGGGGAATCCGGCAAAAAAAAAAAAACGTTACATGCTGCGTTTTGTCCGGCCGCCGGAATGTACATTTCCGCCGCATCCGGACAAAATCGCATACGACGCATTGACATGCGGCGCCATCCGGCGCTAATGCAAGTCAATGCAAAAAAAACCGCAAGCGGCGCATCAGGTTTTCTGATGCGGCGCTGCGGCTAAATGCTGGGGGCGCCGTCAGGCGCACACCGGATGTGTGAAAGAGGCCTTAGAGACCCAAAACTTGAATGGGAAGAGCCATCTGGGAGTACAGTGAGAGGGCAAGACATGTAGTCTGTCATCATCTTACGGAAACGTTGCCTCCTGCTGACTGGAGCCGTCTGGGATGGTGTAGACATTTGTGGCGCTGACACAAAACTTCGCCACATTTGGAACATACTGGTCTTGCCCTGTGCAGAGGCGCTGCTTCTGCTCCCTCTTGTTGCAGAGCTGTCTCCACTGCCTCGACGCACAGAGCTGCTTTGTAAAGCAGTAGCAGCAGCAGTGCTCTCGGCTGGAATGGAGAACATGATGGATTGCACCATTGTGTCTTGGTACTCCCGCATTTTACGCTCCCGGTTCAACGGTGTGATGAGGCTTTGTAAGTTGTCCCGGTAGCGAGGGTCTAGGAGGGTGTACACCCAATAATCAGACGTGGTGAGAATGTGGGCGATGGGGCGTCGTTTCTCAGGCACTGCAGCATGAAATCAACCATGTGCTGCAGACTCCCAACTGGCCAAGAAACGCTGTCCCCTGCAAGAGGCGTCATCTCTGCCTGCTCTGCATCACCCCACCCTCGCTCTACATACTGACTAGAGCATTGTGTACCTCCTTCTGGAGCGATGTCTTCCTCCTCCATTGACTCCTCCTCATCCTCCTCACAAAGTGACCCCTGCCTAGCCCTTTGTGAGGAACCACGTTGCGCTGACTGTCCAGAAGGTGATGGAATTTGTGACTCCTCATCCTCCACCTCTTCCAAAACCTCATCCCTTAGTGCTTGCAGTGTTTTTTGAAGCAGGCAGATAAGGGGAACAGTCAGGCTGACTAGTGCATCATCTGCACTCGCCATCCGCGTTGACTCATCAAACGCACGCAAAACGTGGCAGATGTCCTTCATAGAGGCCCACTCAGTAGTGGTGAAGTGTGAACGGCGCAAATTGCGAGTTGATTGCGCCTGATGCAGCTGATACTCCATTACTGCTGGCTGCTGCTCACACAACCGCTCCAACATATGTAACGTGGAATTCCACCTGGTGGGTACGTCACATATGATGCGATGTTCAGGAAGGCGAAATCTGCGTTGCAGAGCTGCAATGCGCGATCTGGCCATGCTGGAACGTCGCAAGTGAGCGCACTCTAGGCGGACCTTGTGCAGCAGTGCATCAAGATCCGGATAGTCCCTCAAAAAACTCTGCACGACCAAGTTGAGCACATGTGCCAGACATGGTATGTGAGTGAGGTTGCCAAGCCCCAGAGCTGTCACCAGATTTCGGCCATTGTCACACACTACCAAGCCTGGCTGGAGATTCGCTGGCAAAAAACCACACGTCGCTCTCCTGCTTTATGGCATTCCACAGCTCCTGCGCTGTGTGGCTTCGATTCCCCATGGAAATTAATTTCAGGACGGCCTGTTGACGTTTGGCCACGGCTGTGCTCATATCGGTCGTAACAGGTAAGCATTCACGGGTCCATGTGGAGGTAGACCGTGACGGCTCCTGCAGCGATGATTCTGAGGAACTGGAGTAGGAGGAGGAGTCAATGTGTACAGACTGGATTCCTGCAATCCTTGAGTTGGCAGAACACGTACAGCGCCACTCGCAAGATCTGTACCCGGCTCCACAACATTAACCCAATGGGCAGTGAGGGAAAGGTACTGGCCATGGGTACTGGTCCACGCATCGGTGGTCAGGTGGATCTTGCTACTGACGGCGTTTAGTAGCGCATGTTTTGTGGGACTGCCAATGCCATTAAGTTACGGAAACTGTCAGTCTCCACCAGCCTGAATGACAGCATTTCAAGGGACAGGAGTTTTGCAATGCCAGCATTCAGAGCCTGTGCTCGCGGATGGTTTGCCGAGTATGGCCGTCTTTTCTCCCATGCCTGTGCTACCGATGGCTGTACAGTGGCCTGGGAGTGTGAGGATGACAGGGAACTTGCAGCTGTGGGTGGAATAACACTGGGTCTCTGGACAACAGTGACAGAGGTTCTTCCATGGCGATCCTGTGAGGAAGCCGAACCAGCTGTGTGTGAGCTGGTGGAAGAGGCTCCAACACGAGCTGAAGATGTAGGTGGTGCTGTAGGTTGGCCTACGTCTCCAGTGTGTCTTTGTAACTCAACCACGTGATTGGTCCGCACATGTTTCCACATATTAGTGGTATTGAGGTTACTGGCACTTTTACCTCTTTTGACTTTTTGATTACACAGCTTGCATTTGACATAGTAAATATCATCTGCAAGTGTGTCAAAAAAGGACCACGCAGTGCAAGTCCTGGAGCACCCGTTTTGGCTTTTGGAAGAGAACTGCTCCAAACGGGTCCCAAAGTGGAGGCTACAGGCAACTGAGTCTGCAGCCTACCTCTCCCGCCTGTTTGGACCGTTGGGGCAATCTCTTCCTCAGAGCTGCTCCCACCACCTTCCTGTTCCTCACGCCATGTTGGGTCTTGGACCTCATCATCTCCACTACCCTCTTCCAACACCTGCTGCTGTTGGGTGGTCTGGCCAGCACCATGCTCAACAGAAACTGGCACCTGAGTCTCATCATCACCAGATGCGTTCTGCGGTGTGCTGACCATCGGCACTGGCTCACCTGCCTCTTCAGATTCAGAGAGACAAAGCTGTTGCGCATCACTGCATACTCCCTCTTCTTCACATTCCAGAATGCTGCTTGGCTGGGCCCCTGTTTGCAAGCCAACAGATTCTGAGAACAGAAGCAGAGACTCAGCTGGCTCCTGTACAGAGCTCTCTGACTGCCTGGGCAATTTGGCAGGCGGTGAAGAGACAGATGGTTGCTCAACAGTGCTCTGGTCCTGAGAGGAGGTGGAAGCAATTGAAGTCGATGCGTTGGCTGCCATCCAACCGACAACGGCTTCTATTTGTTCTTCCCGCAGCAGGGGGGTACGCCGAGCTCCTACAAAAGTGCGCATAAAGGAATGCTCACGGGGAAAACTGGTGGATGCTGTGTCACTGGGGGCGGCAGCAGCCACAGAATCCCCACGTCCTCTCCCTGCTGAAACTCCACGCCCACGACCACGTGCCTTACTCCCTGCCTTCTTCATCTTGGTAGATTGATAAAGAAAGGCAGAAAAGTTATAAGGCCTAAGTGTGCTTATTCCTCAGAGACTGCAGTGAACACTGCAGACAACTGTTCACTAGCTCTGAAAGGCTCCTTTGTGTACTTCTATAGTGTTTACAACCAATGTATTGTATATGGATGGAAGCGCGTCACACTAATAGATTTGAGTTTTTTTAAATAGAATGGAGCAGCACCAATTAGACAAAAATGTCAAGGATGAGGCAGTGACACACGCTCAGCAGACTACAACCAGCAGTGGTTGAAGAACTAACTGTAGCGTGATCTGCACTCAAAAAAAGAAACCTCACAGACTGCTGTGAACACTGCAGACAACTGTTCACTAGCTCTGAAAGGCTCCTTTGTGTACTTCTATAGTGTTTGCAACCAATGTATTGTATACGGATGGAAGCGCGTCACACTAATAGATTTGAGTTTTTTGAAATAGAATGGAGCAGCACCAATTAGACAAAAATGTCAAGGATGAGGCAGTGACACACGCTCAGCAGACTACAACCAGCAGTGGTTGAAGAACTAACTGGAGCGTGATCTGCACTCAAAAAAAAAAACCTCACAGACTACAGTGAACACTGCACACAACTGTTCACTATCTCTGAAAGGCTCCTTTGTGTATTTTATAGTGTTTGCAACCAATGTATTGGATACGGATGGAAGCGTGTCACACTAATATTTCAATTGAATGGAGCAGCACCAATTACACTAAAGAAAAAAAAAATGTCTGTGAGTGACAGTGTAGATGCTACAAACAGCGTTGGATGCAGAGCAAACTGCAGCGTCACCTGCACTCACAAACACACACCTTGCACAGAGCTGTGAAAACAACACTGCAAGGAAAAACGATGATTTACACAGCGGTTTCTCAAATAGCCTGCCTACACAGCAATTCACAAAAACGCTATCTGTAACTGTCCCTCAGAGTCAGCAGAGCAGCGTTCTGTCCCTAACTTTATTCACAGCACAGTGAAGCTAAAATGGCGGCGGCGCCTTTTATAGTGCATTCTGACATCATTTCAGCAGCCAATCACAGCCATGCCATTAGTTAACATGACCGCAGCATTACAGGATGTGCCCACACTTCTTAGGATTCCTCATTGGCTGAATAAAATCACAGTGCCTCTCAAAGAATTATGGGAACTTCCGATTCCGGTATACGATATAGGAAAAGTATCGGAACTAAGTATCGGAATTCCGATACAGCGAATATCGGCCGATACCCGATACTTGCGGTAAAAAAAAATCAAGATATCATCCAAATAAACAATCAGAAATTTATCCACAAAATCCCTGAAAATGTCATTCATGAAGGACTGGAAGACAGAAGAAGCATTAGTGAGCCCAAAGGGCATCACTAGGTACTCAAAATGCCCCTCTGGGGTATTAAATGCCGTCTTCAATTCATCCCCGTGCTTAATGCGAATAAGGTTATACGCCCCCCTGAGGTCAAGCTTGGTAAACCAACTAGCACTTTTCACCATGGAAAACAGGTCAGAAATCAAGGGTAACGGATATTGATACTTCACAGTGATCTTATTCAAGAGACGATAATCAATACACGGCCTCAATGAACCATCCTTTTTGGCCACAAAGAAAAACCGGCACCCAAGGGTGAAGAGGATGGTCTGATATGACTCTTCTCCAATGACTCCTTGATATAAGATCGCATAGCATCGTGTTCAGGTACAGACAAGTTAAAAAGGCGACCTTTAGGAAATTTACCACAAGGCACTAATTCAATAGCGCAATCGTAGCTCCTGTGAGGGGGCAAAGATGCAGATTTACTTTCATTAAATGCATCCGAAAAATCAGTCAAAAAGTCAGGAACATCCTGAGACTTGGGAGAGGCAGAAAAAACAGGAGTGTCGGCATTAACACATTGGCAGCCCCAACTGGTTACAGACACAGATTTCCAATCCAAAACAGGATTATGAGACTGCAACCAAGGGAAACCTAGTACAATAATGTCATGCAGATTATACAGCACCAAAAATTTGCAACTCTCCTGATGATCAGGTTCAACCCTCATTATCACTTGAGTAGAGAACTGGGGTTTATTCTCAGCCAAAGGGGTAGAATCAATCCCCAGTAGGGGAATAGACTTACGTAGGGGTATCAAGGGAAACCCACAACGTTTATCAAAATCAAAATCCATCAGGTTAATAGCTGCTCCCGAATCAACAAAAGCCTGAGCAGAAAATGTGGACAGGGAGCAAATCAGGGTAACAGTCAACAGAAATTTAGTCTGAACACTACCCAAGACAACTGAGCGTGCAAAACGTCTTCCCCGCTTAGGGCAGACTGAAATAGCATGAGAGGCATCACCACAGTAGAAGCATAACCCATTGCGCTTTCGAAACTCATGACGCTGTGTCCCAGAAGCCACTCTATCACACTGCATGGGCTCAGAAGCTGGTTCACAAGGCAACACCATTCTACGCATACCTCTATGCTCACGCAAACGTCTGTCAATTTGAATCGCCAATGACATAGAATCATTGAGACCAGAGGGAGCAGGGAAACCCACCATAACATCTTTTACATTCTCTGACAGACCCTTCCGAAAAAGAGCTGCCAAAGCATCATCATTCCATTTGGTCAGAACTGCCCACTTTCGGAATTTCTGACAGTACATCTCAGCGTCCTCAAGACCCTGATTTAATGCCAACAAGTTTTTTTCAGCTTGATCAGTGACATTAGGTTCATCGTACAATAACCCCAGAGCCAGAAAAAATGCATCAACATTACTCAAAACAGGGTCCCCAGGTGTCAGGGAAAAAGCTCAATCCTGAGGATCGCCGCGCAGGAGAGAGATGACAATTTGAACCTGCTGTGCTGCGTTCCCTGAGGACTTAGGTTTTAAGGCAAAAAACAACTTACAGTTATTTTTGAAATTCAGAAATTTAGCTCGATCCCCTAAAAACAAATCTGGCATGGGGATCCTAGGTTCCACAACCGGCAACCCTGCAAGATAGGTAGCAATACTCCAAACTTCAGTGGCAAGCTGATCCACACGGCCAACTGTGCAAACTCCATTGAGAGAAAAAAAAATCCTCCTCAGCACCCAGAGAAAAAGAGGGAAAAAATGCAACAGACAGAAAAAAAAATCTCTGACAAGTCTGACAACTTTTTTCTTTCCACACTATTTTTCCCTTCTGTGAGTACCATATAATTTTCAGTTATGGCCGGTGATACTGTTATGTTTCGGTAGCTGAGGAGGACAAGAACAACAGCAGGCAGCCGAACACCTGAGATGTTGGTAAGTGATGGGTTGCAGATTCCTAATCTAACGACACAACTAGAGGTAGCCGTGGAGCATTCCTATGTTGATCCTAGACGCCTCGTCACAGCCTGAGAGATAACTACACCTAAAGGCAGAAAGAGGAAAACTATCTGCCCCGGAGCAGATCCCCAAATAAAATAGGAAGCCCCCAAACGTATAATGGCGGTTAGACAAGATGAAAATACAAACATAGGCAGAAAATAGACTGAGCAAACGCTGGGGCCAAAAGCTGACTAAATAGGATAGGACAGGAGAGATTACTTTCTGCAACCCAGAAAACCCTACAAAAATCCAACAATTCTGATTACAAAAATACTGAGATCACACGATCTCGCCACCCACTAAATCAGCTCTCAGTGTGAACAAAAACCAAGCCGCAGCTGCTGAAAAAACAGGAAAAAGCAAATGAGCAAATAACAGTGGCTGCAGAAAAACTGTGAGGAGCTCAGGCCCCAGGAGGGGACCTGGCTGACCTCCACAAAAGTGCAGAAAACAAAGCAAAAAGCAAGCACAAAAAGAAAAGCAAAAAATATCTTATCTGAAAGCAGGAGATGCAGGCAAGACTCCAGCAAACTTCCAAATGAACCAGGAACCACAATTGATACAAGAACAATTGATCACCGGCAACCATCATGGGAGGGAACCTCCCTTATATCAGACCAGTCCGTGATTCCAGATTGCCACTCCTCGCTGAAAGGTTCAGTACTGTCTGTAACCACCAGACGGAGCCTCTGCTCAGAAACCATCTCTAGCATATTCATAACAACTCTCTATATTACAGAGTCGCCCGTTTCGATATTCTACACGCCTCTCCACTGCATCTGCTCAAAAGCTCGCACAGCCTGCGGTATCACCACGTAATCTACTGGTTTGTCACTCATTTCATCTCTTACCATTGTCCATCTGTCATGGACAATGATCTCCGTTCCTCGTTACCGCCCACCTAGTGCCACCTCTATTCCCTCCCACAACCTGGAACGCACAACAAGCGCTTTTCCGTTTCTACTGAACCGCAAACGTCACTTCCGGTCTCGGCCGACCCTCCTCTCACGCCGAAGCCGACACACACGCGGCCATTTAAAGCGCTGCACCAGTGCTTGTCTCCCCATCACGACTTGCGGTGGATACTGCGTCTCTGGCTCTGAGACTCCTCTCATCTGTTACCAGGTAAACGCTCTCTTCTGTGGAGCCCAGCTGCGCTTGGTACCACAAATCCTTGAAGGGTGCACTAAAGGATTCATCCACAAGAGGCCCTCAGAGCATTCACACACCTTCTCCCATCCTCAGACCACCAGAGGGAGCCTGTATAGGTAGATAAAAAGGAGGGAGAAGGCAGGAAGTCAGTTCACTCTAGAGAGGACACTCTAGGAACAGAACAGTTCACTTTAGCAGAGAACACTCTAAGAACAGACTCAGAGGAGAAGTCTAGGAAAGTCTGGAGACTGTGACCCAAAGACAGGTCAGTCTGCAGTGTGAGACTCATTAGCTCAAGTCAGCGAGCTAGGAGCGTGCCGACGCTCTAGAGAGCGGCAGAAGAGGCAGCCCACTAACTGCCAGTGTGTAAAGCCTAGTGAGGGCACAAGTAGGCCGAAGGCTAGAAGAGAGAGTAGCAAGGGGGCAGAGGAGCTTTACCAGCTCACCCCAGAAAGCACATACTGGACGCTGGGTCCGAGCTTACAGGGATCTCTACGACCCAGTAGGAGACAACCGGACTTCCTGGAGGACTACAGGTCCCAGGAGCACCAAAGAGATGATACGTAACAGAGCCAGGGGACACGGAGACCCAACAAGCAGGGAGTGTGTACTCCAGGAGAAGGCCCTACCACCAAGTCAGCCAGTGCAGGACAGAGACAAAGTTAAGCCTAGCTACAGGCAGGTCAGAAACTTACTCCAGAGAGGCAAGAAACAGGAGGCCCAAAACCTGCTCACGGGGGAGAATCCGGATGTGCACCCTTCACCCTACAGTGCTCCGGGACATCCCTGCACTAACTTCAGTAAAGGTACAGGAGTGACTTGTGTGTGTGCCCCCATTCTTGTTCTTACCCGGCTGGATTCCCTCCTTCCTGCATCCCTACACTTACGCTGCCCTGAAGGCCTGCTCCACCTGTGGGGAGCGATACCACCTAAGCTGCCACAACACCGGCCTCAGTGGACTGCTGCAGCGCTGGTGATCCTCACCAGGCACCACAGGTGGCGTCACGATTCACTGACATTATCCCCTGTAAATATCCCCTTTTTGAGGGTGAGCGCCCAGGGCCACGGACCGAGCCGTGGCCACCGTGACATCCCCCATAGAGATCAACGGGCTCGGGTCAGAGTACCCCATAGCCCTGGCTGGGCGGCTCACTTCCACATAACAATCATCCTATAATATTGTATACTTTAACTCTTTTGCTGACGCTGCACCACTACTGTATGAATAATGTCTCCAGAGATCTTAATTACCTGGGTCACTACCCCAGCATAAGCAATACACGGGTAAGCGTCCCCTCCCTCTGGGTAACTAAATTAATAAGCTGCATAGCTTTCTCTTCCCTGACGCTGAACCACCACTGTATATATGATGTTTTCTCTAGCTCCTATATACTTGGGTCTTTACCTTAATCTGCTACATGATACATATGGGTATGTACCATTCTATCAGCCCCACTTTATAAGACATCTAATCATTTATGGGTATATTTTGACTGCTGTCTGTCTCACCCACAACCATTTTACCTATCACAGCTCACCATCTGTGGGGATAGATATCAATCTCCAACGCTCTTACTAACTTTCTAGGTAGGTAACATCTATTATTCCCTATATGATCACATTTCTCTCCACCATTTTGATACTCGGCAATTTATAGTGTTTTTATCCTCTGGACCTCTAGGTCTACTCATCCTATGAAAAGCCCTATGTTTAGTATTCTCATGCATTTCATATATTCTGTGTACATATGCATGCAATCCAATGTAATTGTAAATACTTTATTTATTTTGTATTATTTCCCTTATTTATTTTCTTTATTTTCATTATTCTGTATTTTGACCTGTAGCACACTGATAAAGGTCTTGTGAAGACCGAACTGTTTGTTAGTGACTACTGTATGTATTGCACGAATAAAATCACTTCTCACATCTGCAATTTTGGAGTGTGCCCAGTTCTCTTCACTACATATCACGGTTTGGTAACCTACCGGAGGCACCTCTCTTTTTTACGGGCTGTGCAAGCGGTATTCTTACCTAATTATTATGCCTTTACGCTTAAGACGCCTTCCTTGGGCCATGTCCTCCCTGACATTCTCCTATAATCCAGAGGAGACGTCCACTATAATTGCCCTGTCCAAAATCTCCAGCGACTTTCCGAAAACGGCACCTAGCGAAATTAGGGGTCGTGACCTTGAACGGGAGCTCCGTCACTGCACTAACCTCGAACTACATGGTGCTACACTCACAGAATACCTAAAAGCACAAAGAATTCCCTGAGGGCTCAGAGTACCCCTTCGCCCCACGTTATTCAGTGATTCCTCAGATTTCTGTTCTAAGTTTGAATTAATACTGAACAAATGTTCTTTTGATTTAATGATCCTCACACTGGAACATCTGCATAAGGAGATTACCAACTGGCAGGAACGTATCAAGAACCTGGAACAGCAACTATCCTCTACCTGCTCCTCAGAGGACCTCAACTCTCTTAAGTCGAAAATTGAATCTAATATCACCCATCACCGCCGGGACACCGAACAAAGGAAAAGGACCAAATTCCTACGTGACCAAGAGGATTACGAGCTCGATAGAGTTTACAAATGGCGAGACAACTCTTGTTTGTTAGTGACTACTGTATGTATTGCACGAATAAAATCACTTCTCACATCTGCAATTTTGGAGTGTGCCCGGTTCTCTTCACTATATTACAGGGAGAGACACACAGACCTCTCATTCAGCCTATATTACAGGATGAGACACACAGACCTCACATCTAGCCTATATTACTGGTGAGTCGCACAGCCAGGGCTTGTGGGTACTCGGCACCGAGCCCGTTCACTTCAATGGGGGATGTCATGGGTAGCACAGCTCGGTCCGTGGCCCTGGGGCTCACCTCAATAAAAGGGGGATATTTACAGGGGAATAAAGTATTTACAGTTTGTTCGTGACGCCACCTGTGGTACCTGGTCAGGGTGACCAGCTCTGCAGGGTAGATCCGCTGAGTGGTTGTTACTGGGCAGCAAGGTGTTAAGTCTTCCACAGGCAAGACTGGGTCCCTCAGGGTAGATGGCGGTGTAGGGGTGCAGGATGGAGAAGGGGCTTTCAGCCGCAGGAGCAATAATGCAGACACACACACGAAAGTCTCTTTCTGTACCTTTACTGATGGTAGTTGCAGGCATGTCCCGGGAAGCTGGCAGGGTGGAGGATGCACGTCCAGTATTCCCACTGAGTAGGTGTAGGGCCTCCTTACTTCTGTTGTGTGAGTTTCTGACCTGTATGAAACGAAGTCTAACTCTGTCTTCACTTATACGCCCGGCTGACTTTGTGGTGGAGCCTTCTCTTGGATAGAACAGTGTCTCTGTATGCAGCATCCTGCTAGACCCCTGTCTTCCTGACCCCGGTTACGTATCAGCACTCCTGGGCCCTGCGACCTGTAGTCCAGCAGGGTCTCCGGTATCTCCTACTAGTCGTGTAGATGCTAGCAAGCTCGGACCCGGTGTCCGGTGGTGCAGAGTAGAGGTAAGCTATCAATGCTGTTTCAACCTCCGTTACTCTCTTCTTCACTTCCACTCGCCTTTCGTCCTACTCCGACCATTAACATAAGCACACTAGCAGTAGATAGCTGATTCTTCTTTCTCTTCACCGCTCTCAAAGCGTTGGCACGCTTTCTCACTATACTGCTGTAAGGTACTTTGTACATGTTTCTTGAAACTCAGTTTTTCCGTCAGCCATTTTGCTTTCTGTCTTGCTGCAGCTATCTTGCCCTCAGTCAATATGGAGTTTCCAGCTTTCATGTTCCCGCCCTGATTCTCTCCCTCTTGCTTCTTAAGCAGCCTCAGCTGAGCAATCAGTGCTTCAGAATCAAGCCTGCAGTGAGCCTGTGACCTGACTCCTGGAAAACCTTGGACTTTGTACTCCAGCTATTTCCTACTGAGGAACTTTGGAACACTTGTGGACTCTGGAAACCTGCTATTTGATAAATCCACGTTTGCATGGAATTACGGTAACAGAGAAGAGATCCTGAACCTGTTATGGAGAGTTATTGCTGAGCTTAAGTTACTCTGGCCTGCTGTGTCTCCTGCTTCTGTACCTGCAAACTGTGTGATCATTTTTGCCACTTGTATTAAGTAATACAAGTCCTTCTATATCAAACCTGTGTCTCATGTGTTTTCCTCGCACCCAAGCACAAGACGCTATATGAACTGTACACCATACATTACAAGATTCTGAAGCCAAACGTTAGTGTCTGCTGGGTCTGGGAAGGCTGTGTCTGCTGTGACTGTGGATATCAGATGTCCGGTTATACTTTCTGTGATGACAGTGGTTGTGACTTCTCACAACCATTCCAGGTGAGCAATTCCCTTAATTTTACTCTGCAGTGTTACCACAGGTAAACACTATTGTTTTTTTTTTTTTTCTCTTCTCCTTCCAGTACTCCTGTCTTAAAAGATCTGGAAGATGGAGGCTCGCATAAAGGAGCTTTGCGGAGTGACTGATACAATCCTTGCAGATATACAGACTATAAAGACCCGTTTTGCAAACCTACAGGACCTCACTAATCACAATTTGCAAGTGTTTGGACAAACTACCCAGGATTTACGAGCCAGGATTGAGGTTCTAGAGGAACGAGTCCAGGCTCCTGCCATAACCCCGAGTTCTGGGATTCCCAAGTTACCCCCTTTTCATTTTGGCGGTGAACGTGAGAAATTCAGGGGATTTATTAACCAATGCAATCTTTTTTTTCTGCACATGCTTCACAATTTCCCACTGAACGATCTAAAGTGCTTACTATAATCATGTTGCTTACCAACAAGGCTTTGATGTGGGCAAACCCTCTGATTGAGACTGAGGATGAATGTTTGGATCATCTTGATGCTTTCATTTCAGCCATGGGGCAGGTGTTTGATGACCCCAATCGAGGTGCAACAGCTGAAGCAGCCATGTTAACTTTGCGCCAAGGTAAGCGCTCAGTAGCCGAATATGCCTTGGATTTCAGGAGATGGGCCCTCGATACCACTTGGGACAGTTCCGCCAAAAAATCTATTTTTCGAAAAGGGTTGTCTCCACTGATTAAGGATGAACTTGCTCGTGCCGACCCTCCCACTGCGTTAGGTGACTTTATTAACTACTGCATCCGTATTGATGCTCGTCTGACTGAACACAGGCAAGAGAGATGGTTCGAAAGTAATCGCACTAACCTTTTCCTACCTTCCTCCCCAGCTAAGGAACCTTTGAGTAGGATCACACGGGAACCTGAACCTGAACCCATGCAGGTGGACTCTTTACAAAGACGGGTTAGTGATGCACGCAAAGAACATCGTTTAAAGGAAAATCTATGTTTCTACTGTGGTAAGTCAGGGCACTTCATTATAAACTGCCCCAGCCGTTCTCGTAAGACTACTGCAGCAGTCATTCACTGTGAGTGTTGCGAGAGGAGATCTGTCAGGTCCGAGCCTCAGGCTCCAGAGAGATCTGCAGCAACAGATATTGATTTCTCGGACTTAAACTCCGTCACTTCTGAGGACGATGACTGTGTAAACGCTGCAATTTTTCAAGTTTCCTCAGCGGTGTCCCAGCTGAGTTGTAAGAAAAACAATTCTCATTGCTTCCTTTCCATCAAACTCTGGGTTGACTCAGTCTGGGTGTCTAGCTCTGCTATGATCGACTCAGGGGCAAGTGGAAATTTTATGGATATCTCCTTTGCTCTGAAACAGGGGATACGTTCAGTGAAGAAGGCTACTCCAGAACAGATGGAGACTGTGGATGGCTCCCTGCTGACCTCTGGACCAGTGGATCAGGAAACGGAGCCTTTGAGGGTCCTTATGGGTAAAGATCATCAAGAGAAACTGTCCTTTATGCTTATCTCTCTCCCCACTTTCCCATTATTCTAGGGCTACCATGGCTGCAGGCTCAGAACCCTACCATTAACTGGGAGACCAAGGAATTACACTTTCCAGAGAAACAGATGAGTCCAGAAGTTTCAGCTTGCTCTGTTCCTAAAGGAACCATGTCAGTCCCTGAACTACCAGCTGTATACCAGGACTATGTGGATTTATGTGACAAGAAGAACGCTGACCAGCTTCCCCCTCACCGTCCATATGATTGTCCAATTGAATTATTGCCTGGAGCAGAGATACCTTTTGGTAAGATCTACCCCCTGGCGGGGCCCGAGCTAAAGGCTTTAAAGGATTACATAGACGAAAATCTAGCCAAGGGCTTCATACGCCCCTCTTCATCTCCTGCAGGTGCACCCATCTTCTTTGTGAAGAAGAAAGATGGATCTCTGAGACCCTGCGTAGACTATAGGGAACTCAATAAGGTTACTATTAGAAACCGTTATCCATTGCCTTTAATCCCTGAGTTATTGGAGAGAGTGCGGCATGCCAAAATTTTCTCTAAACTGGATCTCCGTGGGGCCTATAACTTGGTCCGTATTAGACCTGGGGATGAATGGAAGACTGCATTCAGGTCACGCTATGGACACTTTGAATATCTAGTTATGCCTTTTGGTCTGAGTACCGCCCCAGCCACTTTCCAACACTTGGTGAATGACATCTTCAGGGATCTCCTAATACATTCGTGGTGATTTATTTGGATGATATTCTAATTTTTTCTAACTCCACAGAGGAACATCATGGACATGTGAGAAAGGTCTTAGAACGTCTAAGACAAAACCATCTTTACATCAAACTTGAAAAGTGTGAATTCTATAGGACCGAAATTCAATTTCTGGGGTATGTACTGTCTACACAAGGAATTAGTATGGATGGAAGCAAGACCCAAGCCATCAAGGATTGGCCAATTCCTAGAAATGTGAAGGAGGTGCAGCGCTTCATCGGGTTTGCCAACTTCTATAGACGTTTCATTAGGAATTTCTCTGAGGTAGTGTCACCTATCACCCAACTTACCCGGAAAGAGTCTAGGTTCTCCTGGACCCCCCAAGCCCAGGAAGCATTTTCCCGTCTAAAGGATAAATTTACCACCGCACCTATCTTAGTACATCCCAACAGCGAACTTGCCTTCATAATAGAGGTGGATGCTTCAGACTGTGCCGTTGGAGCTATACTCTCTCAGAGAACAGGTGAGAAGAATGTCTTGCATCCCTGTGCCTTCTTTTCCCAGCAGTTGTCTTGGCTGAGAGGAACTACGATGTGGGCAATAGAGAGTTGTTGGCCATTATTGCCGCCTTCAAAGAATGGAGACACCTTCTTCAGGGAGCTGCACAGCAAATAGTCGTCCTGACAGACCATCGTAACCTTGAATTTATCAGGTCGGCTAAGTGCCTGACTCCTCGCCAGGCTCGCTGGAATCTTTTCTTAAACCAATTTAATTTTGTCATTTCTTATAGACCAGGATCGCACAATGGAAAGGCTGATGCACTCTCTAGGATTCATTCAGCAGAGACCCGTCCACTTACTCCTCCTAAGACTATTCTTCCTGACTCTAGATTCCTGGGAGTGATTCATAATCAAGACCTACTTAAGGCCATCAAGGAAGCATACCATGCGGATTCCTTGTTGGCACAACCCCCAAGGGACGTAAGTCTTGTCTTTAAGAATGGTGTGTGGATTCAGAGACAACGTCTGTATATACCTGAAACAGTCAGATTGAGAGTATTGCAACTCATCCACGATTCCAAGATAGCTGGGCATAGAGGAATTCTAAAGACACAGGAATTTCTTTCTCGTTTCTTTTGGTGGCCCACTTACAGGATAGATGTATTAAACTATGTCACTTCATGTGAAGTCTGTGCAAGATGCAAAACACCTCGCTCCTCACCAACTGGTCTGTTGCAACCCCTTCCCACCCCGTCCCGCCCGTGGGGATCCATTTCTATGGACTTCATTGTGGAGTTACCAACCTCTCAAGGGAAGAACACCATTCTAGTGGTGGTTGATCGTTTAACAAAGGCAGCTCATTTTATCCCTTGTGTCGGCTTACCCACTGCAAAACAGACATCAGATTTGAAGATTAAGAATGTGTTTCGCTTACATGGAGTACCGGATGAGGTTATTTCGGATCGAGGGGTGCAATTCACTTCAAGGTTTTGGCAAAATTTCTGTGCCGCATTGGACATTAAAGTAAACCTTTCTTCTGCTTTTCATCCCCAGACTAATGGACAGACAGAACGAACCAATCAGACCCTGGAGCAGTATCTCCGCTGCTTTATCTGCCACCTACAGGATGATTGGGTGGATCTACTTCCACTGGCTGAGTTCTCTTATAACAACTCTCAGCGCCTCCACTAAGCAGTCTCCTTTTTACTCCAATTTAGGTTATCATCCTAACATTCTTCCTCGATTTCCCATAGAAACGCCCTTGCCAACAGTGGCTGAAAGAATCACGTCTTTACAAAAGAATATGGATCTTCTAAAGGAAAATCTGGAATTGGCTCAGGAAAGGTACAAGAAAGCAGCAGATAAATTTCGTAAACCTGCACCAGCTTTCAAGGTAGGAGACTTGGTCTGGCTGTCAACCAGAAATCTTAAGTTAAGGATTCCATCGTCTAAGTTGGGACATAAGTACATTGGACCCTATAAAATCAGTAAAATTATAAGTGCCGTTGCTTGTCGTCTTCAACTGCCCAGAACTATGAGAATCTACCCTGTCTTTCATGTATCCCTACTAAAGGCTGCAACACCCAATACGTTTCCTGGACGTTCTTCTCCTTGCCCTGACCCAGTGCTAGTCGATGGTCAGGAAGAATTTGTGGTGGAAAGGATTCTAGATTCCAGGTTGTACAGAAATCAGTTACAATATTTGATTAAATGGCAGGGCTACCCAGTGGGGGACAACTCATGGGAACCAGTCAATAACGTTAATGCTCCTCGCTTGCTCCGCCAGTTTCATCAGAGGTACCCAGACAAGCCTGGTCTGAGGTCATCCGGAGGTTGTCCCTAAGGGGGGAGTAATGTAAGGTTCTTTGTACATGTTTCTTGAAACTCAGTTTTTCCGTAGCCATTTTGCTTTCTGTCTTGCTGCAGCTATCTTGCCCTCAGTCAATATGGAGTTTCCAGCTTTCATGTTTCCACCCTGATTCTCTCCCTCTTGCTTCTTAAGCAGCCTCAGCTGAGCAATCAGTGCTTCAGAATCAAGCCTGCAGTGAGCCTGTGACCTGACTCCTGGAAAAAACTATTTCCTACTGAGGAACTTTGGAACACTTGTGGACTCTGGAAACCTGCTATTTGATAAATCCACGTTTGCATGGAATTACGGTAACAGAGAAGAGATCCTGAACCTGTTGTGGAGAGTTATTGCTGAGCTTAAGTTACTCTGGCCTGCTGTGTCTCCTGCTTCTGTACCTGCAAACTGTGTGATCATTTTTGCCACTTGTATGAAGTAATACAAGTCCTTCTATATCAAACCTGTGTCTCATGTGTTTTCCTCGCACCCAAGCACAAGACGCTATATGAACTGTACACCATACATTACAACTGCACTCAGTTGACTCAGTTCTGACCAGGCTGAAGTGGCTATCTTCCTCCACTCTTACTGGCCTCCACACAATAAACTAAGCTCAAATCTGTAGTCTTCAAGTACTTTCAGTCAATTGCTGTTGTTCTCTTTCCCTCTTTTCCTTCTAATGCTCTGTCTGAAGCAGCTATCAGGACCTTCCGTCTAACTGATCTGTGCACACTTCAAGAGCTAACTTTCTACCTTCCAAGGGAACTAACAGCTTCACAACTTTCTGAGGTAATCTGCTCTCCTCTCGTCTGAGGTGTTCTCTGGTGTTCTGAGGAGATCTCATCTGAGGTGATCTCTTAGACGTTCTGAGGAAACTGCTGTGGCTCTACCATCCTTATATATATGCTCTCTACAAGGGCTCCCTCTGGTGGCTCCAGGGATTGGTGAAGCTGTGAATGAATATCAGGTACGTGTGGTTTACCTTCGGTGCATCCTCCTGGGACATGTGGCTCCAAGCGCAGCTGGGCTACACACTGGGAAAGACACACAGAGCTCCTATCCATCCTATATTACAGGGAGAGAGACACAGACCTCTCATCCAGCCTATAAACAGGATGGCCGGGTACTGTGTGCCATAGACTGTATTTAACTGTGTGATTACCACCATTACAGCGACATGAAGCGCAAAGGAGAAGAAGGTGTGTGCCGTCGTGGGTGGAGCCAGAGAGAGAGTGTGAAAAGAGAAGTGCTGCGCGCGGAGACTGCAGCTGGCAGGGAAAAGGGAGCTGAGGCCTGGAATCCCGGCTCGCACGTTCATCCTGCAGACGGAGCAACAGTCTGGTAAGACAGTGGAAATTCAGAGCCTGGCTAATATTAACTTGGGGGGGGAGAGAATGTCTAACGCAGGAGAAGATCTAGCGGCGGACGCCACTGCAGCCCCCATGGCACCGCAAGATTCAGAGGCAGGTGCAGCCGCAGCCCCCATAGCACAGCAAAATCCAGCGGTCGGTGCAGCCACAGCCCCCAGAGCGCAGCAAGATCTGGCGACCGCCGCTGCAGTCCCTATAATGCCACTATCAATGCCATATATACCAGGAGCGGCCTGGCTACCGCAATACTTAGGGGAGTCGCACACCCTGTGAGATTTCAAGGAGAGACTGTGCAGTTTATTTGAAGTGTACAACCCTGTCTGAAAGCCAAAAAGTAAACATTCTCATTGGACAGTTAACTGGAGCAGCTCAAAGAGAAGTAAAGTCATAGTAGACATAGATCGAAGAGACTGTAAACCAATAATGACCTTAGGTACTAATGGTACTTATTGTCTTGCCGAGGTTATTGTTTTGTTGCAACAGGTAGCCGAAACTGCTGGTTCCAGTGAGCAACGGGTCCTGCAAAAGGAGATCAAGGCCCTGATGCAAAGACAACAGGTAGAGCAATCTGGTGGAGAAGTTGGCAGTGTCAGAGTGAGTGATTTATTCCCCATTGCAATACCCCAAGGAGTGAAATGTTGATTTGGTGTTGGGCAGCCATAGGCCTCAGGGAAGAGATTACCAAGCCCTGGTAGAACCAGTGTACTCTGATAGTAGGCCCACTGTCCTGACAGCCAAAGGGGTAGTCGATGTCTGCAAGGGTAGGGTGCCAGTACGCATCTTAAATTGTGGCGATGAGGAGGCCAAACTGCCTCGGTATGCCACCGTTGCAAAGCTGTTCACTGTCAATCACAGCGCAATTCAGACAGCAGAACCCTTGGTCTCATCCGACCAGGCAGAGGACAATGGCTCTGCAAAACAGCTGGAGGATTGGTGTCAGCAGCTGCACTTAGGCCCTGACTCCATCCTTCCACACCAAAAGAATGGGGTTTACCTAGTAGTTCAAGAGTATGAACGGTTATGCAGCCACCACCCTAGACTTTAGGCAGGTAAAAGGAGTCCAACATCATATCCCCACTGGAAATCATCCGCCTGTTAAAGAAAGGTACCGGCCTGTACTACCAATGTGCCAAGAGTATGTTACGGGAGATGAAGGAGGCTGGGGTGATCAGAGACAGTTGTAGCCCCTGGGCAGCTCCACTAGTCCTCGTTAGAAAGAAAGATGGTACAATGAGGATGTGTGTTGACTACAGAAAAATTAACAGCATTACCGACAAAGACGCCTATCTGTTACCTAGGATAGAGGAATCACTAGCTGCACTGAGAACGGTAACCATTTCTCTACCTTAGATCTCACTAGTGGGTATTGGCAGGTTCCCGTGGTAGTGGCAGACAAAGAGAAGACCACCTTTGCAACACCAATGGGCCTCTCAGAATTCAACTACATGCCGTTCGGGCTTTGCAACGCGCCAGGAACGTTCCAGAGGTTAATGGAGTGCTGCCTCGAACACAAGAACTTCGAGACAGTTCTATTGTCCCTAGATGACGTCATTGTCTTCTCCAAGACCTACGAAGAACATTTGGAGCACCTGGCCAAGGTGTTCGAAGCCCTGTCCAACTTTGGCCTGAAAGTGAAACCATTCAAATGCCACCTCCTGAAGCCCAAGGTGCAGTACCTAGCCATGTAGTGAGCGCGGAAGGCGTGGGGCCAGACCCCGACAAAGTCACCGTTATCTGCGACTGGCAGAGGCCCAGCAACATCCATAAAATACATCAGTTCCTCGGGTTGGTAGACTACTGCCGAAGGTTCATCAAGGGCTTCACTGAAATAGCCGCACCCCTTCAAAACCTCCTCGTGGGCCAGAACAAGAAGGCCAGGAAGAAGAGTTCTACGTTTGATTGGAATGACGAACTGGAAAGATCCTTCACTCGGTTGAAGTTAGCTCTTACGGAGGATGAACTTCTGGCCTACCCAGACTATGACCAACCATTTATCCTTTATACTGATGCCAGCAACATGGGACTGGGAGCAGTACTGTCGCAGGTACAGAAAGGCAAAGAAAGAGTAATCTCCTACGCCAGCAGGAAACTTCATCCCACTGAAAGGAACCCTGGCAACTACAGCTCCTTCAAGCTGGAGCTCCTCACCATCGTATGGGCTGTGACCGAGCGGTTCAAACACTATTTGCAGCGAAGTTCACCATCTTCACGGACAATAATCCGCTGACTCACTTGAACCTGCAAAGCTAGCTGTGCTGGAGCAGCAACGGATGGCCCGGCTGTCCAACTACAGGTTCACCATCAAGTACCGACATTAGAATGGCAATGTTGATGTGCTGTCCAGAATGCCCAACTTATCAGATGGTCAGATGGGGGAGAAGATCCGGAAGCACTCGAAGAAATCGAGTTACCAGCCTTCCATCGTCCAGTTGCGGCCCAACGCGCCCAAAGGGTGAAAAACAAGCGCTACATCATGAAAGAGGACACATTAAACCCATTGCCGCACCATGAGTGGGCAGAAACGCAAGATAGCGACCCAGCAGTCCGCCCGGTAAAGGAGCTACTGACGAATGCTGACTAGCGTCCCGCTCCAGATGCCCCACAAGAGACCCAACAGTTGTGGAAGAAAAAGGGCAGACTATTTAACTACGAGGAAAAGCTGTGTCAGAGGATTGTCAACGCCCGAATTCACGAACTGGTCTGGCAGGTGGTAGTCCCGAAGCGAGATGCGTCAATGGTCCTGGAAGCGTACCACGTTGGAGCAGGACACTTCGGATGGAAGAAGTTGGAGGTCCTATTTCGCAAGAGATTCTACTGGGTTGGTATGAGGAAGGCCATTGAAGATTGGTGCCGAGAGTGTGGACCATGCAACTTGCACAGGAAGGATCGTAACAGCCTGCGAGCCCAATTGGTAGCCTTGGACCACATGAAGCTGACCCCAAGCCATTCAGGCTATGTCTACACCCTCATCATCGTTGACCATTACTCAAGGTTCCTAGTAGTCGTGCCTATGAAGGACCAAACAGCAAAGACAGCGGCCAAAGCATTTCAACAACACTTTTGTCGACCGCACGGTTACCCTGAATGAGTGCTTACCGACCAAGGCCCAGCCTTTGAAGCAGAAGTGTTCCAGGAGTTCTGTAACATGTACGGCTGCAAGAAAATCAGGACAACTCCATATCATCCACAGACAAATGGCATGTGTGAGAAAATGAACCAAGTGGTAATTGACCTCTTGAAGACCTTGTCCCTGGAAGAGAGAAACTTGTGGCCAGAAAAGTTGCCAGATCTGGTGGATCTCTACAACCACATTCCAGTGAATTCCACCAACTGCACACTGGCCTGCCTAATGAGAGCAAGACCTGGCAAGTTGCCCATTGACTTGGACATGGGAGTCCTGACACATGAGGTGACATCACCAGACGCAGACTGGGATACAGAGCGGTAGCAGCAGTACCGCAAAGTGCAAGAATGCATAGAGAAGAGTTTGTCTCAAGCAAGACAGAAGCAAGAAAGAAACTATAATCAGCATGCGCCTGCAGTTCCCTTGTCACCTGGAGAACAGGTACTCAAAATAAAAAAACGACTACACAAACTTGATGATCAGTGGGAAGCTGAACCATACACCGTCATGCTTTGAGACCATGGTGTGCCTCATCAGTAAAGATGGAAGAGAAAACTCCACAGCAGTATCAAGGGATCATCTGAAACCATGCCCTGACCAACTAAAGGAAAGGATTGAAGACAAAGACATCCCTCAGTCAGTATAAAGAGTGGAAGAAAAGATCCGCACCATACTTGTCGAGTTCCCATCAAATTGGACAAGAGTAAACCAAGACATAGTCGTGCCCATCTTAACCTTTCCAAAGCTGGAAGTACCAGAACGAGAAGCGATTCAAGACCAGCCTGAAGATCCGCAAGCTCAAGTGACAGAAGCCACATCTGCAGTAGAACGCGAAAGTCCACCTCCTGCCAATGGTGAATCTGTCATGCCCACAGTGAGGAGCAGTCATAGAAAATCAGGTATACCTGTGCTACGTAGAGTCACCAGTAGCGTAGCCAATAGAGAGCTCACTACACCAGTGGTAGTTAGCACAGTGATTCCGATCAGGTCACCACCAACACCAGTGCTACGTAGGTCTATTCGTGCTACCAAAGGCCTACCCCCTATGAGGTTCCGCATATACAGTGCCTACAAGTAGTATTCAACCCCCTGCAGATTTAGCTGGTTGACACATGCGGAATTAACTTGGCATTGTGACATTTGTACTGTAGATCAGCCTGGAAGTGGGAAATGCACTGCAGCAAAAATTTTTGTTTTAATTTTTTTTTTTTAAAAACGTTAAAAGTTAATTCAGAGTGTCATTTATTATTCAACCCCTCAAACCACAAGAATTCTATTTGGTCCCCCTAAAGTATTAAGAAGTAGTTCAGGCACCAAGAATAATGAGCTTCACATGTGTGGATTAATGATCTCTTTTGCCAGCCTTTTCTGACTATTTAAGACCCTCCCCAAACTTGTGAACAGCACTCATACATGGTCAACATGGGAAAGACAAAGGAGCATTCCAAGGCCATCAGAGACAAGATCGTGGAGGGTCACAAGGCTGGCAAGGGGTACAAAACCCTTTCCAAGGAGTTGGCCCTACCTGTCTCCACTGTTGGGAGCATCATCCGTAAGTGGAAGGCTTATGGAACTACTGTTAGCCTTCCACGGCCTGGACAGCCTTTGAAAGTTTCCTCCCGTGCCGAGGCCAGGCTTGTCCGAAGAGTCAAGGCTAACCCAAGGACAACAAGGAAGGAGCTCCGGGAAGATCTCATGGCAGTGAGGACATTGGTTTCAGTCAATACCATAAGTAACGTACTCCACCGCAATGGTCTCCGTTCCAGACGAGCCCGTAAGGTACCTTTACTTTCAAAGCGTCATGTCAAGGCTCGTCTACAGTTTGCTCATGATCACTTGGAGGACTCTGAGACAGACTGGTTCAAGGTTCTATGGTCTGATGAGACCAAGATCGAGATCTTTGGTGCCAACCACACACGTGACGTTTGGAGACTGGATGGCACTGCATACGACCCAAGAATACCATCCCTACAGTCAAGCATGGTGGTGGCAGCATCATGCTGTGGGGCTGTTTCTCAGCCAAGGGGCCTGGCCATCTGGTCCACATCCATGGGAGGATGGATAGCACGGCCTACCTGGAGATTTTGGCCAAGAACCTCCACTCCTCCATCAAGGATCTTAAGATGGGTCGTAATTTCATCTTCCAACAAGACAACGACCCAAAGCACACAGCCAAGAAAACCAAGGCCTGGTTCAAGAGGGAAAAAGTCAAGGTGTTGGAGTGGCCTAGTCAGTCTCCTGACCTTAACCCAATTGAAAACTTGTAGAAGGAGCTCAAGATTAAAGTCCACATGAGACACCCAAAGAACCTAGATAACTTGGAGAAGATCTGCATGGAGGAGTGGGCCAAGATAACTCCACAGACCTGTGCCGGCCTGATCAGGTCTTATAAAAGACGATTATTAGCTGTAATTGCAAACAAGGGTTATTCCACGAAATATTAAACATAGGGGTTGTATAATAATTGACCCACACTTTTATGTTTAAAATTTATTAAAATTCAACTGAGCAACATAACTTTTTGTTTTGTAAGATTTATGCTTCTGTTAATAAATCCTACTCTCGTTTGCAGTTTGAAGGCTCTAACCAGCTAAATCTGCAGGGGGGTTGAATACTACTTGTAGGCACTGTAAGTAGACTGTGTGCATAGGGAATGTAAATAAGTTAATACTGTTTATAATTGCAACTATTAAGCATATATGCCTACAGAGACTACTGTATGAACTTTTGAGCATTCTTATTTCCTTGATTATATGGACGATTAGGTTACTGGACTCGTAGTTACAAGGACATTGCTTGTCAATAGTTAGCACCGTTGGCTACAGAACAAAAGCCGTCTGGCGTGGCCGAAGATGTGGTCCAAAAGGGAGACCAGCCATGCCTTGTAGCCCGCCCAAGGCCTACGTTGAGGGTTTGAGACGGGTCCCTCATATTGAAAAGGACACCCCATTTCAAGACTTCACCAAAAATTGATATATTTATTGTTAAAATTCTGTAAATATGTTTTGTTCTTTTTTATGTTTCCTCAGTCCAGGAGTTCTGAATTGTACTAGGGGGAATGTGGCACCCCAGGAATTTGGTTGCCACAGTGACCTTGCCTCCCTCCAAGAGGGGATGATGTCATGCCTGGAAGCAAGGAAGGGATCCCCTTTACAGGTAACACACAGCATACAACACTTTTCCTATTCCAGGCCAGAAGGGGAGCTCTAGCACCTGATTTCAGGGGAGCTTCCTTGGAACATTCTGGCTGGGGGAGGAGTTAGAGTAGTCTGTCTGTAGACAGGGTTAAGAGAGGACATGTGGCTAAGAGCTGGGAGACAGGAGCTATAGCTGAGCTCAGCCCCAGGCTTGAGCGCCAGAGACCGGACCCAGAGTCCAAGGCTGATTGGTCACTAAAGTCCCAGCAGCAGAATCCGGAGGGCAGAAGACAGCAGGTCCTCTGTCCCCAACTGATTCTCGACGACACAGCAGCACGTGTGAGCCGGAGACGCCAGAGAGGAGCGATCCCTGAAGCAGGCTACAGCTGCCTGACATGCGAGTGGAGTTCTACTTAAGTAGCAGACAGAGAGAGGAACTTGAACAGAGTTTACAGCAGCAAGTACCTCAGATAATAGCGCTAGAAAGGAGGATCACAACCCACCTGAATAAGGAGATTCCCAAATTGCTTTCAGGCTGACTCCAGAACCATCTGTAACCAGTGACCTGGACACTCTGCCTGCAGACCTGTGAGTAAATCTTTGGAAACTGCACCTGACTGTGTCTTCTCAAGTTCTTTCTACAACACCCACTCAACAGTGCTACCTCCCTTGCTAAACACTACATCATTACCATCCACCTTATATTACATCTGCCCTGGGACTTAGCTCCACCTGTGGGGAGCTTTACCAACTCTGCTGCATCACCAACTGTCCCAGAGGACTGCATCTGCAGCGTTGGCTAACATCTTTATTACCGAGTACCACAGATGGCGTCACGAACACTTTATTACAAACTCCATTATTCCTTTGTAAAGATCCCCTTTTATTGGAAGCCCAGGGCCACAGACCGGATCACTGCTGTCGTGACACTGCCCCTTTAATAAGTGGCCCGGCGATCCATGTACGTGCATTACTGGGGTTAACTCCAACTGGAAAGTCCCGGGCCGAGAATGGCCGACACCCAATAAGGCCCGATCACCCTAGAACTTCAGGTCCTAGTAGCACACTTCCACCTGATGTTTTTGGTGGACACCCATATGTACTCATTCACACACAGGTCCGGACCTAAACATTTATCTCCATGCATACGTTTGCCATAAGATAGTGATGATCTCTTTGAGGAACTGACAACAGAGGTGTCCCCCTGTGTCACCACACTCATACCCAAAATATGCACAGAGGAAACCACCACTGTCCCCTGACCCCTCATCCTAAGAGGACTCCGACACTCAGGGTTAACTTGTGGTGAGGGTTGAGTCTTACCTCTACTCCCTGGCAGCACCTCTGCTGCCCCCACCAGAAAAGAAGGGGTAGGTTGCAGAAAGACGGCAGAGATCATAGGTCCCGCACTGCAGTCCTTATACAACTGGTCCCAGCTGACTACTTCCCTGTACCGCCAATCTATGACCAGGTTGTGTTTTTTCAACCAAGGAGGCCTAAAACAATGAGAGTTGTCGTACCCTCCAAAACGTAGCACGACAGGGACTTATCTACCACTTGGGTCACCGTCCCCTGGCTGAGTGGGACAGAGTTAATGGCCTGACGCTTAGGGGTCTCGCCAGCGTACTACTCCTCAGTCACTCAGTCTGGACAAAGTGAGAATCCACCAAACTGACTCCAGCTCCACTGTCCACAAGCATCGGTACAGTCTCAGTTAGCCCACCAAACACCACTTCAGCAGGTAAGGTACACTGAGATGAATAAATGGAGGAAATATACACACCCTGGTCACCTTCCTCCACATGACCAGGAGGACGCGGCTTTTGAGATGGTGATGGTACTTTGGCGCGAGCTGGACAGACATTGATAAAATGACCAGTCTGCCCACAGTAAAAATATGCCCCATACCACAGCGAACCGCAGGCAACCCCGTTTGAGATGCAACTGCTCCCACCTGCATGGGTTCGTCCATTTGTACCTGTGTGTCTTCCTCCCTAGCAAGGACAACAGGGTGCAGATTTGGTGTATGCCTCTCCCTGAGGCGTCTATCCACCCGGATAGCAAGGGGCATGGCGGCCTCCAACGATGTGGGAGCATCGTACTGCACCAGAGTATCCTGACGCCTAGGTGACAGACCCTGACAAAAATGGCTCCTAAGGGCAGGGTCATTCCACTGCGTGTCAGAGGTCCACCTCCTAAACTCTGAGCAGTACTCCTCAGTCGGCCGGCCCCCCTGCTTGATTTTGCATAGATGAGACTCAGCCAGGGAGACGCCATCAGGATCCCCATACACCAGTGCCAATGCTGCGAAAAACTTGTCCACCGACCGTAAAGATGATGAACCGGTCATGAGGGAGAAGGCCCAGGATTGGAGATCACCCTTAAGAAGGGAGACTATGATTCCCACACACTGTTCCTCACTCCCTGATGAACGAAGGCGAAGCCGAAAATACAATTTGCAGGCTTCTTTGAACACAACAAACTTATCTCTCCCTCCAGAAAAAACAGTCAGGGAGAGATATTTTGAGTTCTGGTTGAGCCTGCAACTGAGCCGAGGCCCAGATCCCCGTCAACTGCTAAAGTTGCTGCGACACCTGACCCCGCAGCTCCTTAAGCTCATCAGTGAGGGGCTGGATCAGTTGGGCAAAAGCCTGCATTTGTGCCATGTCTTACCAGAAAAATGTGATGGTTGGTGATAATGTCACAATGTGTGACATGGCCTAATGGGTGGTCAGTCAGCGGACGGCACAACTCACACACAACGGATGGGAAAGGCGAGAGGAGGGCCCTAACAATAGGGAATGTGGGATGGTCACCACCTGAGCTCAAACCTGAGCCTGTCCCTGCACCCTCTAACGACCTATGCGGGTCCCTCCCTCCACCATCGTCAGGATACCTCATACCTAGTTGTCACCTATTACTGCCGTGGCTTTTGCACTGGCCGGCAAGGAGCACTAGCCTCACCTCTGCAGATAATAAACACAGGGGGAAGTGACAAACACCATTGGGACAAGGTAACAAAAAACACCACACTTAGCTTATGTACACTGCTGCTAAGCTCCACACAGCAGAAAACACAACAACTGGACTCCAAACACCAGCAGCAGACCCAGCAGCAATGCAATTACACGAGATTTCGAGCGGGTAAAAACTGACCTTAACCCTCGATGGTCCAAAAGGAAAAAAAGTTTTAAACTGAGTAGGACCAGAGCTGCCACAAATCCCAAAAATGGATCGTGACAGACATACAGAGCTCACATCCAGAAATGCACAGCCTCATCCAGACTATATTACAGGGAACGGCACACAGACCTCACAGCCAGCCTATAATCCTGGGGGAGACAAAGAGACTGACCTTACATTAATAATAATAATAATAATAATAATAATTTTATTTCTATAGCGCCAACATATTCCTCAGCACTTTACATTATAGAGGGGACTTGTACAGACAATAGACATTACAGCATAACAATAAACAAAGATCAAAGTAGATACCAAGAGGAATGAGGGCCCTGCTCACAAGCTTACAATCTATGAGGAAAAAGGGGAGACACAAAAGGTAGATGGTAACAATTGCTTTCATTGTTCGGACCAGCCATAGTTTACATTCAATCTATATTCCTAGGTAAGACACACACAGACCTCACATCTAGCCTCTATTACAGGAAGAGACATACAGGGCTCGCATCAAGCCTTTATTACTGGGAGAGATCCTCAGAGCTCACATCCAACCTATATTACAGTGAGAGACACACAGACCTTTCATCCAGCCTATATTACAGGGAGAGACACACAGACTTCACATCCATCCTATATGACATGGAGAGATCCTCAGAGCTCACATCCAACCTATATTACAGTGAGAGACACACAGACCTTTCATCCAGCCTATATTACAGGGAGAGACACACAGATCTCTCATCCAGACTATATTCCTGGGAGAGACACAGAGCTCACTACAAACCTACAGTATATTACAGGGAGAGATACACAGAGCCCACATCCAGCCTAAACTACAGAGAGAGAAACACACAACTCTCATCCAGACTGTATTACAAGGAGAGACACACAGAGCCCACATCCAGCCTATATTACACTGAGAAACACACAGACCTTACATCTAACTTATATTCTTGAGAGAAACACACTGGAGATCTCATATCCAGCCTATTTTTTTTGGGAGAGACACACAGGCCTCAGATCCATCTTATATTCTTTAAAGAGACATACAGAGCACACATCC
Source organism: Oophaga sylvatica (assembly GCA_033576555.1). Taxonomy (NCBI): domain Eukaryota; kingdom Metazoa; phylum Chordata; class Amphibia; order Anura; family Dendrobatidae; genus Oophaga; species Oophaga sylvatica. The sequence goes on from JARQOD010000001.1 coordinate 511,539,129, forward strand.
AGCCTATATTACAGGGAGAAACACACAGACCTCTCATCCAGACTATATTACAGGCAGAGACACACAGACCTCTCATCCATCCTTTATCGGGGGTCTCTGTAGGATCCTAAATTTGGTGCCCTGTGCCAGCCCTTTCTACTGGTAAGCGCTGCCTCACTACCTTGTGCAATTTTTGTGATTTACTATTGTAATAAGTTACCTTTGTGACGAGATTGGAGCAGCTCTTTGTCTATGTAATTTATTGTTCATGCTGGCTGGGCACCTTTTTGGGTCTCCCCATCAGTCCATCCTTTTATATGTTTCATTGTTTGTATTTGTATTTGATTGTTATTACTATGATCTTTTTGATATGATACTAATAAATTTTGGCATTTTATATATTTACACCGTTTTCTCCTTGGCTCATATATTACAGGCGGAGACACGGTGGAGATCTCATATCCAGCCCATATTCGTGGGAGAGACACACAGGCCTCAGATCCAACTTATGTTCTCTAAAGAGACATACAGAGCTCACATCCAGCCTATATTACAGGGAGAGACACACAGACCTCTCATCCAGACTATATTACAGGCAGAGACACACAGATCTCTCATCAAGTCTATTACACACAGGGCTTGCATCAAGCCTTTATTACTGGGAGAGATACACAGAGCTCACATCCAGCCTATATTACAGTGAGGACACACAGACCTCATACAGCCTATATTACAGTGAGAGACAGACAGACCTCTCATCCAACCTATATTCCTCAGAGAGACACAGAGCCTACATCCAGCCTTTATTACATGGAGAAACACACAGACCTCACATCCAGACTGTATTACAGGGAGAGACACACAGAGCTCTCATCTAGCTTATATTACAGGGAAAGACACACAGGCCTCACATCTAGCTTATATTCTTGAGAGAGACATGGTGGAGATCTCATCCAGCCCATATTCATGGGAGAGACACACAGGCCTCAGATCCAACTTATATTCTTTAAAGAGACATACAGAGCTCACATCCAGCCTATAATCCTGTGATAGACACACAGACCTCACAGCCAGCCCATATTCCTGGGAGAGACACACAGTGCTCGCATCAAGCCTTTATTACTGGGAGAGTTACACAGAGATCACATCCAGCCTATATTCCCAGGACAGACACTCAGACTTCACATTTATTCTATATTACTGGGAGAGAAACACGGAGATCACATCCAGTCTATATTATTTGGAATGGCACACTAACCTAATATCCAGCCTATATTTCAGGAAAATTAACTCCCACAAGAGAATGATAATAAAAATCTTTATTTTTTATATAGCGCTATCATATTCCGCACAGCTTTACAGTTTTGCACATATTATCATCGCTGTTCCCGATGAGGCTCACAATCTAAATTTCCTATTAGTAGGTCTTTGGAATGTGGGAGGAAACCGGAGAACCCGAGGAAACCCACGCCAACATGGGGTGAACATACAAACTCCTTAGAACCATTTGAGACTTGAATGAGACTGCAATATGGTTATTATAAGGGCTGAAAATGAATGATGGCATCAAGATTGCAGACTGAAACCTAGTGCAAATTTATCATGCAACCATAACTTTTTCTACGTCAAATGTATCCATAGAAACTAAGTCTCCCTAAAAGTAGAGAAATAATGGCAAAATCCTGTGTACAGGAGTGTTATGCCCTCATCATACCACAAGATGGCAGCAGTACCCTCTTGTAATTTTAGGTCTCACTACTAAGTGTAACATCAGGAAGTCTTATAGTTCCCTATGGGAATAAAGTTGCAAACAATCTTATGAAAATTTTCCAAGTTTAGAAATTACATGGTTGTTGCTGATTTTTCCTCCTCTTGAACTTAATTGTCATATTAGGAGTGTGATGTTGCAATTTGAGCGAAATTGGCTGCTGCTTTGCCTGCACCAAGGACGACTGGCTGACTGTGGCTTACTGTGCCATTCATTATTGGTAGAGGCTTTTTCTTTACACAATTACAGTTGTGCACTATAGTACGTCATAACTGCATAGGTTTTAATTGTTTATGTAGCTCCAGGCACTAATCCAGATCTGATTGCTTTAGGAAGGTCGAAGAGTTTGCGCCATTCCAATGACGCTGTAATAAGGGAAGGCATGGGCGCACTACAATATCAAATAATAACCAGGGAGGTGCGAATCGGTAGAGATAAGACAATCATAAGAAGAAAAAAGAGAAAGCACTACCGTATAAAAACGCACACTGCACTACAATAATGATATATGTGAAAAGTAGCAAATTTTATTAGCATATAACAACGTTGTGAGATAAAAACAAAATAAAACCAAAAGGACACATGTCCGAGAACCATCCCATACATCAAAGTCGGGTATGATACAAATGGCTAAAAGCGCTTGAAAAAACACATGGCATATAATAGTGAATGACCAGCATGCAGTATAGGAATAAATAATGCAGTACAATACACGCAATGTATAATATAATACAAACACTACTAAGCATGTGCACATATGTCTAATCTGACATCTAAACTGAACAATGCCGGTGAAACCGTAATAGATCCAAGCACATCAGCCAAATAATGGCCTGGTATGGTTCTAAAGTGCTTATAAAGCCATGCAGGGGAATAATGATCCCAAGAATCAACAGGCAAGAAAAGCCAGGGAAGTATGTGCCAGATTGAGCTGACAATGAACACTATGAATAAACCCGGCTGGATGAAGAACAAATAGTTACCCGAACAAGACCCTCATAATAGAGGGACAGATGCGCAGGCAGGGATCAGGGCTGTGGTCCGTGAGAACAACCCCACGCGTTCCGCCGTGACCGGTACGGCTTCATCAGGGAGGGTAATGAAAACGCTGCTAGAGAGCTATTAAATACCTGTACAATGAGTGTGAGACAGGCTGCACGTGTGAGCCACCAGCGCAGGACCGGAAGTGGACGATGATGGGAGGAGATTAAACAAGCAGACTTCTCTGCGACACCAAACCTATCACGCCTGCGCTCTATAGAGTGCAAGCTAAGCTGGCTGATGTGTATTCATTGTTAAAAATGAAACCAAAAGTGCCCCGAGGGCGCGCATGCGCAATAGAGAAATAGCCTCTGAGTAATAGAGCGCGTCACTCCCGGGAGCCTCAAGCAAAACACATAGAGGGGACGTACATAGATAACAGCAATAGACGCAGCACACATCATGTGCCTGTGTTAGGAACGCGTACCGGAACTGTGCGGCAGCGTAATGCTAAATACCTCATCAACATACACAGACAACTTAGGGATGTAGTACTGTGAGGGGTGGACAGTGTATGTTTGTTTATGATTAGTGTGTTTCTGTCTTGCCACACTCTACATATGTAGGGCTATTTGATGAGAACAAATAGCGAGAGTATATTGTTTATTGATGCTGGTAAATAAAATAATGAGCTTCCCAAAAGTCCCACAACAATCCCAAGGGTATATCCAGAATTCCAAGAGACAGATATAAAAATAAAAATGTATATCCCCTATATCATAAACCAGGGAGACCTGAGCACATAGGGAACAAATATTTGGGGCCGCACATGAAAAGGCCATCCAAAAAGTATCCATGTAGGCCCATTGAAAATCATAATACGTTGTACAACCAATGAACCGGTTACACAACATAAGAACCACAGCCCTGAAGGAGAAAAACCCCTAAGCATGGAAAACCCCAAAAAAGGGGGGAATAAAAATTCCACTAGGTTCTCAGGGAGAATAATGAATAATGAAAGTCCTAATACCCATGGTACAGAACTGCACTATAACCCATCCAGGAAGGTAAGTATCAATATGTATTACCGTATTAGTGCGCCATCAGAGAGGTGGACCCCATTATCCCCAAAATCGGACCTATGCTCAGAAAAAATCGTAAGATGGACCACTATTAGAAACAATACAACATATCTAAGTGCCAGTGCGACTCCATCTTTATAATAAGGACCGGCATTGTTCAAAAGGTCACAAACTGCTGATCCATTCCAAAGGGTGTAAAGGCCTACCCAATAGATGATCATCCTACATCCCTTACAAGGCAGTGATCATAATACAATAAATGAAACAAGCTCGATAGGACACAGTCAGAAAGCAGTAATCAAGGGGCCCATTGTATCCTTAAAAAGGACCCCAAGGCAACGGGAAAGAGAAACCCCGCACCAAATGGAATAGAGGTACAGAAAGGTACCAGTCACCCAAGAAATTACGATCCAATCCGGGTCTATAAGAACCAATGGTCCCCACCAGATCTAGATTAGACCAATAGTGATAAGATACCACCCTAGGAGTAGCCCCATGGGTCAATCACATTCCTGAATAAGAAATCTCAGATGCAGAAATGTACATAACAGTCAAATATAGTAGACACGAGGATGTATATCTCCAATATCATTCGGCGTAATGCTCCAAAGTCAGCCATGACTACAAAATGGGATGATGCCAGCGAGATGTAGTTCCAAGGTATAAACGTCCCACTTGTATCGAGAGTCCACATCCAAAAGATCCAAAATTCCATGTTTTGCTCAAGACTAGCCCAAGAAGCCAGTGAAGAGAAGCTCCTCATTTAAACCTGTTGGAGTGACAGAATTCAGGTTAAAAATCCATCGGGATTCAATTTGTAACAGAAGTCTCTTGGAACAACCACCCCTGTTAGAGATGGTCACCCTTTCCAGTCCCACAATCCGAGTCTGGCCAATACTACCGAATGATGTGTCAAAAAATGAGAAGCCACAGAGGTCAGAGTCTTACCCTTCAAAAGATCCGATGATGCCAGATTGATGGTTGAAAAGTGTTTCTGTATACGTCGCCGCAATTCCTGGGACGTCTGTCCAACATAAACCTGGGGACAAGGGCAACCAAAGCATAAACCACACAGCTAGTTTTGCAATTCACATAGTGCCTAAGTCTATGTCTGGTGCCGCTTGAAGGATCGATGAAACAAACCTTTTACTGGATGCATATACGTACAAATGCCACAGCTGCCACAAGGGTAAGAACCCTAAGGGAGACCCCACGATTAATGCGTACCGTTTGCTTAGTATAGTGACTCCTTGTCAGTAAGTCCTTAAGATTTGGTGCACGTCTGGCAGTTAAAAGAGGCCGATCACTAACAATCCTAGAGGTCTGTAGGTCCGTTGTAAGGACACCCAGTGTCTCTGTAACACATCCCTGATTTGACTCCAAAGGGTATTGAACCCCGTAATGAATCTGAGCCTATCATCCCTTGTTTTTGATGCTGGAGTCAACAGTGAATCCTGCGTCCTATTTTTGGCTCGCTGGAAAGCCCCGGAAATGATCCTACGTGGATAGCCCCTATCTTTAAACCGGTTGGTAAGTCCAGACGCCTCACCAAGGAAGTCAGTGTCAGAAGAACAGTTTCTCCTGAGTCTGAAAAACTGTCCCACAGGCTATTAGTCGCCGTAGATTTCCGGAATAGACTAGTACGGATAGTGCCATCATCGACCATCAACCTTAAATCCAAAAATGTAGCTACAGAGGTGGACATGTGGTGGGTAAGCAAAATATTAAGCGTATTGTTATTTAACTCATCAATAAAGCTACGACAGTCATCCATTGTGCCCACCCAAACAAAGAAAACGTCATTGATATATCGTGACCAATGTCGAAAAGAGCTAATAAACCAGCCAGATTGAAAAACAACAGTAGCCTCCCACCAACCAAGAAAGAGGTTTGCAAACGCCGGAGCACATCTGGCACCCATGGCACCCATGGCCACTCCGGACGTATACAGATAGAATGACCTGTCAAAAAGAAAAAAGTTATGCTTGAGAATGAACTCAAGCAGATCAATGACCAATGAATCGTGCATTCTATCTGTACCTGAGAGCAGATCAAAAAAATATAGGACTGCAGAAATACCATCCATATGGCCGATGTTAGAGTACAAAGACTCTATATTGCAGGTAACCAGGATTGCTTCAGAAGGTAGTTGGATATCCTTACAAATTCTCAAAAAATGCGAAGTGTCCTGGACGAAAGAAGGCAAGCTTTGACAAGAGGTTTTGTAGGAAATAGTCCACATAAATGCAAGCCTTTTCACAAAGGCTGCCAATGCTCGCAACGATGAAACGTCCAGGGGGCTTAAGCAAATTTTTGTGCACCTTTGGGAGCATGTAGAATGTTGGTGTAACTGGATGTTCAACCACATAAATTTATATTCTTGGTTAGTGATAACCCCTAGACCCTTGGCCCTATCCAAGAGTCTCCAGAACCTAACAGAGAAAACACCTGTAGGATCAGATGGTAATTTGCGGTAGAACCTATCATTGCCAAGTTGTCGGTGTGCCTCCTCCAGATATAGGTCATGTGGCCATTCCAATGACGCTGATCACTGACGCTTATCTCTGTTCTGACCATGACACTTCTTGTTCAACTCCAACAAGTGTTTTCATCCAACTTTCCTATAGCATAGATTCCAATTTTGAAAGACAGAAAAGAGGGATGCCTTTTTTTAATAGCTAAGTCACCCCCCTAAAATCTCTCCTACTCCTATTTGGGTAATCGCACAGAAATAGCCACCTTGGTGAAGCCCCTAAGTAGTCTAGGTATGATACTGTTTTTTTAGCTTCCACACATCACGAAGCCCCTTACAATGCCCCCTACACACATTATGATGCCCCGACAGTGCCCCTACACACATCATGATGCCGCTATAATGCCCTCTACACACAGCATAATGCCCCTACAGTGCTCCCTACACACAGCTTGATGCCCCTACAGTGCCCTCTACACACAGAATGATGCCCCAACAGAGCCACTACACACAGCATGATGCCCCTACCCTACAGTGCCCTCTACACACAGCATGATGCCCCTACAGTGCCCTCTACACACAGCATGATGCTCCTACCCTACAGTGCCCTCTACACACATTGTGATGCCCCCACAGTGCCCCTACACACAGCATGATGTCCATACAGTGCCCTCTACACACAGCATGATGCCACTACAGTGCCCGCTACACACAGTATGATGCCCCTACAGTGCCCTCTACACACAGTTTGATGCCCCGACAGTGCCCTCTACACACAGTTTCATGCCCCGACAGTGCCCCTTACACACAGCATGATGCCTCGACAGTACTACCTACACACAGCATGATGCCCCTGTAACACAGGTATTCGGATGCAGTGACACAGAAGCACAGAGACGGGGTTAACAATTACTTGTTTTATAAATACAGGGGTAATCTCCTGTACTTATAAAATAAACAGGTAATGGCTGATGGGTAAACAGGGGAAGAGTAATTCAAAATGGCAGTCTATATATCAATTCCACTTAGCGTGACTTGGTTGGCCGTTCTTTTGCCTCAGTCAAAAGGTTGGTTAGTTGCCGGCTGAGGCCAGGGCTGAGTTCTTCCAGCTTCCCTGCCTCACAAGTCGGCCTCACTTCTGGCGGCAGTGGGTGGTCACCGATCTTACCCGCTGAGCCCCTAGTCTATTATGCTGCGGCGCAGCAGAGTGGAATCCACCGCAATTCTCCTCTCGGCGTGCGTTCCTCCGCACGCCTGCTGTAACCTGGGAGTCCTCGTTGCACGTGTCTCTACTATGCGACCTATCTTTCCCTGCAGCCCGGCGCCAGTCCTCACTGACTCCTCTCTTTGCCTGGAAGCCCCTCTCTTTTCCCGCGCAAGCCCTTTTATATCTCCCTGGCTCGACATGCCCCTTCTATGCAGGTTAAGGGTCTCTCCCTCTCCAATCTCCTTCCCCCCTGCAACAGTAGGTGCGGACCCAGCAGTTCCGGACCCGGTGGCCTGTCAGCGTCCATAGCCTTGTCTTCTCCTCTACACCCCTTCAGTACTACCTAACGACAGCATGATGCCCCTACAGTACCACCTACACACAGCATGATGCCCCTACAATACTACCTACAAACAACATCATTCCTCAACGGTACTACCTACACACGCATGATGCCCCTACAGTACCACCTACACACAGCATGATGCCCCAACAGTACTACGTACACACAGCATGATGCCCCTACAATACTACCTACACACAGCATGATGCTCGTACAGTACTACCTACACACAGCATGATGCCCCAACAGTACTACCTACACACAGCATGATGCCCCTACAGTACTACGTACACACAGCATGATGCCCCAAGAGTACTACCTACACACAGCATGATGCCCCTACAGTGCTATCTACACACAGCATGATGCCCCTACAATACTATCTACACATAGCATGATGCCCCTACAATACTACCTACACACAGCATGATGCCCCTACAGTACCACCCACACACAGCATGATGCCCCTACAGTACCACCCACACACAGCATGATGCACCTACAATACTACCTACACACAGCATGATGCCCCAACAGTACCACCTACACACAGCATGATACCCCTACAGTACTATGTACACGCAGCATGATGCGCTGCAATACTATCTACACACAGCATGATGCCCCTACAGTACCACCCACACACAGCATGATGCACCTACAATACTACCTACACACAGCATGATGCCCTTACAGTACCACCTACACACAGCATGATGCCCCAACAGTACCACCCAGACACAGCATGCTGCCCTACAATACTACCTACACACAGCATGATGCCCTACAGTACCACCTACACACAGCATGATGCCCCAACAGTACCACCCAACACAGCATGTGCCCTACAATACTACCTACACACAGCATGATCCCCAACAGTACCACCTACACACAGCATGATGCCCTACCCAAATATCACACACAGCATGATGCACCACATACACCTACACACAGCATGATACCCCCTTACAGTGAGCCGCTAACTACACACACAGCATGATGCCCCAACAGTACCACCCAACACAGCATGATGCCCTACAATACTACCTACACACAGCATGATGCCCCAACAGTACCACCTACACACAGCATGATGCCCCAACAGTACCACCCAACACAGCATGATGCCCTACAATACTACCTACACACAGCATGATCCCCACAGTACCACCACACACAGCATGATACCCCTACCATACTATCTACACACAGCATGATGCCCCAACAGTACCACACACACACTGCCCCATTATACCCCTACAATACACTACACACAGCATGATAGCCCCTACATACCACCCAACACAGCATGCTGCCCTACAATACTACCTACACACAGCATGATACCCCTACAGTACACTACACACAGCATGATCCCCTACCATACTATCTCACACAGCATGATGTCACCGACACAGATTACTACCTACACACAGCATGATGCCCCTACAGTACACCCAAGCAATGCCCTACAAACACCTACACACAGCATGATACAAGACCCCCACTTACCTACATACATCACACACAGAGAGCCCAGTACATTCCAGAGCCTACATCTATACACACAGCATGACCCCCACACCACAGCATGTGCCACATTAACTACCAGCAATGCCCTACATTAACTCAACAGCATGATGCCTAAAATTCTACACACGCATGTGCCCTACATACTATCTGCACAGGCATGATGCGCCACTACCTCACCAACAGTATGCCCCTACAGACTCACAACTGATACCCTACATACTATAACACATGATGCCACAGACACAGACCAGCAGTCCATTTCTACTACACACAGCATATGCTTACACACAACATACACCCACAGCTTACACAGGAGTAATTCCAGTGGTTCCTGTGCAGAGTGCCATCCTCGTCCAATAGTTGACAGTAATTGATCACTATGTACAGCAGAGCAGATCTACAGTTACAAATACCATTATCTTTCATACACTATACTGTAATACATTGTGAATGAGTGATGAAAATTTGCTGAACTGCCAGTGGGCTCCCATAATTATTGCTACTGGTGCCTGGCACCCCAGTTCAACACTACCCCACAGCGCCCCCTACAAACAGTATGATGCCCACACACACATTATGATGCCCTACTGTGCCTTAGAGACCGTTCAATGCTTCTCCACAGCAGAACATCTGGTGCTTACAAGCTCTTTTTGAAGAGTTGCTTACAAGCTAGACAGCAGCAGTGGACGGTCTCCTAGGAAATGAGCTGTAAACAAGAGAAAAGTGTTAATATCTCAATAATGGCTGCAAATTTTAATAAGAAGTAAATTGCAAAAGTGCTTGTTTCTACCAGCATTATTCTATAATACCCATTTATGAAGATGAGAATAAACCCTTTAAGCCAGTGTCTAAATGGTCAGCCCATTAAGCACAGCTATATGACCCATCTGATTACTGACGTGGCACCTGCCAGCAATTGATCTTATTGAAATGACCAAATTAGGAAGGGGGTCACATAATTTTTGAGAAGTGTGCATATAAGGAACTGTTCAGATTATCTCCATCTTGGCAGCGCGTGGTGAAAAACAATTTGCCGCCACTTTAAAAAGACGCGTACTTATCGTCTATAATGCAGATGCTTGTGTTTGCTAGCAGGGGAATTACCTGCATGAATACTTACAAATTGAAATGAATTAGCTATGTGGTTTTATCTTAAAGAGCCGTAGCCTCGCTCAACTAATTCATCTCTGTGAAGTCTAAACCACTTATTAATATCTAATACTGTCAGCTTCAGCCTCGTGCCGCAGAGCCCTCCATACGCAGCTCCTGCTGATATCCAATATGGCCGACGCATCACTCAAAATATCAATACGACTGGAGTTTAACCTCTACATCACTAGCCGGTCAGCTTTACATGTCCAGCACAGAGGTGGATCACAATCTAGGGGATACAGAAGTGAATTCCTCTCCTCCAGTATATTCTGGGGAAGCTGGGTAATAACAAATATGGCTACCAGAGGAAGAATTTGGAAAGGCTCTGGCCCCAATGCAAAGTCGTTAATAAATCTGCCAAATTGGACAGGGAGACCTTATGGGATCTCCTTCGCTCCATTGAAGGACAGTACAAAGAGCAAATATAGAGTGATCACTTGGATAGTTTTTCTTGGGGTGTCAGATAAATGCCCAAAATCAACCAAAATTAAGGAGTTTTTGTGCAGACCCCTTTGAAGCACATTTTGCGTAGCAGCTTTTCAAATTCCTCCCTTTTTGAAAAAGCTGCCACGCGAAATGTGCATCAAAGGGGTCTGCAGGGAGACGTGTGGATACCACCATCTTTAATGGGTAAGCTGAGTTAACCCTTTGAGGCTCATGAGTCTGGTGGTGTATGTATTATTCATTTACTGATTGGTCACCAGCCTCCTTTATCTATGTGCACTATTGCACTATTGCCATTGGATGCATGCATTTTTGATATATGATCCCACTTACCGTTGGTTACTTGTGTGCCCACTCTCTCCCTGCTGTACAAGCATGTCTCCTCACCTTTCTTTCCTCTCTGTGCTATAATATATTATGCATTTGTTATTCTTATGTGATATTTGTTCAATAAAATGACTTTGTTTTTATATTTTTGGTGGCGTTCTCATGCTCCGTTCTCTTGGTGTATATGCTTTTGGGAGTATTCCATGTAGTCACTATACAATCTGGTGAATTTATACAGGGAGTGAGGTGTACTTCTCTCTCGGCCTTAGTGATGCTTATTGCTTATTTGACTACTGTTTCAAGGGCTTTGAGAGTTGTAGAAATCTGGTTCACTAATGCTGCACATCTAGGTGTCCTTTAGATCGTTAAATTAACTCATCATTGGGGACATAGAATCATAGAACTTCTTGCTTTGTTGTCCACTCTTCCACACAGAAGAGGAGAACCATTTAACCTAAACTTCTTTTGTTGCTGAAGCCATTAACCCTTATGAGGGGCAGATGCTTTATGTTCTGGTCACAAACACCTATTTGCTCCTCCTCAAAGGTGGGGACATTTTTTGACTGGTTGTCCATCTCTTCCTGACAGAAGATGACAACTATTTGGTCAGAACCTCTTTCATGGCAGAAACCATTGACCCCTATGAGGAGAAGATGTTTGTGCACTACTTGCTCCTCTTCATAGGTGGGGAACATTTTTTACTGGCTACCCACCTCTTCCAGATGGAAGAGGACATCAATTTTACTAGAAATTCTCTTGTTGCAGAAGCCATTGACTTATGAGAAGGTAGATATTTTGTACACTGGCCATGGACACTTATTTGCTCTTTTTCAAATGTGGGGAACATTTTTTAGACTGGGTGTCCACATCTGCCTCTGCAACTGATACAATAAATCCCTCAATTTAAGTGGTGTTCTTCTATGATCTTTGATTTTTTTTTAAAGCCAAGAAGCACAAAATGAACACGCTACAATAGAAAATGCATGACGATGGAGAAGTTTCTCTGCCGCCTTCGATCGGCTGCTAAATATGTTTCTTTGCATTCCCCACCCCAAACCTCCAGACATCGACGCATCATTACAATACACCAGGCTCGCCTGTCAATAAAGCCACACAATATAAAAAATTGAAAAAATGACGAAAATCCACATTGTTTCCCACATAAAGCAAAAGACGACAAAAAGGCAAAATGAACAAAAGCAGCGAGCGAGAAAGACAGGGGAAGACACATCTAGAATTACACAGGCAGGAGAGAGAGGAAGAGAGAGCAGGGACCAGGAGACCGGGGAGGTATTGATTGGTGTCTGTCAGGTATTGTGGAACAATGGAGCAGATTCTTGTCTGGGCACTGCACCAAAGCACAGATCAATGGGGACATCGATGCTGGAGGAAGGATAGGCTCTGACTCCATAGCAACGCTACGGGAAGGAGAAATGATGGGGAGGACTCTTCCAAACTTAGCCGTAGATATCCAGTGACCCAAATTTCTGTCATATGGGTTCCCTCTCGAAATAGATTTAACATGCACCTACACCCCCCTCCTTGACAGCCATTTTTTTCAGTGAACACAGTATAACACTTCTGTAAAAGTCAACCTGATAAGACGCACCAGCTCACTCCATCCACCTGCAAACGATGTGGCCCTTCTGACGGTGTACGGATCCAGCAAAATAAGCAAGCTGGCAATGCAGAAGCTAGTCGACATTCAGTCCAGCACACACACCGGTGGTAATTTTATCCGACTTTATTGTGTGGTCATAAATGCACACAACATCCAGATCTCTTAAAAATCCAACGCGTTTCAAACATTCAGTTCTCATTCATTCTATAGAAGTATATGACCTCGCTTAATTATTTCCTATGTCCTCATCATTGATTCTACCTACCAAAGGGTTACTCATTCTATATTCTATGCACGTATGGAAGAGGCTTCATAGAAAATATTCAGATAGGTCATTGTATCTCCCGAAAACTAATTATGATAATGAATTTACAACACGACAATGGTATCTGGGGTTATTTCTAAAACTCCAGATACATTTATGGCATTATCATATAGGGGATGGATTAAAGATGAGCAAAAAGATTTGCAGGACACTAATTGAGTCTACCATGGAAGTTTGAACATCCTAGGCCAGCACTCGAATGTTGGCATCATGGTTGCCTCTGGCGTTCATAAGCAGGGGTATGACGCTATTGGGTGCAGTGCTTGCAGTCTCACGCAGGCAGAGAGAAAAAAGGGGCTCAAACAGCTAAACAGAGCTGTAAGGGGCACAATAAGTGACAAAAAGAAAGCGTTTAGGGAATTAAAGCAAGTAGGTAGTGATGAGGCATTAAATAAATACAGAAGACTGAATAAATTCTGTAAAAAGCAAATCAAGACAGCAAAGATTGAGGCAGAGAGACTCATTGCCAGAGAAAGTAAAAATAATCCCAAAATATTCTTTAACTACATAAATAGCAAGAAACTAAAAAATGATAGTGTTGGTCCCCTTAAAAATAGTCTGGGAGAAATGGTGGATGAGGATGAGGAAAAAGCCAAGATGCTAAATGACTTTTTTTCAACACTATTTACATGATCAGTGATAAAAAAAATTTCTCCATTAAATGTCACTTGCTTAACCCAGCAGGATGTACGGCGGCGTCTAAAAATCACTAAAATTGACAAATCCCCGGGCCCGGATGGGATACACCCCGAGTACTGCAGGAATTAAGTACAGTTATAGATAGACCATTATTTTTAATCTTTAAAAATTTCATAATAACTGGGTCTGTACCACAGGACTGACGTATAGCAAATGTGGTGCCAATATTCAAAAAGAGGACAAAAACTGAACCTGGAAAATATAGGCCAGTGAGCTTAACATCTACTGTGGGTAAAATCCTGGAGGTTTTTTTTAAGGGATACTATATTGGAGTATCTGAGGCTGAATAACCTCATGACACAGTATCAGCATGGGTTTACGAGGGACCGTTCTTGTCAGACTAATCTGATAAGCTTTTATGAAGGGGTAAGTTCAGCACTGGACCAAGGGAATGCAGTGGACGTGGTGTTCATGGACTTCTCAAAAGCTTTTAATAAGGTGCCACACAAAAGGTTGATACATAAAATGAGAACAATGGGGATAGGGGAAAATATGTGTAAGAACTGGCTCATGGATAGGAAACAAAGGGTGGTTATTAATGGAGCACACTCGGACTGGGTCACAATTAGCAGTGGGGTACCACAGGGGTCATTATTGGGGCCGCTTCTCTTTAACATATTTATTAATGACCTTGTAGGGGGCAGGGTAATCAATACAGAGGAGGACAATTTTTATATTACAGGAGGATTTATGTAAACTAGAAGCTTGGGCTGATAAATGGCAAATGAGCTTTAATGGGGATAAATGTAAGGTCATGCACTTGGGTAGAACAAACAAGATGTATAATTATGTGCTTAATTGTAAAACACTGGGCAAAATTGTCACTGAAAAAGACCTGGGTGTATGGGTGGACTACAAACTCACATTTAGTGGCCAGTGGCAGGCAGCTGCTGCAAAGGCAAATAAAATAATGGGATGCATTAAAAGAGGCATAGATGCTCATGAGGAGAACATAATTTTACCCCTATACAAGTCACTGGTGCGACCACACTTAGAATACTGTGTACAGTTCTGGTCTCCGGTGTATAAGAAAGACATAGCTGAACTGGAGCGGGTGCAGAGAAAAGCGACCAAAGTTATTAGAGAACTGGGGGGTCTGCAATACCAGGACAGGTTATTACACTTGGGGTTATTTAGTTTGGAAAAACGAAGGCTTAGGGGTGATCTTATTACAATGCATAAATATATGAGGGGACAGTACAAAGACCTTTCTAATGATCTTTTGACTCGTAGACGTGTGACGGGGACGAGGGGGCATCCTCTACGTCTGGAGGAAAGAAGGTTTAGTCATAATCACAGATGAGATTCTTTACTGTAAGAGCAGTGAGACTATGGAACTTTCTGCCGTCTAATATTGTAATGAAGTGATTCCTACTAAAATTTAAGAGGGGACTGGATGCCTTTCTTGAAAAGTATAATATTACAGGCTATATTCACTAGTTTCCTAGATATTGCGTTGATCCAGGGAGCTAATTTGATTGCCGTATGTGGAGTCGGGAAGGAATTTTTTTCCCCAATGTGAAGCTTACTGTTTGCCACTTGGGTTTTTTATGCCTTCCTCTGGATCAACATGTTAGGGCAGGTTAGGATAGGATATGGGTTGAACTAGATGGACTTAAAGTCTCCCTTCAACCTTAATAACTATGTAACTATGTAACTTGGAGGTTCAAAGTGCTCACCACACATCTAGATAAGTTCCTTAAGGGGTCTAGTTTCCAAAATGGGGTCACTTGTTGGGGGTTTCCACTGTTTAGGCACATCAGGTGCTCTGCAAACGCGACATGGCGTCCAGCCAATTCTGTGTTGAAAAAGTCAAATGGCGCTCCTTCCCTTGCGACCTTTGCCGTGCGACCAAAAAGTGGTTTACCCCCACATATGGGGCATCGGCATATTCAGGAGAAATTGGACAACAAATATTGTGGTTCAATTTTTCTTTTAACACTTGTGAAAATAAAAAAAATTGGTTCTGAGGTAAATTTTTTTCAAAAAAAGGTAAATGTTAATTTTTTCCTTCCACATTGCTCCAGTTCCTGTGAAGCAAGTAAAGTTTTAATAAACTTCTTGAATGTGGTTTTGAGCACCTTGAGGGGTGCAGTTTTTAGAATGGTGTCACTTTTGGGTATTTTCTATCATATAGACCCCTCAAAGTGACTTCAAATGTGATGTGGTCCCTAAAAAAATTCGTGTTGTAAAAATGAGAAATCGCTGGTCAACTTTAAACCTTATAACTTCGTAACAATAACTTTGTTTCCAAAATTGTGCAGATGTAAAGTAGACATGTGGGAAATGTTATTTATTAAGAAATTTGTGTGACATATCTCTCTGATTTATGGGCATAAAAATTGAAAGTTTGAAAATTGCTAAATTTTCAAAATTTTCGCCATATTTCTGTTTTTTTCATAAATTAACGCAAGTCATATAAAAATATTTTACCACTAACGTGAAATTAATATGTCACGAAAAAACAAACTCAGAATCAGCAGGATTCATTAAAGCGTTCCAGAGTTATAACCTCATAAAGTGACAGTGGTCAGAATTGTAAATATCGGCCCGGTCATTAAGGTGCAAATTGGCTCTGTCACTAAATATCATTTTGTGTACACAGCTCCTATGCAGGTGTATATGGCATGGCAAAGTGATGCAAAAATAAAAGTTTAATGACGTTTGCATATTCCAAATTACGTGACTTCTAGTAGGCCTGAAGTTGAGCAAAAATACTTTACACTTTGCTCTTCAAAAGTTGGATTCTTCAAGTTGAGGAACGTTTTGTTTCTAAAACAGGATGATGCAGATTATTAGAACCAAGTATAGACTTTAGCACTGCATAAAATCAGGCTAGACATTGCCACCTGCAGCTGCACAATGTTCCTAAATAGTCAATGTTGCATCCATCCAGCTTGGGCCAGTTTCAGACATCTGACCTTTTAAAGTCCAAGTATGAACTGAAATTTCCTCACCAACCACTGGTCTCCTAACCTCAATACAACAGCCTATGCCTATGATCCTCCTGAGCTCTGGTCAAGAGACAAATGAGTGGTCCATGCTCGAACTGTGAAAGTCAAACCTGTGTACACTACTCTACTTGTTCACAAAGGTTCCTGAATACCTCAGTATTTGCTTCAAATTACCAAAAATGAATCCATAAAAAATCAAATTGTTCATTGTAGGCGTAAAAAGACATTGTGGGTTTAGTAACCAAACTATAACTGTGTAGAGCAATGGTGGAACACTAATATTGATATAAATGTGATGCCTGCGAGAAGTTGTAGTGGACCCCAAACATAATAGTCAATGAATCATCACGTTACCGGAAGAATTGCTCCCAGAGCTGGAGGGGAGTTTGATGGGGGGTGGCCTGTGCTTCACACTTTTTCCCAGCATAGAGGACTGGATGGAGCCGGTGATGCCATCTCCATCTCCTTGCCTGGGGAGAGAGGATTGTGGCTGGACACCCCTCCTGCGTAGCAAGTCATCTTCACAAACCCTTTGGATTCATTTTTAATTAAGTCCTGGTACTGACTGACGACTCGTTCAATGTCATTTTTAGATCCAATAAGAAATTGAGAATGAGGGCTGTGGAAGGTATCGTCTTCGTCGCCTGTGGAGGCCTGCATTTTACCAAAATACAAAGGATTGCCTACATTCTGAAAAACGGTTAACTTTGCCTTCTGGAAAGGAGTACTGTTCTCACATTCAAAGATGTAGTCCTCCTTGGTCTCCTTTAAACTGTAACAATCTTCACAGATCTTTGGTATAATCCCATAAAACATCTGCTGGCCAGACAGTAGGTTGCGAGTCGTCAAGTTTGATAGATTTTTCCACTTTTGCATATTTCTCAACATCCACTTCAGAGGGCACAGCAAGGGAGCAAGAATTTTGTTTCCATAAATCTACATAGTTTCCAGTTTTGGATATTTTTAGGTCAAACTGAGGTTGTGTGGTTTTCCTTTCCTTCCTCTTATGTAGATAATCTAGAAGTTTGAGCTGTGGCGGGATGGGACAGTTGGATAATTCTTGCTGCCTGTTCAGAGCTGGTCTGGAGTAGCGCTTCAGGCACCGTTTCATGGGCCACGTGTTCAGCTTCTGTTTGTTGTACAGCAGGCGGTTTGTAGTGCAGGCAACGGATATTGACGGGTCAAGGCATAATGGTTCAGCAGTGGCCAGGATAAGCTGACTCTCCAACTGCAGCTTGTCCTCCTGTGTCCATTTATGATTGTCACTGGTGATGGCATGTATGTCAGAAATTAGAGTCTGCACGGTCTGCCTCAGAAGAACGTGCCTGGTTTGATATGTTGGTGATTTCAAGTTGCCAGATTGCCTGTAGTCCCATACTTCTGCGATTATACACCCACAGTGGAAAATATTTACCTGAGCTTCTTCCAGAAGGTCTACTAAAATCGGTGGCAATTCTTCTGCATCTATGTAGTCCAACAGTTCTCCTTCTTCATAAGGCAGCTTGATGGTTTCTGAATCTGATCCATTCTTGCCCCGGAGCATCAGGGAGTAGCCTTCGTTTCCAGGGTAGAGATTGACCACCAAGCAGGAGAGAGACTCTTACGCTACGAGCTTCTCCAGGAGATTCACATTTCGTCTTAGTTTCTTCACTTCCAGTTCTTTTTCACATTCTTCAATGGCCATTGTCTCCTTTGACCTAGCTTCCAGAAGAAAAACTGGTGGATTTTTTGCCTCTTGGACTCCAGGACCCTAAGGCTTTGGTTGTAAAGACATAGGTCTAGCTTTAGAGGTGTGTGATCTATGAGATTTTAATGGGTGCACTAGTTGCCCCGGTTGAACAGGGTGACACAGGTGGCCTGGAAGTCAAGGTTTGCCTTATAATAAATGTGAAAGGGGTTGCCCATCAAATTGTCAGAATATGTCTCAAATGTCCAATAAATCCGAATCATGTGTAGTAGCCTCTCCATACCTGATTGGTTTGTTTAATCGTGTGTATGACCAGTAGTGTAACTTTAAGCATGTGGGCCTAAGTAGCCAACAGGATTCCCAACTATCTCAAGTTTTTAGGAGAACCTTGTTGGACTCCTGGGACCCTATAGCTTCAAGTTAGACAACTGGTCATACATACAACCATACGATATGTATGGTCTTCTCATATGAGCCAAAAGAAACTTTTTCAGTTATAGTTATGCCCCTGTGTATGATGGGAGTCCAACAGAAAGTACCACACACGATATCAATATAAGGCCAACTACAACCATTTTTGACAAATTCCTTAACACAATAAAAATATTTTTTTAATGTTTTCTCTATTTCTAATCTGAAGAACATGTCTTGACGGGAACCAAAACATCTCAGACATGCAATCATTTGCATTAAGCAGCACTCGAGGGGTTAACACTTGGAGGTCATCCGGTGTGACCTATATTAGAAGGTCTTGTGGTTTCTAGCACACAGGAATGAAGTAAAATATTAATGGCAATGTGCAGATTTTAGCATGTCCAGACTGTCGGCTGATGGGTCTCAGGGCCTGGATTGAGATGATTAATAGGGTCTGCTTTCCCTTTTCCTCCATTGTGGCTTTAGGGCGGCCTGGCTTATGGGATTCCTGGAAGACACACGACGTTTCAGTTTCTCTGCTCATTTCCAGGAATCCCACGCGTTTCACTCTCTGGTCCCAGGAGGCACAGGTTCTACTGGTTCTTCCAAGGGTCTTACAAGAAGCCTGAAGCTTCCTAGAAGTGAGCAACATCTGATACCTGACCCAACACAAATGCTCCTGCCCGCCGCACTGTAGGATCATGTTTCCATGTAGGCTGAAGGAAACATCATGAATTTCTTAAGATGTTTATTCCTGATTGATTTTTTTTCTGGGACCAGTTTCCTTGTTGCTTATTTAGATGTGATGGATGTAGAAATCAAGAGTGTTATAAGAAAGCAGCGTGGCAGCCAGTCAGATTTCAGGGATTTTATGATGATTGCTACAAGGGTTAAGCTTTGACAAGTCTGACTGACATTAGTGGACAAGATGTTTCCTTACCATGTCTAATGTCAGCTGTGTGGCATATATTAACCATATAAAGTATTATATTTTTACGACTTGGAGAGACTTGAAAATATTTTTTATACTTCATCCACAAGTAAATGATACGACTCGATAACTACAGCCAAAAAGTCATCAGCGTGCCCTCAATAACAATAGTGCCATCAGAGTGCTCTCAGTAACACTAGTGCCATCAGAGTGCCCTCAGTAACACTAGTGCCATCATAATGCCCTCAGTAAACTAGTGCCATCAGCGTGCCCGCAGTAACCTAGTGCCATAAGAATGCCCTGAGTAACACTAGTGCCATCAAAGTGCCCTCAGTAACACTAGTGCCATCAGAATGCTCTAAGTAATACTAGTGCCATCAGAATGCCCTCAGTAACACTAGTGCCATCAGATTGCCTTCAGTAACACTAGTGCCGTCAGAGTGCCCTTTCTTTAACAATAGTGTCATCATAATGACCTCAGTGACAATAGTGCAATCAGAGTGCCCTCAGTAACACTAGTGCCATCAGAGTGTCCTCAGTAACACTAGTGCCATCAGAGTGCCCTCAGTAACATTAGTGCCATCAGAGTGCCCTCAGTAACACTAGTGCCATCAGAGTGTCCTCAGTAACACTAGTGCCATCAGAGTGCCCTCAGTAACATTAGTGCCATCAGAGTGTCCTCAGTAACATTAGTGCCATCAGAGTGCCCTCAGTAACATTAGTGCCATCAGAGTGCCCTCAGTAACATTAGTGCCATCAGAGTGCCCTCAGTAACACTAGTGCCATCAGAGTGTCCTCAGTAACACTAGTGCCATCAGAGTGCCCTCAGTAACACTAGTGCCATCAGAGTGCCCTCAGTAACATTAGTGCCATCAGAGTGCCCTCAGTAACACTAGTGCCATCAGAGTGTCCTCAGTAACACTAGTGCCATCAGAGTGCCCCTTCATTAACAACAGTGTCATCAGAGTGCCCTCAGTAACACTAGTGCCATCAGAGTGCCCTCAGTGACACTAGTGCCATCAGAGAATCCTCAGTAACACTAGTGCTGTCAGAGTGCCACTTCATTAACAATAATGCCACCAAAGTACCTTCAGTAACAATAGTATCATCAGAGTGCCCTTTCATTAACAATAGTGCCATCAGAGTGCCCTCGGTAACACTAGTGCTGTCAGAGTGCCCTCAGTAACATTAGTGCCATCAGAGTGCCCTCAGTAACACTAGTACCATCAGAGTGCCCTTTCATTAACAATAGTGTCATCATAGTGTCCTCAGTAACATAAGTGCCATCAGAGTGCCCTCAGTAAAAATATTGTCATCAGAGTGCCCTCTGTAACACTAGTGCCGTCAGAGTGCCCTCAGTAATACTAGTACCATCAGAGTGTCCTCAGTAACAATAGCACCATCATCAGAGTGAGCTGAGTAACATTAGCACCATCAGAGTGCCCTCAGTAACACTAGTATCATCAGAGTGCCCTCAGTAAATTTAGCACCATCAGTGTGCCCTCAGTAACAACAGTCCAATCAGAGTGCCCTCACTAACAATAGCACCATCAGAATGCCCTCAGTAACATTAGTGCCATCAGAATGCCCTCAGTAACAATAGTACCATCAGTGTGCTCTTAGTAACAATAGTACCATAAGAGTGCCCACAGTAACAATAGTACTATCAGATTGTCCTCAGTAACAACAGTACCATCAGAGGGTCCTCAGTAGCAATAGTGCCATCAGAGTGTCCTCAGTAACAATAGTGCCATCAGAGTGCACGCAGTAATATTAGTGCCATCAGAGTGCCCTCCGTAACAATAGTACCATCAGTGCGCTCTCAGTAACATTAGTGCCAGCAGAGTGCCCTCCGTAACAATAGTACCATCAGTGTGCTCTCAGTAATATTAGTGCCATCAGAATGCCCTCAGTAACATTAGTGCCAGCAGAGTGCCCTCAGTAACAATAGTACCATCAGTGTGCTCTCAGTAAAAATAGTACCATAAGAGTGCCCACAGTAACAATAGTACTATCAGATTGTCCTCAGTAACAACAGTACCATCAGAGGGTCCTCAGTAACAATAGTGCCATAAGAGTGTCCTCAGTAACAATAGTGCCATCAGAGTGCACGCAGTAATATTAGTGCCATCAGAGTGCCCTCCGTAACAATAGTACCACAGATGTCCCAGTAGCAATAGTATCATCAGAGCGCCCTCAGTAAAACAATAAGTCATCATCAGAACATGTGCCTCGCCCTCAGTAACATTAGTGCCATCAGAGTGCCCTCAGTAACATTAGTGCCATCAGAGTGCCCTCAGTAACAACAGTACCATCAGTGTGCTTTCAGTAACAATAGTACTATCAGAGTGTCCTCAGTAACAATAATACTATCAGAGTGTCCTCAGTAACAACAGTACCATCAGATGGTCCTCAGTAACAATAGTGCCATCATAGTGTCCTCAGTAACAATAGTGCAATCAGAGTGCACGCAGTAATATTAGTGCCATCAGAGTGCCCTCCGTAACAATAGTACCATCAGAGTGTCCTCAGTAGCAATAGTATCATCAGAGCGCCCTCAGTAACAATAGCATCATCAGAGCGCCCTCAGTAACATTAGTGCCATCAAAGTGCCCTCAGTAACAATAGTACTATGAGAGTGTCCTCAGTAACAATAATACTATCAGAGTGTCCTCAGTAACAATAGTACTATCAGGCCTCAGTAACATTAGTGCCATCAGAGTGCCCTCAGTAACATTAGTGCCTTCAGAGTGCCCTCAGTAACATAGTACATCAAGTGCCCTCAGTAACATAGTGCCATCAGAGTGCCCTCAGTAACATTAGTGCCATCAGAGTGCCTCAGTAACATTAGTGCCATCAGAGTGCCCTCAGTAACATTAGTGCCATCAGAGTGCCCTAGTACATAGTGCCTCAGAGTGCCTCAGTAACATAGTGCCATCAGAGTGTCCTCAGTATACATCCCCCCCCCCCCCCCCCCCCCCCCCCCCCCCCTTTTTTTTTTTTTTTTTTTTTTTTTTTTTTTTTTTTTTTTTTTTTTTTTTTTTTTTTTTTTTTTTTTTTAACATAGTGCATCAGAGTGCCTCAGTAACATTAGTGCCATCAGAGTGCCAGTGCCATCAGAGTGCCCTCAGTAACATTAGTGCATCAGGTGCCCTCAGTAACATAGTGCCATCAGAGTGCCCTCAGTAACATTAGTCCATCAGAGTGCCCTCAGTAACATAGTGCCATCGAGTGCCTCAGTAACATTAGTGCCATCAGAGTGCCCTCAGTAACAATATACATCAGAGTGCCTCAGTAACATTAGTCATCAGAGTGCCTCAGTAACATTAGTGCCATCAGAGTGCCTCAGTAACATTAGTGCCATCAAGTGCCCTCAGTAACATTAGTGCCATCAGAGTGCCTCAGTACAATAGTACATCAGAGTGCCTCAGTAACATTAGTGCCATCAGAGTGCCTCAGTAACATTAGTGCATCAGAGTGCCTCAGTAACATTAGTGCCATCAGAGTGCCCTCAGTAACATTAGTGCCATCAGAGTGCCTCAGTAACATTAGTGCCATCAAGTGCCTCAGTAACATAGTGCCATCAGAGTGCCTCAGTAACATAGTGCCATCAGAGTGCCTCAGTAACATGTGCCATCAGAGTGCCTCAGTAACATTAGTGCCATCAGAGGTCCCTCAGTAACATTAGTGCCATCAAGTGCCCTCAGTAAATTAGTGCCATCAGAGTGCCCTCAGTAACATTAGTCCATCAGAGTGCCTCAGTAACATTATGCCATCAGAGTGCCTCAGTAACATTAGTGCCATCAGAGTGCCTCAGTAACATTAGGCCATCAGAGTGCCCTCAGTAACATTAGTGCCATCAGAGTGCCCTCAGTAACATTAGTGCCATCAGAGTGCCCTCAGTAACATAGTCATCAGAGTGCCCTCAGTAAATAGACATTAGTCCATCAGAGTGCCTCAGTAACATTAGTCCATCAAGTGCCCTATAACATTATGCCATCAGAGTGCCCTCAGTAACATAGTGCACAGATGCCTCAGTACATTATATCAGAGTGCCCTCAGTAACATTAGTGCCATCAGAGTGCCCTCAGTAACATAGTGCCATCAGAGGCCTCAGTAACAATAATACATCAGAGTGCCTCAGTAACATTAGTGCCATCAGAGTGTCCTCAGTAACATTAGTGCCATCAGATGTCCCCAGTAACATAGTCATCAGAGTGCCCTCAGTAACATAGTGCCATCAGAGTGCCCTCATAACAATAGTCCATCAGAGTGCCTCAGTAACATAGTGCCATCAGAGTGCCCTCAGTAACATTAGTGCCATCAGAGTGCCCTCAGTAACATTACATCAAGTGCCCTCAGTAACATTAGTGCCATCAGAGTGCCCTCAGTAACATAGTGCCATCAGAGTGCCCTCAGTAACAATAGTGCCATCAGTGCCTCATAACATTAGTGCCATCAGAGTGCCTCAGTAACATAGTCATCAGAGTGCCCTCAGTAACATAGGCCATCAGAGTGCCTCAGTACATTAGTGCCATCAAGTGCCCTCAGTAACATTAGTGCCATCAGAGTGCCTCAGTAACAATAGTACATCAGAGTGCCTCAGTAACATTAGTGCCATCAAGTGCCTCGTAACATTAGTGCCATCAGAGTGCCCTCAGTAACATTAGTGCCATCAGAGTGCCCTCAGTAACATTAGTCATCAGAGTGCCTCAGTAACATAGTCATCAGAGTGCCCTCAGTAACATATGCCATCAGAGTGCCCTCAGTAACATTAGTGCCATCAGAGTGCCTCAGTAACATTAGTGCCATCAAGTGCCCTCAGTAACATATGCATCAGAGTGCCCTCAGTAAAATTAGTGCCATCAGAGTGCCTCAGTAACATTAGTGCCATCAGAGTGCCCTCAGTAACATTATGCCATCAGAGTGCCCTCAGTAACATTAGTGCCATCAGAGTGCCTCGCTCAGGTAAAATTATGCCATCAGAGTGCCCTCAGTAACATAGTCCATCAGAGTGTCCTCAGTAACATTAGTGCCATCAGAGTGCCTCATAAATTATCCATCAGAGTGCTCAAACAATGCCATCAGAGTGCTCAGTAACATAGTCCATCAAGTGCCTCAGTAACATATATAGAGTGCCTCGTAAATAGGCCATCGATGCCTCATAACATAGTCCATCAGAGTGCCTCATAACATAGCATCAGGTGCCCTCAGTAACAATCATCAAGTGCCTCATAAATAGACCACGAGTGCCCAGTACATGTCATCAGATCCTCAGAACATAGTCATCAGAGTGCTCAGTAACATAGTACATCAGAGTGCCTCAGTAACAACATCAGAGTGCCCAGTAACATATCATCAAGTGCCTCAGTAACATATGCCATCAGGTGCCTCAGTAACATAGTCCATCAGAGTGCCTCAGTAACATTAGTCATCAGAGTGCCTCATAACATATCATCAGAGTGCCTCAGTAACATTAGCCTCAGAGTGCCCGTACATAGTCCATCAGAGTGCCTCAGTAACAATAGTCCATCAGAGGCCTCAGTAACATTGTCATCAGAGTGCCCTCAGTAACATATCCATCAGATGCCTCAGTACATTGTGCCATCAGAGTGCCTCATAACATATGCCATCAGAGTGCCTCAGTAACATTAGTGCCATCAGAGTGCCCTCATAACATATCCATCAGAGTGCCTCAGTAACATTATGCATCAGAGTGCCTCATAACATTATCATCAGAGTGCCCTCAGTACATTAGTGCCATCAGAGTGCCTCAGTAACATTAGTGCCATCAGAGTGCCTCAGTAACATATCCACAGAGTGCCTCAGTAAATTAGTCCACAGGTGCCTCATACATAGTCCATCAGAGTGCCTCAGTAACATAGTCATCAAGTGCCCTCAGTAACATTAGTGCCATCAGAGTGCCTCAGTAACAATAGTGCCATCAGAGTGCCTCAGTAACATTATCCATCAGAGTGCCCTCATAACATTAGTGCCATCAGAGTGCCCTCAGTACATTAGTGCCATCAGAGTGCCCTCAGTAACATCTAGTGCCATCTCTAGTGTCCTCAGTAATATACAAGTGCCCATCAGAGTGCCTCAGTAACATTAGTGCCATCAGAGTGCCCTCGTAAATATCCATCAGAGGCCCTCAGTAACATAGTGCCATCAAGTGCCCTCATAACATAGTCCATCAAGTGCCCCATAATATCCATCAGTGCCCTCAGTAACATTAGTGCCACAGAGTGCCTCATACATTAGTGCATCAGAGTGCCCTCAGTAACATTAGTCCATCAGAGTGCCTATAACATTATCCATCAGAGTGCCCTCAGTAACATAGTGCCATAGATGTCCCTCAGTAACATATCATCAGAGTGCCCTCAGTAACATTATCCATCAAGTGCCCTCAGTAACATTAGTGCCATCGAGTGCCTCAGTAACATAGTCCATCAGAGTGCTCATAACATAGTGCTCAGAT
The DNA here is from genome assembly GCA_033576555.1 of Oophaga sylvatica. Lineage (NCBI taxonomy): Eukaryota > Metazoa > Chordata > Amphibia > Anura > Dendrobatidae > Oophaga > Oophaga sylvatica. The sequence goes on from JARQOD010000001.1 coordinate 511,565,530, forward strand.
GTCCCAGTTACATAGGCATCAGTGCCTCATAACATTCATCAGAGTGCCCTCAGAACATTCATCAGAGTTCCATAACATAGTGCCACAGAGTGCTCAGTACATAGCCTCAGAGCCTCAGTACATATCTCAAGGCCCATAATATCCACAGAGTCTCAGTACAATCATCAAGTGCCCTCATACATATCATCAAGTGCCCTCGTAACATAGTCATCAGAGTCCTCATAACATAGTGCCATACATAGTCAAGGTCTCATACAATATCCATCAGAGCTCAGTAACATATCATCAAGTCCCTCATAACATATGCATCAAGGCCTCAGTAACATTAGGCCTCAGTCCCTCAGTTATGACAAGCAAATTCATCAGAGTGCTTAACATAGCCATCAGAGTCCTCAGTACATTATCATCAGAGTGCCCTCAGTAACAATAACATAGAGTGCCTCATAACATTAGTGCATCAGGTCCTCAGTAAAGTGCCATCAAGTGCCTCAGTAACATTAGTCCATCAGAGTGCCCTCAGTAACAATATACATCAGAGTGCCTCAGTAACATAGTCCATCAGAGTGCCCATAACATAGTCATCAGATGCCTCATAACATTATCAAGTGCCTCAGTAACTAGCATCAGAGGCCATACATAGATCAAGTGCCCGACATACCATCAGGGCCTCAGTACATATACATCAGAGTGCCTCAGTACAATAGTCATCAGAGTGCCCTCAGTACATTAGTGCCATCAGAGTGCCTAGTACATAGTGCCATCAAGTGCCCTCAGTAACAATAGTACATCAGAGTAGCCCTCAGTAACATAGTGCCATCAGAGTGTCCTCAGTAACATAGTCATCAGAGTGCCTCAGTAACAATATGCATCAGAGTGTCCTCAGTAACAATAGTCATCAGAGTGCCTCAGTAACATTAGTGCCATCAAGTGCCTCAACAATATCATCAGAGTGCCCAGTAACATATAGTGCCTCATACAAGTCCCCCATAACATATCCATCAGAGTGCCTCAGTACATATGCCTCAGAGTGCCCTCATAACATTAGTGCCTCAGATGGTCCTCATAACATTAGTGCCATCAAGTCCTCAGTAACATTATGCCATCAGAGTGTCCCAGTAACATTAGGCAATCAGAGTGCCCTCAGTAACATTAGTGCCATCAGAGTGCCTAGTACATTAGTGCCATCAGAGTGCCCTCAGTAACATATCATCAGAGTGCCCGTAACATAGTGCATCAGTGCCCTCATAACATTATGCATAGAGTGCCTCAGTACATTATCATCAGAGTGCCCTCAGTAACATTAGTGCCATCAGAGTGTCCTCAGTAACATTAGTGCCATCAAGTGCCTCAGAACATTAGTGCCATCAGAGTGTCCTCAGTACATTAGTGCCATCAGAGTGCCTCAGTAACATATCATCAGAGTGCCCTCAGTAACATTAGTGCCATCAGAGTGCCCTCAGTAACATTAGTCCATCCAGGGGCCCTCATCAGACATTAGTGCCATCAGAGTGCCTCAGTAACATTAGTGCCATCAGAGTCCTCAGTAACATTAGTGCCATCAGAGTGCCTCAGTATACATAGTGCCATAGTAGTGCCTCAGTAACATTAGTGCCATCAGAGTGCCTCAGTAACAATATCATCAGAGTGCCCTCAGTAACATTAGTCCATCAGAGTGCCCTCAGTAACATTAGTGCCATCAGAGTGTCCTCAGTACATTAGTGCCATCAAGTGTGCCCTCAGTAACATTAGTCCATCAGAGTGCCCTCAGTAACAATTAGTGCCTATCAGAGTGCCTCAGTAACATTAGTGCCATCAGAGTGCCCTCAGTAACATAGTACATCAGAGTGCCCTCAGTAACATTAGTGCCATCAGAGTGCCCTCAGTAACAATAATACTATCAGAGTGCCCTCAGTAACATTAGTGCCATCAGAGTGTCCTCAGTAACATTAGTGCCATCAGAGTGCCCTCAGTAACATTAGTGCCATCAGAGTGCCCTCAGTAACATTAGTGCCATCAGAGTGCCCTCAGTAACATTAGTGCCATCAGAGTGTCCTCAGTAACATTGTGCCATCAGAGTGTCCTCAGTAACATTAGTGCCATCAGAGTGTCCTCAGTAAAATTAGTGCCATCAGAGTGCCCTCAGTAACAATAATACTATCAGAGTGCCCTCAGTAACATTAGTGCCATCAGAGTGTCCTCAGTAACATTAGTGCCATCAGAGTGCCCTCAGTAACATTAGTGCCATCAGAGTGTCCTCAGTAACATTAGTGCCATCAGAGTGCCCTCAGTAACATTAGTGCCATCAGAGTGCCCTCAGTAACATTAGTGCCATCAGAGTGTCCTCAGTAACATTAGTGCCATCAGAGTGCCCTCAGTAACATTAGTGCCATCAGAGTGCCCTCAGTGACAATAGTGCCATAAGAGTGCCCTCAATAAACAATACTGGCAGCAGAGTGAGCCCCCATAAACAATCAGGAGGGCATTTATCCCCATTACCATAATGCACAACCCATGCAACTGTATATCTCAATAGGTTGTGTC
>JARQOD010000001.1:511568170-511663961 GCA_033576555.1 Oophaga sylvatica
GTGGTGTCTCAATTTCATGTTAACCAGGATATTGTGTTGCCCTCGCTTTGCCCTGGCCCGAGGAATGCAAAGGAACGAGATTTGCACAAATTGGATTTAGTGCGGGCCTTGAAGTTCTATCTGTCTGTTACTCAAGGTTTTAGGAAGTCAGATTCTCTGTTTGTGATTCCAGCAGGTCGTAGACGTGGTCACGGGTGTATCGCCACGAAGATCGTCGCAATTTCACATTCTGACTTCTCGCAGCTGAGTTGCTGGTGCTTTGTGTTTGGCAGTGAGGGAGTTAATTCTACCTAGCTCAGTGCTAAGACTAGGTCCAGCCTCGCCCGGCTGCAGTTGATTATGCACTAATTAGTTTCCTTCTTATACCTGCCAGTCTGCTTAGAAGCTGTCGGTGAAAGCATTCATTTTGACCATCAGAGCGGATCGTTTCTGAGAAGACTTAAGCTAAGAGCGCCTGTTGTGGTTTTTCCTCTCCTCGCTTATTTTTTATCTCCTTAACCTTTTGTGTTCCCTCTGTAGTGAAGTTTTGTATGCAAGGCAGTATTTACTTTACCCCTTGTCTGTCTCGTCTGTCTTTACTGTTGGAAGGTTGTGACCTGCCCATTCCCTGTAGTGGTAATCAGGGTCCTTCTCAGGACTAGATTACAGTGGTCAGGGATCTACAGGAGACAGGGTTACGCTGGCGGCTGGACCTCTGTACCATTAACAGTACCTCCAGGTAGAGGGACTAGTCAGGACCCCAGTTTAGGGTCAGCATAGACCCGGTCCACCTTTAGCCTGAGACAGCGTTATACGTATTCTTTATTTACTCACAATTAGTGTTGAGCGATACGATACTGCAAATATCGGATATCGGCCGATATTAGCTGTATCGGCCTTTCGATTTCGAATACCGATATTTTCGTCATATCGAATACCGGAATCGGGATTGTCACTGTCATTGTCAGTGTCCGTCGGTCGGGTCTGTCACTGTCAGTGTCCGTCGGTCGGGTCTGTCAGGAGTCAGCGGCACTTACCTGGCAGAAGATCTCCGGCGGTCACGGCCTGGACTGCTTCATGGCCGCCATCCTCTTCTCCCCGGCGGTCACATGCAGTTTCTCGCGATAACTGCAGTGACTGCTGGGTAATCCCGGCCGTAAAGCAGTCAGTCCGATGACGTCACCGCCGGGGAAGCAGGTAATCAGCTGTGCTGCTCGCGATGACAGGCTCTGCCTGTCATTGCGATGTAGCAGAGCTGGATCGTCGTGGGACTGTCGTTACTATGGACTGCGTCGGACAGGTGGTATACTGTTGGTTTTTTTTTTTTCTTTTTTACAGGAGATCGATGGCGTCGCAGGAATGAGAGTACAATAAAAGAAATGAAAACTGTGTTGTCTCTTTTATTTCATTAAAAGACTTTTTTCTTGCTGTGTCTTTTTTTTAAACATTTAATAACTTTGGGATTAATAATGGATCGGTGTCTTATTGACACCTCTCCATTATTAACCGGGCTTATTGTCACCGTGCAATCAACGGTGACATTAACCCCTTATTACCCCACTTGCCACCGCTACAGGGCAGTGGGAAGAGCCGGGTAAAGTGCCACAATTGGCACATCTTTTGATGCGCCAAATGTGGGGCTGCTGTAGCCTGGTATTATCAGGCTGTTGAGGGCCAAAATCCATGGGCCTTGACAGTCTTTTAATACCAGGCCGCAGCAGTCTGCATTTTACTTGGCTGGTTAACAAAAATAGGGGGACCCCTACGCCGTTTTTTTTTCGAGGGGATCCCCTATTTTTGTTAACCAGCCAAGCTAAGCAGACTGCTGTGGCCTGGTATTATCAGGCTTGCAAGGTCCATGGATATTGGATCCTTACCAGCCTGAAAAACCAGGCCTCAGCGGTCTGCTTCATCTGGCTGGTTAACAAAAATAGGGGGGACCCCACGCCAATTTTTTTCGAGGGGATCCCCTATTTTTGTTAATCAGCCAAGATATGCAGACTGCTGTGGCCTGGTATTATCAGGCTGGCAAGGTCCATGGATCTTGGCTCCTTAACAGCCTGAAAATCCAGGCCTCAGCGGTCTGCTTCATCTGGCTGGTTAACAAAAATAGGGGGGACCCCACGCCAATTTTTTTCGAGGGGATCCCCTATTTTTGTTAATCAGCCAAGATATGCAGACTGCTGTGGCCTGGTATTATCAGGCTGGCAAGGTCCATGGATCTTGGCTCCTTAACAGCCTGAAAATCCAGGCCTCAGCGGTCTGCTTCATCTGGCTGGTTAACAAAAATAGGGGGGACCCCACGCCATTTTTTTTTCGAGGGAACCCCTATTTTTGTTAATCAGTTCCCTCTGACATCACTGATGGTGTCCCTGGCTGACCTGAAGTGAAAGTGGAAAGCAATCAATTAAGCTTTCCACTTCCTCTCCTGTCAGCCAGGAGAGGAGCTCATTCATTTGGGGGTTTACTGTGAGGCTGCAGCATTAGCTGCGGTCCCTGCAGTAAACATTAACCCTTTCTGATGGATTACACCGTGGGACCTGACTGTGCATGGGATAGGTAAGAATAATTTTGCTTTATTATTTTATTTTTATTACAGGAAATGGTTTTAGCAGGTAAATAAAATATGGTCAAAAACTGTGTGATTATTTCATTAAACTTCTTTTTTATTAAAGTGTGTGTGTTTGATTTTTCTTTCATACAATAGGATTAATAATTGATAGTTGTCTAATTGACAGCTCTCAATTATTAACCTGGCTTAAAGTGACCTTTCAATTGCAAGGTAATTTTAACCCCTTATTAACCCATTCGCCACCGCTACAGGGCAATGGGAATAGACGGGCAAAGTGCCAGAAAGGGCGAATCTAATTATTGATTTGTCTTTTCTGGGGTGTCTGGGGCAGATGTTAGTAGCCAGGGGGGCCAAAAATAATGGTCCCTCTCTGGGCTATTATTATCTGCCCCATTCGCTGGCTTTGTCTGTCTGGTTGCGAAAATAGGGCGGGAGCCCACGCATTTTTTTTAAACAATTTTACACCTCATATATATATATATATATATTACCATGTCATTGAATTTGTGACACATATATATATATTATATTTATAGTTCATACACTTCTACATAGTATAATAGCCGCTAATTCAATTGCCGGCTTTTGTGAAAATGCAGAACCCGACATGAAATGACACTTGGTGTACATAGGGTTAACCATGTCTTTTCATGTCCTTTGCTATCTGATTTGCACAAACAATTACATCAGTCTATGTGTGCAAAATTTCACACCTGTAGGGGTTAATTAAAGGTGTAAATTCGTAGCAAAAAAGTCCGTTTTTTTACAACGAATTTACACCTTTAATTAACCCCTACAGGTGTGAAATTTTGCACACATAGACTGATGTAATTGTTTGTGCAAATCAGATTGCAAACGACATGAAAAGACATGGTTAACCCTATGTACACCAAGTGTCATTTCATGTCGGGTGCTTCTGTCTTTTCACAGAAGCCGGCTTTACCCGGCAATTGAATCAGAGGATATTTTACTATGTAGAAGTGTATAAACTATACATATATGTATATATATATGTCACAATGACATGTATATATATATATATATGTATTCTATGTGTGTATATTTAGTGTTTACAAGGAAATAAAGGTTTTTTTTTAGTTGCGATTTTTTGTTCCCATAGACTTACATTGGACTTCCGGTATCGGAATCGGATATCGACGATATTTAGTGATATCGGCGATACCATTTCGATACGATATTTTTAGATATCGAGCAGTATCGCTCAACACTACTCACAATACATAAGATATGTATTCATGTAATACTATGCAGGTAGATACTATGTATACATGTTGATATCTTCTTTATTATTGAAATGTTGTCACACTTGATATATGTTACTGTCATAATATATATATCTGTTATACAGCGTGACATTTTCACCGACCCCACTAAAAGTTTCTCCCCAGCTACCATGGATCCAATAGTCCAGCTAGCTCAGCAGTTGCAGAGTTTGTCCATGGAGCTCACGGACGTTAAGTCCAAGGTTTTGTACCCCCTGGAGCAAACCAGATCTGAACCTAAAGTAGCTCTCCCGGACAGGTTCACTGGTGGGCGGGACAAATTTTTTACCTTCCGGGAGGCATGTAAATTATATTTTCGGCTACGGCCTCGGTCATCGGGGAGTGAAATCAGAGGGTGGGAATTGTCATCTCGCTCTTACAAGGGGACCCTCAATCCTGGGCGTTCTCTCTTCCTCCGGGCTCCCCGGCTCTCCAGTCAGTAGATCAATTTTTTACCGCCCTGGGTCTGGTATATGATGACCCGGATCGGGTCTCCCTTGCTGAAACGAAGTTACGTAAGATACAGCAGGGAGATCGTCCGGCGGAGGAATTTTCTTCTGAATTCCGTAGATGGGCCACGGATACTCAGTGGAATGACCCAGCTCTTAGGAGCCTGTTTTGTCAAGGGTTATCTGATAAATTAAAAGATGTGTTGGCTCAGTTTGACTCTCCCCCGTCACTGGAGGCCGCTATGGCTCTTGCTATTCGCATTGATAGACGGCTTCGGGAGAGGTGCGAGGTTACTCCGCCCCCTGTGATGACTCCACCTTCTACTAAAGTCCCTTATATTGAGGTTCCCCTGGTTTGTTCTGAGGAACCTATGCGGTTAGGTGGGACATCATTTCGAGGGAGGGGATCAGCGGTGCACCGCAAGACAAGAAAGTGTTTCTTCTGTGGGAGAAAGGGACATTTTATTGAGGGGTGCCCATCCCGCACTGTACTGAGCAAGAAGTCGCCGGAAAAACTGTAGATCCCAGGTTGTGTGGTGGACGACAATTTGGGAGTATGTATTTCGTCCCCAGGTCCGTCTCAGTTTCTCGTACCAGCGGAGGTGGTGGTAGGTACGAGAACTGAGAGGATTTCTGTTCTTCTGGATAGTGGGGCCGGGGCTAATCTGGTGGACGCTCGGTTTGCCCAGGTGCAAGGTATGCAACTGAGTGTATTGGCCAAACCTATCCCTATATTTTCTATTGATGCTAGGCCTCTCGGTCAAGGTAACTTTGTGCAAGCCGTGCATAACATAGACCTTCGAGTGGGGGCAATACATAAAGAACTATTGTCTTGTTATGTGTTGGAGGGTCTTCCCACTCCTATTGTGTTGGGACTTCCTTGGTTTACTAAACATAATCCAGTTATTAATTGGCAATCCAGAGAGATTAGCCAGTGGGGTGAATTTTGCAATAGTAACTGCATGAACACAGTCATCGGTGCGTCGTGCCTAGAACCTTACCTCCTTTTCTGGAGGACTTTAAGGATGTGTTTTCAGAGGAGGGTGTCAAGAATTACCTCCTCATCGCGCGTATGACTGTTCTATAAAATTGCTTACTGATGCTAAATTACCTAAATCTAGGTTATATAACCTTTCTGGTCCTGAGAGGCAAGCTATGAAGGATTATATTTCGGAAAGTCTGGCCAAGGGGCATATTAGACCTTCATCTTCCCCAGTGGCCGCGGGGTTCTTCTTTGTGAAGAAAAAAGATGGAGGCCTACGCCCTTGCCTGGATTTCCGTGAGCTTAATCGGATTACGGTCAGAGATCCGTATCCGCTCCCACTTATTCCTGATCTCTTCAATCAGATTGTGGGCGCCAAATGGTTCTCTAAGTTGGATCTCAAGGGGGCGTATAATCTGATTAGGATAAAGGAGGGGGTGAGTGGAAGACGGCGTTTAACACTCCGGAGGGCATTATGAGAACCTTGTCATGCCTTTCGGTCTGACTACTGCCCCGGCGGTGTTTCAACATTTTGTTAATGACATCTTTGCCACCTAGTGGGACAGTTTGTTGTCATTTATCTAGATGACATCTTAATTTACTCGCCAGATCTTGTGTCTCATCAGGAGCATGTGAGACAGGTGTTGCAGATCTTGCGAGACAATAAACTGTACGCCAAATGGGAGAAATGTGTATTCGCCGTACAGGAACTTCAGTTTTTAGGATTCCTGGTGTCAGCTTCCGGTTTCCGTATGGACCCTGGGAAAGTGAAGGCAGTGCTGGAATGGGATCGGCCAGAGGATCTTAAGGCACTGCAGCGTTTCCTGGGGTTTGCTAACTACTACCGGAAATTTATTCGTAATTTCTCATCTGTTGTCAAACCTCTCACTGACATGACAAAGAAAGGGATGGATTTTTCTAGGTGGTCTGACAAAGCTTGTCAAGCATTTTCCTCCTTGAAAAAATGTTTCGCTTCTGCACCCATACTCATTCAACCAGATGCATCACAACCGTTCATTGTGGAGGTTGACCGCTTGACGTAGGGGTGGGTGCGGTATTATCTCAAGGTCCGTCTCCTGGTAAATGGCATCCGTGCGCTTTCTTCTCTAAAAAATTGTCGTCCACCGAGAGGAATTATGATGTCGGCAGTAGGGAACTCTTGGCCATTAAGTTGGCTTTTGAAGAGTGGCGTCACTTTTTGGAGGGGGCAGTCCACCCGGTCACCGTCATTACTGATCACAAGAACCTGCTGTATTTAGAGTCTGCAAAACGTCTGAATTCCAGACAAGCTAGATGGTCGTTGTTTTTTACCAGGTTTAATTTTGTCGTCACATATCGTCCTGGGTCAAAAAATGTAAAGGCTGATGCCTTATCTCGTAGTTTCCCGGGGGCCGGGAGGACGGATGACCCGGTTCCTATCCTTCAGGAGGGAGTTGTGGTGTCGGCTGTATGCTCTGAGCTTGAGGAGGAGGTATTGGAGGCTCAGGGGACGCCCCTGTAGGACCTCCAGGGAAACTGTTTGTTCCAGATCAGTTAAGACAAAAGGTTATCGAGGCACATCATAATTCAGCTTTGGCAGGACACCCAGGAGTAAAGCAACTGTGGATCTCCTTTCACGCCGGTTTTGGTGGCCTAACTTAAATAAGGAGGTGGTAACTTTTGTCGCGTCCTGTGGGGTTTGTGCGCGCTCTAAGACCCCACATACCCGTCCGTCTGGGGCCCTCTTGCCTTTGAAAATCCCGGAGCGTCCATGGACCCATCTGTCTATGGACTTCATTACGGACCTCCCTCCGTCTTCAGGTAAAACTGTCATACTAGTTGTAGTTGACAGGTTCAGTAAGATGGCACATTTATTGCTCTTCCTGCTCTTCCTAATGCTAAAACTCTGGCGCAGGTGTTCATTGGGGAGATTGTGAGACTTCACGGGTTGCCTTCCGTGTGGTGTCGGATCGGGGGTCTCAGTTTGTGTCCAAATTCTGGAAGGCATTTTGTTCACGTCGGGGGATGCAATTGTCATTTTCTTCGGCTTTTCATCCGCAGACCAATGGTCAGACAGAGCGTCTGAATCAGAGCTTAGAGACATATCTCCGGTGTTTTGTCTCAGAGAACCAGGAGGACTGGGCTTCTTTCTTGCCTCTGGCAGAGTTCGCTCTCAACAATAGGCGGAGCGAGTCCACTGGTAAGTCCCCATTTTTTGGGGCATATGGTTTTCACCCCCAGTTTTGTACTTTTAATGGGGGGGGCTCTTCTGGGGTTCCTGAGGAGGAACGATTTTCGTCGTCACTTGCTTCAGTGTGGAGAGGAGTGCTGAATAATCTGAGTGCCATGGGGAACCGATACAAACGTATGGCTGATAGGAGGAGAGTGTCTGGTCCGGACCTAAGTGTGAACGATCTGGTTTAGTTGTCTACCAAGAATATAAAACTTAAGGTTCCCTCCTGGAAACTGGGTCCCAGGTTCATCGGGCCATACAGGATTAGTTTGATAATTAATCCGGTGGCATTTCGTCTTGAACTCCCTCCTACGTTTAAAATCCACAATGTGTTCCACAAATCGTTGCTTAAGAGGTACGTGGCGCCAGTTATACCGTCACCTCTACCTCCTCCTCCAGTGGTGGTCAATGGTAACTTGGAATTTCAGGTGTCAAAGATCATTGACTCACGTCTGAATCGCCGGTCCCTTCAATACTTGGTTCATTGGAAGGGGTATGGTCCTGAGGAGAGGACGTGGGTTCCTGCATCTGATATTAACGCAGACCGTTTAATTCGAGCCTTCCACACAACTCACCCGGATAGACCTAGCCCTGAGGGTCCGGAGGCCCCTCGTAGAAGGGGGGTACTGTCACGGGTGTATCGCCACGAAGATCGTCGCGATTTCACATTCTGACTTCTCGCAGCTGAGTTGCTGGTGCTTTGTGTTTGGCAGTGAGGGAGTTAATTCTACCTAGCTCAGTGCTAAGACTAGGTCCAGCCTCGCCCGGCTGCAGTTGATTATGCACTAATTAGTTTCCTTCTTATACCTGCCAGTCTGCTTAGAAGCTGTCGGTGAAAGCATTCATTTTGACCATCAGAGCGGATCGTTTCTGAGAAGACTTAAGCTAAGAGCGCCTGTTGTGGTTTTTCCTCTCCTCGCTTATTTGTTTATCTCCTTAACCTTTTGTGTTCCCTCTGTAGTGAAGTTTTGTATGCAAGGCAGTATTTACTTTACCCCTTGTCTGTCTCGTCTGTCTTTACTGTTGGAAGGTTGTGACCTGCCCATTCCCTGTGGTGGTAATCAGGGTCCTTCTCAGGACTAGATTACAGTGGTCAGGGATCTACAGGAGACAGGGTTACGCTGGCGGCCTGGACCTCTGTACCATTAACAGTACCTCCAGGTAGAGGGACTAGTCAGGACCCCAGTTTAGGGTCAGCATAGACCCCGGTCCACCTTTAGCCTGAGACAGCGTTATACGTATTCTTTATTTACTCACAATACATAGGATATGTATTCATGTAATACTATGCAGGTAGATACTATGTATACATGTTGATATCTTCTTTATTATTGAAATGTTGTCACACTTGATATATGTTACTGTCATAATATATATATCTGTTATACAGCGTGACACGTGGTCAACGAGCTTCCAAGGATTCTATAGCTCGTTGGATTCGGTCAGCCATTTTGGAGGCTTACCGTCTTAAAGGCGAACCTTGCCCGATTAATGTTCGAGCTCACTCCACGAGGGCTGTGGCTTCATCGTGGGCCTTTCATCAAGGGGCTTCGGCAGCTCAGCTCTGCCGAGCGGCGACCTGGCGTTCCGTCCACACATTTACAAAGTTTTATAAGGTGGATGTCAGTGCTTCCGCTGATGCGGCCTTAGGACGTAGGGTACTGCAGGCAGCGGTAATCTAAGTTTTAAGTTAACTTGTATTTGGCGCCTGTTGCGCATTTATCTAGGTTGTTGGGTTTCTGCCTCTTTTGGTTTTTTTCCCACCCTATTTTTTGGACTGCTTTGGGACGTCCCACTAGTTATGCCTAGTGTGTCTCCCTTCCTTCATCTGCAGCTGAAAGACGGATTTTGGTAAGAACTTACCTGTAAAATCCTTTTCAGCGAAGAAGGAAGGGAGACACACATCCCTCCCATGGCAGAAGTGTGTTGTTGTATTTACAGAAGCAGCGTGGCCCTTCTCTGATAGCGATTTTCTGAGCTGAGGTCGACGCGCTACGGCTCTGTTCCAGCATTGCCAGCTTATCGCAGTAGTCAGGTTCAGTGAGTAGTACCTGGGACTGTGTGGTTTTTCTTTGCCAAATGCATGCATAACCTGTACTTTTATATTTTTCTCTGAAGCCCTTCAGAAGGGGTTATGTTGCTTCGCTAGTGATATTGTTCTTCCTTAAGCTTTGGTACGACTGAAGAGCTGAGTAGGAGGAGCCCGAGCTGGAGGGGCCGGTCAACACGCTTTCTAATCTGAGGTGTTAATCCTATCTGGGGCTCCGCCTACCCACTAGTTATGCCTAGTGTGTCTCCCTTCCTTCTTCGCTGAAAAGGATTTTACAGGTAAGTTCTTACCAAAATCCGTCTTTTTTCTAATACACCAGCAAAGCTAATCCTCTAGATCTGAAGCTATAGCTTCAAAGACACTACAGGAGTGTTAATCAAGCAACCAAGATTTGAATTAGCCTCCTGACGAAGCTGCTTTTGGCGAAACGCGCGTCGAGGCTGCTGTGTGGGACTCTTGTAGGGGCACCTACTTTCACCTGCTAAACATCATGACTTCAGGTATACCTTCTCCCCTTTCTTAACCCCTCTCTGCCATCAGACGTACTATTCCGTCCATGTGACCCTGGACCTAATTCCCATGGACGGAATAATACGTCATGCCCTTTAATGCGACATCGCGACTAAAGTCGCGGTGATCGCATTAAAATTCCGACGCCATCTTACCTCTAGGAAGATGACGTCGGCATCCCGGGCTGCGTCCTCCCCTCTCCGGCCTCCCGATCGCTGTGATTGGCTGTTCAATTCTGAACAGCCAATCGCAGCCTTTCTCACTGTTTCAGCCAATCAGATGGGCTGAAACAGTGAGATCCCAGGCTAGGATCGAGTACCGATGTACTCGATCCTAGGCCTGGGTCTAGCACTATGCAGACCCCCCTGGATTGGCGCGATCGCCGATCATATCGATCGCGCCAATCGCAGGGCACAGAAGCGGTATTACCGCGCTGTGCCCTGCCGGTTCCTGCTGGATCGGTGCTATAAAAGCACCGATCCTAGGACGGAACATAGGACAGGCCTAGCAGGGCCTGCAGGAGCTGATTGGCGCGATCGATGTTATCGTAGATCGCGCCAATCGCAAGGCACAGCCGCGGCGCAGGAGCGCTGTGCCTTGCTGCTGACCTGCCGGATCGGTGCTGTAATAGCACCAATCCTGGCTGGATCGGTGCTGTAAAAGCACCGATCCGGCTGTGGAGGCTCAGGACAGGCCCTGTAGGGCCTGCAGGAGCTGATTGGCGCGATCGATGACATCGTCGATCGCGCCAATCACAGGGCACAGCAGCGGTCTGATCGCTGTGTGACCGCGCTGTGCCCTGCAGGTGACCTGGCTGCTGCCCTGGCTGTGACCTGCCTAGGTCGGAGCTGTGAGCTCCGATCCTGGGCAGGTTGCCAGGGTAACCAGGAGAGCTCTGATTGGTGGGATCTTGTTATGATGGATCCCACCAATCACAGGTCACAGAAGCGAATTGACCGCTCTGTGACCTGTCTCACCTGGCTCTGACCTGTGAGTGACCGTTCTGCAGGGGTCCTCACACTTGCTGAGGATTCCTGCAGAGCGGTCATACAACAGATCTCTCCTGTGCTGGGCCTTGTAGTGCTGAAGACAGAAGAAAAGAAGACAGAAGAAAAGAAGACAGAAGAAAGAAAAAGAAGATAGAAAAAAGAAGAGAGACTACAACCGTAAGTGTTGATCCCTCTCTTCCTCCCTCCCCATCCCCTTCCCCCTCTTTTTACCCCCTCCACCCCCCCTTTGGCGCCGCCTCCGTGCGCACACCCAGCCGCCGAGCGTTGATTGGTGACGCATTTCACCGATCAACACTCGTGCTCTCAGCCCCCTTTGCGCCACCTCCGTGCGCACACCCTGCAGCCGGCGAACTTTGATAAGTGACGCAGTTCACTTATCAGAGCTCGCGTCCGGCGGGTTTCCTTTTTTTCACCCCCCCTTTGCGCCGCCTCCGTGCGCACACCCAGCCGCCGAGCGTTGATTGGTGACGCATTTCACCGATCAACACTCGTGCTCTCAGCCCCCTTTGCGCCACCTCCGTGCGCACACCCTGCAGCCGGCGAACTTTGATAAGTGACGCAGTTCACTTATCAGAGCTCGTGCCGGCTGTTTTCCTTTTTTTTTTTTTTTACCCGCCTTTGCGCCGCCTCCGTTTCCACATCTAGCAGCCGCCGAATTTTGATAAGTGACTCAGTTCACTTATCAGATCTCATGCCGGCTTGTTTTTTTTTTCACCCCCTCCCTGCGCCACTCCCTTTGCGCCACATCTAGCAGCCGCCGAACTTTGACAAGTGACACAGTTCACTTATCAGAGCTCGCACCGGCTGTTTTCCTTTTCTTTTTTTTTTTTTTCCTTTTTCTTTTTTCACCCGCCTTTGCGCCGCCTCCGTTTCCACATTTAGCAGCCGCCGAACTTTGACAAGTGACACAGTTCACTTATCAGAGCTCGCGCCGGCTGTTTTCCTTTTCTTTTTTTTTTCACCCCCTCCCTGCGCCACTCCCTTTGCGCCACATCTAGCAGCTGCCGAACTTTGACAAGTGACACAGTTCACTTATCAGAGCTCGCACCGGCTGTTTTCCTTTTCTTTTTTTTTTTTCCTTTTTCTTTTTTCACCCGCCTTTGCGCCGCCTCCGTTTCCACATTTAGCAGCCGCCGAACTTTGACAAGTGACACAGTTCACTTATCAGAGCTCGCACCGGCTGTTTTCCTTTTCTTTTTTTTTTTTTTCCTTTTCTTTTTTCACCCGCCTTTGCGCCGCCTCCGTTTCCACATTTAGCAGCCGCCGAATTTTGATAAGTGACTCAGTTCACTTATCAGATCTCGTGCCGGCTGTTTTCCTGTTTTTTTTTTTCACCCCCTCCCTGCGCCACTCCCTTTGCACCACATCTAGCAGCCGCCGAACTTTGACAAGTGACACAGTTCACTTATCAGAGCTCGCACCGGCTGTTTTCCTTTTCTTTTTTTTTTTTCCTTTTTTTCACCCGCCTTTGCGCCGCCTCCGTTTCCACATTTAGCAGCCGCCGAATTTTGATAAGTGACGCAGTTCACTTATCAGATCTCGTGCCGGCTGTTTTCCCTTTTTTTTTTTTCACCCCCTCCTTGCGCCACATCTAGCAGCCACCGAACTTTGATAAGTGACGCAGTTCACTTATCAGAGCTAGGGCCTGCTGTTTTAGACTTTTCTTTTCACAGGCATTTTTTTCTCCCCATTTTTTTTTTCTTTTAGATTTTTTTTTCAGCATAGTTTACACCAAGCACTATCCCCCCCCCACACATACACAGTTATCAATAAAGTACACCCAAGCACCACATTTACAAAAAAATGTCCCACCCGTCCCGTTCGTCCCAACAGCGCTATTCATTGGAGGAGGCATACGCTTTTCTTGCCTCCGACACTGATAGCGAGGGAGAGGATCCCACATTTCTTTATTTTTCAGATTCCTCTTCCTCCTCCTCTTCCTCTTCCCCCTCCTCATCTTCCTCCTCGGGTCCTGCGGAACCACCACGCAGACGCCCCAGGACAGAAGATGAGGCATCTGCCCCCATTCCAGAAGACGAAGATGAAGCCGAAGCCGAACCAGCGCAACCCACTGCGGATCCCGTGTGGACCTCGCCCCCCGAAAATTACGAGCCACTGATTCCTGATTTTGTGGCAGAATCAGGAATCAGGTTTGACACCACTGGCCTCACAGAAATAGACTTTTTCAAAGTCTTTTTCTCTGAGGATTTTATTAACCACATGGTGGAGCAAACAAATTTGTACGCTCGTCAATTTTTGGAGCAAAACCCCCGTTCATCATATTCTAACTGGTCTCCTGTAGACGCAGTTGAATTGATGCAGTTTTGGGGCCAGGTCCTTCACACGGGGATCTTGAAGAAGCCAGAACTTCGGCAATATTGGAGTGTTGATATTTTATATAACGCTCCAGTGTTCCGAATGGTCATGGCCCGGACGCGTTTTGAGGCCATCCAGAAATTCTTGCATTATAACGATAATGCACAGTGTCCCGCACGAGATGACCCCAACTTTGACCGTCTGTTCAAAGTTCGGCCGGTCATCGAACACTTCAACAAAAAGTTTGCTGAAGTGTACGTGCCCAAAAGGGACATTTGCGTGGATGAGTCCTTGGTTCATTTTAAGGGACGGCTCGATTCCGTCAGTACCTGCCCAACAAGAGGGCAAGGTACGGAATCAAACTCTACAAACTGTGTGAGAGTACCTCAGGGTACACTCACCGTTTTAGAGTTTACGAAGGAAAGGACACCAGGATTGAACCCCCTGAGTGTCCTCCTGTCCTGGGAGTGAGTGGGAAAATTGTGTGGGATTTGGTTCACCCACTGCTGGATAAAGGTTATCACCTCTACACCGATAACTTTTATACCAGCATCCCACTCCACAAATCCCTCTTTGCGCGTGGTAACCGCAGCCTGCGGTACCGTCCGCAAAAATCAGAAGGGACCTCCCGAAGACGCTGCTTGGGCAGATGCTCAGAAAGGGTGAGAGCAGAGCCCAATGTAGCGACCACCTTCTGGTGGTCAAGTACAAGGACAAGAGGGATGTCCTTCTCTTGACCACCATACACGGTGATGGCAGCGCCCTCAGCACTGTACGGGGTACCTCTACACAGGTCCGCAAACCGGACTGTGTACTTGGGTACAACAAATACATGGGGGGTGTTGATCTCTCTGATCAACTCCTCCAACCATACAGTGCTTTGAGAAAGGCCAAGGTGTGGTACAAGAAGCTGTCCGTGCACATCGTCCAAATGGCAATGCTCAACGCTTTCCTGCTGTCACGATGTGCACGCCATACCAATACGTCGTGCCTTCAGTTCCAGGAGGTAGTGATCAAGGCCCTGATGTTTGGCGCTCAGGAAGGAGAGGGCCCCAGTACTTCCGGAACTGAAGGTGCTCGTATTGTACCAGGCCAGCATTTCCCGGGGGAGGTCCCGCAAACTGCAAAAAAAGGTAAGTCGCAAAAAAGGTGCCGAGTGTGTTACAAAAGGGGAATACGCAAGGACACCATTTATCAGTGCGACACCTGCCCCGAAAAACCTGGCCTGTGTATGAAGGATTGCTTCAAATTGTACCACACCTCCATGCACTACTAATTTACTTTACAGGAAAGATTAGTTCCAGAAGGGGGGCACATCTAGAGAAGCTTCTTGGGGGTCTAATTTCTAAAATTATGTCACTTGTGGGTTTTTTTTCCTGTTTAGGCACATCAGGGGCTCTGCAAATGGAACATGACGCCCGCAGACCATTCCATCAAAGTCTGCATTCCAAAACGTCACTACTTCCCTTCCGAGTCCCGACGTGTGCCTAAACAGTTTTTTCCCACATGTGGGGTACCAGCGTTCTCAGGACAAATTGGACAACAACTTTTGGGGTCCAATTTCTCCTGTTACCCTTGGGAAAATAAAAAATTGGGGACTAAAAAAATCACTTTTGTGGGAAAAAAAAAATATTTTTTTTTTTCACGCCAGGGCATTATAAACTTTAGTGACACACATGGGGGTTCAAAGTGCTCACCACACACCTAGATAAGTTCCTTAGGGGGTCTAGTTTCCAAAATGGGGTCACTTGTGGGGGGTTTCCACTGTTTAGGCACATCAGGGGCTCTGCTAACGGAACATGACGCCCGCAGACCATTCCATCAAAGTCTGCATTCCAAAACGTCACTACTTCCCTTCTGAGCCCTGCCGTGCGCCCAAACAGTGGTTCCCCCAACATATGGGGTATCGGCGTACTCAGGACAAATTGGACAACAACTTTTGGGGTCCAATTTCTCCTGTTACCCTTGGGAAAATAAAAAATTGGGGACTAAAAAAATCACTTTTGTGGGAAAAAAATATATATTTTTTTTCACGCCAGGGCATTATAAACTTTAATGAAACACTTGGGGGTTCAAAGTGCTCACCACACACCTAGATAAGTTCCTTAGGGGGTCTAGTTTCAAAAATGGGGTCACATGTGGAGGGTTTCCACTGTTTAGGCACATCAGGGGCCCTCCAAACGTGACATGGCGTTCGTTCCCAATTCCAGCCAATTTTGGTTTGGAAAAGTCAAACGCGCTCCTTCCCTTTCGAGCCCTGCCGTGCGCCCAAACAGTGGTTCCCCCCCACATATGGGGTATCAGCGTACTCAGGACAAGTTGGACAACAACTTTTGTGGTCCAATTTCTCCTCTTACCCTTGGGAAAATAAAAAATTGGGGACTAAAACATCTGCTTGTGGAAAAAAATATGATTTTTTTCTTCACGGCTCTACATTACAAACTTGCGTGAAGCACTTGGGGGTTCAAAGTGCTCAACACACACCTAGATAAGTTCCTTAGGGGGTCTAGTTTCCAAAATGGGGTCACATGTGGGGGTTTCCACTGTTTAGGCACATCAGGGGCCCTCCAAACGCGACATGGCGTTCGTTCCCAATTCCAGCCAATTTTGGTTTGGAAAAGTCAAACGGCGCTCCTTCCCTTTCGAGCCTTGCCGTGCGCCCAAACAGTGGTTCCCCCCCACATATGGGGTATCAGCGTACTCAGGACAAATTGGACAACAACTTTTGTGGTCCAATTTCTCCTCTTACCCTTGGGAAAATAAAAAATTGGGGACTAAAAACATCATGCTTGTGGAAAAAATATGATTTTTTTTCTTCACGGCTCTACATTACAAACTTGCGTGAAGCACTTGGGGGTTCAAAGTGCTCACCAAACATCTAGGTAAGTTCCTTAGGGGGTCTAGTTTCCAAAATGGGGTCACATGTGGGGGGTTTCCACTGTTTAGGCACATCAGGGGCCCTCCAAACGCGACATAGCGTTCGTTCCCAATTCCAGCCAATTTTGGTTGGGAAAAGTCAAACGGCGCTCCTTCCCTTTCGAGCCCTGCCGTGCGCCCAAACAGTGGTTCCCCCCCACATATGGGGTATCAGCGTACTCAGGACAAGTTGGACAACAACTTTTGTGGTCCAATTTCTCCTCTTACCCTTGGGAAAATAAAAAATTGGTGACTAAAACATCATGCTTGTGGAAAAAATATGATTTTTTTTCTTCACGGCTCTACATTACAAACTTGCGTGAAGCACTTGGGGGTTCAAAGTGCTCACCACACACCTAGATAAGTTCCTTAGGGGGTCTAGTTTCCAAAATGGGGTCACATGTGGGGGGTTTCCACTGTTTAGGCACATCAGGGGCCCTCCAAACGCGACATGGCGTTCGTTCCCAATTCCAGCCAATTTTGGTTTGGAAAAGTCAAACGGCGCTCCTTCCCTTTCGAGCCCTGCCGTGCGCCCAAACAGTGGTTCCCCCCCACATATGGGGTATCAGCATACTCAGGACAAGTTGGATAACAACTTTTGTGGTCCAATTTCTCCTCTTACCCTTGGGAAAATAAAAAATTGGGGACTAAAACATCATGCTTGTTGAAAAAATATGATTTTTTTTCTTCACGGCTCTACATTACAAACTTGCGTGAAGCACTTGGGGGTTCAAAGTGCTCACCACACATCTAGATAAGTTCCTTAGGGGGTCTTGTTTCCAAAATGGGGTCACATGTGGGGGTTTCCACTGTTTAGGCACATCAGGGGCCCTCCAAACGCGACATGGCGTTCGTTCGCAATTCCAGCCAATTTTGGTTTGGAAAAGTCAAACGGCGCTCCTTCCCTTTCGAGCCCTGCCGTGCGCCCAAACAGTGGTTCCCCCCACATATGGGGTATCATCGTACTCAGGACAAGTTGGACAACAACTTTTGTGATCCAATTTCTCCTCTTACCCTTGGGAAAATAAAAAATTGGGGACTAAAACATCATGCTTGTGGAAAAAATATGATTTTTTTTCTTCACGGCTCTACATTACAAACTTGCGTGAAGCACTTGGGGGTTCAAAGTGCTCACCACACATCTAGGTAAGTTCCTTAGGGGGTCTAGTTTCCAAAATGGGGTCACATGTGGGGGTTTCCACTGTTTAGGCACATCAGGGGCCCTCCAAACGCGACATGGCGTTCGTTCCCAATTCCAGCCAATTTTGGTTTGGAAAAGTCAAACCGCGCTCCTTCCCTTTCGAGCCCTGCTGTGCGCCCAAACAGTGGTTCCCCCCCACATATGGGGTATCAGCGTACTCAGGACAAGTTGGACAACAACTTTTGTGGTCCAATTTCTCCTCTTACCCTTGGGAAAATAAAAATTGGGGACTAAAACATCATGCTTGTGGAAAAAATATGATTTTTTTTCTTCACGGCTCTACATTACAAACTTGCGTGAAGCACTTGGGGTTCAAAGTGCTCACCACACATCTAGATAAGTTCCTTAGGGGGTCTAGTTTCCAAAATGGGGTCACATGTGGGGGGTTTCCACTGTTTAGGCACATCAGGGGCCCTCCAAACGCGACATGGCGTTCGTTCCCAATTCCAGCCAATTTTGGTTTGGAAAAGTCAAACGGCGCTCCTTCCCTTTCGAGCCCTTCCGTGCGCCCAAACAGTGGTTCCCCCCCCACATATGGGGTATCAGCGTACTCAGGACAAGTTGGACAACAACTTTTGTGGTCCAATTTCTCCTCTTACCCTTGGGAAAATAAAAAATTGGGGACTAAAACATCATGCTTGTTGAAAAAATATGATTTTTTTTTTCACGACTCTACATTATAAACTTGCGTGAAGCACTTGGGGGTTCAAAGTGCTCACCACACATCTAGATAAGTTCCTTAGGGGGTCTAGTTTCCAAAATGGGGTCACATGTGGGGGGTTTCCACTGTTTAGGCATATCAGGGCCTCTCCAAACGCGACATGGCGTCCGTTCTCAATTCCAGCCAATTTTGGTTTGGAAAAGTCAAACTGCGCTCCTTCCATTCCGAGCCCTGCCGTGCGCCCAAACAGTGGTTTTCCCTCACATATGGGGTATCGGCGTACTCAGGAGAAATTGCACAACAACTTTATCGGTCCATTTTCTCCTTTTTCCCTTGTGAATATAAAAAAAATGTTTGTAAAAGATCATTTTTGTGACTAAAAAGTAAAATGTTCATTTTTTCCTTCCACGTTGCTTCAGCTCCTGTGAAGCACCTGAAGGGTTAATAAACTTTTTGAATGTGGTTTTGAGTACCTTGAGGGGTGTAGTTTTTACAATGGTGTCACTTTTGGGTATTTTCTGCTATATACACCCCTCAAAGTGACTTCAAATATGAGGTGGTCCCTAAAAAAAATGTCTTTGTACATTTTGATGTAAAAATGAGAAATCGCTGGTCAACTTTTAACCCTTATAACTTCGTAACAAAAAAAATTTTGGTTCCAAAATTGTGCTGATGTAAAGTAGACATGTGGGAAATGTTATTTGTTAACTATTTTCTGTGACATATTTCTCTGTTTTAAGGGAATAAAATTTCAAAGTTTGAAAATTGCTAAATTTTCCAAATTTTCACCATATTTGCATTTTTTTCATAAATAAACGCAAGTTATATGGAAGAAATTTTACCACTAACATAAAGTACAATATGTCACGAGAAAACAATTTCAGAATCGCAAAGATCCGTTGAAGCGTTCCAGAGTTATAACCTCATAAAGAGACAGTGGTCAGAATTGTAAAAATTGGCCCGGTCATTAACGTGCAAACCACCCTTGGGGGTGAAGGGGTTAAAGGTTTTTTTTGTATTATAGCATAGGTCACCACTTATTAAATAAGAATAGGCTAATTGATTTACATAACTTTTTGTGGTAACAACATTAACATTTAACCTGACTATCCGATATGCTGTATATTTTTTGCATTATAAAATCCTTTTAGGATAACATTGGTGTCTGGGGATTTATTCATTGATCTGGTTGTTTTACCATATGGAATTGTGTATTAGCAAACCAGTCATTTTGCACTGTCTTTCAATTGAACCCCAGTAGGTTATGCTCCTAATTTTGTAGTCCCAGTTGTTTCTGTTATGTTGTCTCATACTATGTATCAGCTCTCACAATTATTGTAATGATCTACTATTAAATATATTGTAAGTATTTTTCTAATACATTTTGTATTATTGATTAATATTTTTTATGGTGACCTTATTTCTTTGTAGTTAATTTACTCCTTAGAACAAGTGTTCACATCTTGCTTGCTATTTTATTTTTTCGCTGATGACGCTGTATGGCAGCTCGTTTTTTACGGGACAAGATGACATTTTCAGCGGTACCATGTTTATGTATATCCATCTTTTTGATTGCGTGTTATTCCACTTTTTGTTCGGCGGTATGATGATAAAGCATTGTTTTTTTGCCCTTTTTTTTTAAGGGGTTCACTAAAGGGGTTAACTAGTGGGACAGTTTTATAGGGCGGGTCGTTATGGACACGGCGATACTAAATATGTGTACTTTTATTGTTTTTCTTTTTTTTATTTACATATAGAAATTAATTTATTGGGGAATATTTTTTTTTTATTTATTTAGGAATTTTTTTAAAATATTTTTACACGTTAATTTTTTTTTTTTATATACTTTTTTACATTGTCCCAGTGTGGGACATCACTATATAATGTCAGATTGCTGATCTGACTGCATAGCACTGTTTCAGACCAGCGATCTGCTAGGCAGTGGTGGAGGCTTGCCTGCGCCTGCTCTCAGCAGGCACTGACAAGCCACCTCCCTGCAGAACCCGGAAGGACCCCGCAGCCATCTTGAATCCGGGGGCCTGCAGGGAAAAGGCCCTCGGTCTCAGGGAAGCACGCAGGGAGCCCCCTCCCTGCACAATGCTTCCCTATGCCGCCGGAACACTGCGATCATGTTTGATCGCAGTGTGCTGGGGGTTAAAGTGCCGAGAGCAGTCCCTGACCGCTCCTGGCACATAGTGCAGGGTGTCAGCTGTGAGAATCAACTGACACCCAGCCGCGATCAGCTGCGCTCCCCCCGTGAGCGCGGCTCATCGCATATGACGTACTATCACGTCCACGGTCATACAGGCCCAGGTCGCCTGGATGGGATAGTACGTCAGATGTCAGAAAGGGGTTAACATTGGGTACACAGGCCGTGCGAATGTATGCGGATGCGTCCGAATGTGTGGTTTTGACGATGCGGCGACCGCAACAAAATGCAACATGTTGCGTTCGACGCATGTCACCGTAGCGTCAAAACGACGCATGCGGACGCATCCGCATACATCCGCATGGCCTGCGTACCCAATGTTAAAGATAGGTACGCTGGCCACATGCGGACGTAGGTGGAGCTGAACGGAGGAGGTGCGGCATTGGGCGGAGCTTTACAGAGGAACTGTGCAGCCCTCCGCAGCTCTGCCATCCGCAAATCTGAAACCAGCCTTAGCTGATCAAACTTTGCCTTCCTAAAGTTCAGTGTTTTTGTGACTCCCTGACAAGTCCCCCTAGCGAAAGACAAGTGAAACTGTACAATATTGTGGTCACTGTTTCCTAGATGCCCGACGACCTGCAGATTTGTTATTCTATCAGGTCTATTAGATAGTATTAGGTCTAAAAGTTCTGCTCCTCTGGTTGGATTCTGCACCAATTGTGAAAGATAATTTTTCTTGGTTATTAGCATAAACCTGTTGCCTTTATGGGTTTCGCAGGTCTCTGTTTCCCAGTTAATATCCGGGCAGTTAAAGTCCCCCATAACAAGGACTTCATTATGGGTTGCAGCTTTATCTATCTGCCTTAGTAGTAGACTTTCCATGATGTCTGTTACATTTGGGGGTTTGTAACAGACCCCAATGAGAATTTTCTTACTATTTTTCCCTCCATTTATTTCGACCCATATGAACTCGACATCCTCATTCCCTTCGCTAATATCCTCCCTTTAAGTGGACTTTAGACAAGACTTTACACGTAAAGACAAAGCCCCCCCTCCTCTCCGATTTTTACGATCCTTTCTAAACAGACTGTAACCCTGTAAGTTAACTGCCCAGTCATAGCTTTCATCTAACCATGTCTCGGTTATTCCCACTATGTCATAGTTACCTGTAGATATTTCTGCTTCTAGTTCTTCCATCTTGTTTGTCAGTCTTTTGGCATTTGCGAGCATGCAGTTTAGAGGATTTTGTTTTGTTCCACTCTCCTCCATGTGAATGTCTCACTCTGCCAACGCCCCTCTGACAACTCCTCCTGCCAGGGGAGAAAGAAATGGTTAGTGGGCGTGGATTGGGGTATGGCCAAATGTTGCCGCAGCTGGCATAGTGCTCCGCACGTTTTGTCTCTCTTTCTGTTTTGTAAAGGTTGGTAGCTTCAGTGAACGGTGTCACTCAAAAATACAATTCATCCCACAAAAAAAATCTTTCAAACTTAAGGCTATCGGGAGAAGAAGGGAAATAAAGAAAGCGCAAAATAAAAAATTGGATTACATTTTCAAATGATAAAAGGAAAATAGGCATCTGTCATCCTAAGAAAATCTTGCTTTAATAGTTAGTTTCCACTACGGGGCAGTGCTGCGCTTCTGTCTATAATTGCTGGCATTCATGTCATAGATAACATTGTGTTGTGAAAATTTATTCTCCTCTTCCTCCTTAATAACCATGCATCCACACCCAGGGAGAGAGAAAGTGTTTGTCTTCTGCTGTAAAGTTCTGAGTTATTGCAGAGTACTCAGAAATAACAGCGTAGCAAGATTTCATGTTTCAACCGATTTTGGAAAGTACCTCATTGTAGAGCCTGAAATGAAAGAAGAAAACATATCAGAAAATATAGAATTTTGACATTTCATTTACTTGCTTATATAGCGCCATAGGCTCACAGTATAAATACTCTATCAGTGTGATCAATGAACCCTATCAGAGAACAATGACACTCTTCACAGATGTTGTCCTTGGTGGGATATGACCCCAGGATCCCAGCACTTCAAAGGCACAGTGCTAACCACTGAGCCACCATATATAGTACAGTCATGGCCAAAAGTTTTGAGAATGACACAAATATTAATTTTTACAGTCTACTGCTTCACTTTTTCTAATGGCAATTTGCATATACTCCAGAATGTTATAAAGAGTGATCAGCTTAACAGCAATTACTTGCAAAGTCAATATTTGGCTAGAAAATGAACTTTATTCCCCAAAACACATTTCAACATCATTGCAGCCCTGCCTTAAAAGAACCAGCTAAGCTCTTTTCAGTGATTGCTCCATTAACACAGGTGTGGGTGTTGATGAGGACATGGCTGGAGATCAATCTGTCATGATTAAGTAAGAATGACAGCACTGGACACTATAAAGGAGGCTGGTGCTTGGCATCATTGTTTCTCTTCTGTTAACCATGGTTATCTCTAAAGAAACACGTGCAGTCATCATTGCAATGCACAAAAATGGCCTAACAGGGAAGAGTATCGCAGCTAGAAAGATTGCACCTCAGTCAACAATCTATCGCATCATCAAGAACTTCAAGGAGAGAGGTTCCATTGTTGCCAAAAAGGCTTCAGGGCGCCCAAGAAAGACCAGCAAGTGCCAGGACCGTCTCTTAAAAGTGTTTCAGCTGCGGGATCGGGCTACCAGCAGTGCAGAGCTTGCTCAGGAATGGCAGCAGGCAGGTGTGAGTGCATCTGCACGCACTGTGAGGCGGAGACTCTTGGAGCAAGGCCTGGTACTAAGGAGGGCAGCAAAGAAGCCACTTCTCTCCAGAAAAAACATCATGGACAGACTGATATTCTGCAAAAGGTACAGGCAGTGGACTGCTGAGGACTGGGGTAAAGTTATTTTCTCTGATGAATCCCCTTTTCGATTGTTTGGGACATCAGGAAAACGCCTCATTCGGAGAAGACAAGGTGAGCGCTACCACCAGTCTTTTCTCATGCCAACTATAAGCATCCTGAAACCATTCATGTGTGGGGTTGCTTCTCAGCCAAGGGAATCGGCTCTCTCACAGTCTTGCCTAAAAACACAGCCATGAATAAAGAATGGTACCAGAATGTCCTCCAAGAGCAACTTCTCCCAACCCTCCAAGAGCAGTTTGGCGATCAACAATGCCTTTTCCAGCATGATGGAGCACCTTGCCATAAAGCAAAGGTGATAACTAAATGGCTCAGGGAACAAAACATAGAGATTTTGGGTCCATGGCCTGGAAACTCCCCAGATCTTAATCCATTGAGAACTTGTGGTCAATCATCAAGAGACGGGTGGACAAACAAAAACCTAAAAATTCTGACAAAATGAAATGATTGATTGTGCAAGAATGGACTGCTATCAGTCAGGATTTGGTCCAGAAGTTGATTGAGAGCATGCCAGGGAGAATTGCAGAGGTCCTGAAGAAGAAGGGTCAACACTGCAAATATTGACTTGCTGCATTAACTCATTCTGTCAATATAATCTTTTGTTACTCATATGTTTGCAATTATTATATTTCTGTCTATGATAAAAAAAACATCTGTCAAACACACATAAAAACCAGAGGGCAGCAGATCATGTGAAAATATAATATTTGTGTCATTCTCAAAACTTTTGGCCATGACTGTACTCATCACTGAGCCACCGTGTTGTCCATAGTGATGACTTATTATGCCCACTGTGATATGTGTTATATAGTTGGGCTAACAAGGACAAGGAGTCTCCACACAATACCAAGCTGATATTTCAGCTCCCATGTACAATAATGGTGACTATTCAGTGTGCATGAAGATCTCTGATCTCATTTATTTTCTAGAAACGTGCAACAATATCTGAGAAGAAACAGAATAAAGGAGGCAAGAAACGTCAGCAGCCCAAAAATCAGGTAAAATAAGACAACTATGATAGAAATCACCAGCCCGGGTGTATATCCAGTATGTATAAATGTTGGGTAACGCTAGCCGGTTTGCACTGATAAATAAATATTTACCGATTGTGTAATAGATCTTTCAGGGCACATAGGCTGCCATTGTTCTTGGCAGCACAGGTCCTGTTTACACAAGTTGATCTTTTCTACAGCACAAAAGATCATTTCACCCAACTAATGACTGTTTTAAATTTAGGTATTTGTATTGGGAGTGTGTCCCTACATGCTGTGACACTGCCTGAACGGTGATGCTAGTGCAGACTCACCCAGTCTGCTCAAAGCAGGAGATTTACTGGAATTTCTAAGCAGCTACCTTATATTGATCAATTGATATATATATATATATATATATATATATATATTATATATATATATATATATATATATATATATATACTATGAAAATAGCCTAATTAGAAAGAAAGACAACCAGAACTCTAGTGCCACCTAGAATCATAGAATAGTAGAGTTGGAAGGGACCTCCTGGGTCATCTGGTCCAACCCCCTGCTCAAAGCAGGATTCTCTAAATCATCCCAGACAGATGTCTGTCCAGCCTCTGTTTGAAGACTTCCATTGAAGGAGAACTCACCACCTCTCGTGGCAGCCTGTTCCACTCATTGATCACCCTAACTGTCAAAAAGTTTTTTCTAATATCTAATCTGTGTCTCCTCCCATTCAGTTTCATCCCATTGCTTCTAGTCTTTCCTTGTGCAAAGGAGACTAAAGATGATCCTTCTACAATGTGACAGCCCTTGAGATATTTGTAGACAGCTATTAAGTCTCCTCTCAGTCTTCTTTTTTGCAAGCTAAACATTCCCAAATCCTGCAACCGTTCCTCATAGGACATGGTTTGCAGACCGTCACCATTCTGGTGGCTCTTCTCTGAACATGCTCCAGTTTGTTGATGTCTTTTTTAAAATGTGGTGCCCAAAACTGTACACAGTATTCCAGATGAGGTCTGACCAAAGAGGAGTAGAGGGCAATAATGACCTCACATGATCTAGACTGTATGCTTCTGTTGATACATCCTAGAATTGCATTTGCCTTTTTTGCTGCTGCATAACACTGTTGACTCATGTTCAGTCTGTGATCAATTAGTATACCCAAGTCTTTTTCACACGTGCTGTTACTTAGCCCTATTCCTCCCATTTTGTATATGCTTTTTTCATTTTTATTGCCCAGATGTAGTACTTTGCATTTTTCCCTGTTAAAATCCATTCTGTTAGTTGCTGCCCACTGCTCCAGTTTATTTATATCTTTTTGAATCCTCTCTCTCTCTTCTCTAGTATTAGCTACCCCTCCTAGCTTTGTGTCATCAGCAAATTTGATCAGTTTACCCTCAATTCCTTCATCTAAATCATTGATAAAGATGTTGAACAATACAGGGCCCAAAACAGAGCCTTGTGGTACCCCACTTGATACATTCTTCCAACTGGATGTGCAGCCATTTACGACCACTCTTTGGGTCCGATCACTAAGCCAGTTATGAATCCACCTAACAGTTGCCTTGTCCATTCCATACTTAGTCATATTTTCAATAAGGATTGTGTGAGATACTTTGTCAAATGCTTTGCTGAAGTCAAGATATACTATATCTACAGCATTTCCCTGATCCACCCAGTCAGTGATTCTGTCATAGAAGGAAATTAAGTTAGTCTGACATGACTTATTAGTTACAAACCCATGCTGACTCTGTTTAATCACTTCATTCTTATCCAGGTACTTGCATACATGTTGTTTAATAATTTGTTCAAAGATCTTTCCTGGTATAGAAGTCAGACTCACCGGCCTGTAGTTCCCTGGGACCACCTTCTTTCCCTTTTTGAAGATAGGAACAACATTTGCTCTTCTCCAGTCTTCTGGGACTTCTCCTGTTCTCCAAGAATTTTCAAAGATTATGGACAGTGGTTCAAGAATTTCTTCCGCTATCTCCTTCAGTACTCGGGTGTAATTCATCTGGGACCTGGAGACTTGAATTCATTTAGGTTAGCTAAGTGTTTCCTCACTGTCTTTCTGTTTATAGATATCCTGGATTCTTCTATATCTTTAACAGGACAGTGAAGATCAGTTGACGTTACATTTCCTTTCTGAGAGAAAACAGATGCAAAATAGAAATTTAACAGTTCAGCCTTCTCAACATCCTGTCTTACCATTTCGTCATTTTCATCCTGTAAAAATCCTATAGCATCTTTGACTTTTCTTTTACTTTTGACGTATCCCCAAAATCCTTTTTTGTTGCTTTTGATGTCACTTGCAAGCCTTAATTCATTGTCAGCTTTAGATAATCTGATTTGTGCCCTGCAGGTACTGCAGACGGCATTATATTCTTCTTTAGATATGCCTCCCTCTTTCCATTTGATAAACATTTCTTTCTTCCTTTTTAACATGTGTTTAAGTTCTGTGTTCATCCATCCTGGTTTCTTAAATGCTTCCCATTCTTCACTCTTTTCGGAATTGTTAACAATTGTGATTTGAGAATCTCATTTTTCAAGATTTTCCATCCTTCCTGGACATTTTTGTCCTTAAGGATATCCAGCCATTGGATCCCTCCAATTCTCTTTCTGAGTCCCTTAAAATCTGCCTTTCTGAAATCTAACCTTGACGTCTGAGTCTTCACAGGTCTTCCTCCTCTTGTTATCCAAAATTCTAAAATAGCATGGTCACTACCTCCTAGGGTCCCAGCCACTCTTACCTCCTCAACCATTTCTTCCCTGTTTATAAGGATTCGATCCAAGGTAGCAGATCCCTTGTTTTCTCCCCTACCTTTTGGAAGATAAAGTTGTCAGCAAGAGAGGATAAGAATTTCCTTGACCTGTTAGTTTTGCCTGAGAGAGATTCCCAACAAATGTCTGGATAGTTGAAATCTCCCATGACCACTATGTCATATTTTTTGGAGAACTTGGCCATTTGATGCATAAAGAGTTCATCCATATCTTCAGCTTGCATAGGTGGCCTGTAGTAAATGCCTACAATGGTGTCCTTTCCATTGTTCTGTCCTTGTATTCTTACCCAAACAGTTTCCACAGAACTCCCAGTCTCTGAAGCGTCAATCTCTGTGCAGATATATGCTTTTCTAAAATACAATGCGACACCTCCTCCTCGTTTATCAAGTTGTTTCTTGCAAATAAGTTGTATCCTTCTAGCCTTGTATTCCAATCATGTGTATTGTCCCACCAAGTCTCAGTGATTCCAATGACATCATACTTCTTCTCCTGCGTTAGTAGTTCCAATTCTCCTTGTTTGTTGCCCATGCTTTGTGCATTTGTATAGAAACATTTTAGTTTGTGATTGGTTTCTCTTCCTCCAATATTTTTATTATGTAGATTTTTTTTGTCTTTGTTCTTCCCCTTCACTTCTAATAGCAGAATTCTCAATAGTATTTGTCAGGTGTATGGCTTTTGCTGGCGTTTTGCTTCCCTTCCCACATTGTTCTAGTTTAAAGTGACCTAGTGACTAGTGATCTAGTGGAGAAAACAATCATATAAATCAATATTGACCCCTTAACCACATGACATAGAATTGTAAATCAAAACAGACATTACTTTTAGGCTAAGTGCACACGTTCAGGATTATTTGCGTTTTTTTCGCGGGAAAAAATGTGTTAAAAATGCATGATTTAAGCATCCTATCATTTAGAATGAATTCCCCAATTTTTGTGCACATGGTGCGTTTTTTTCCGCGAAAAAACGCATCTCGGAAAAAGAACCAACATGTTCATTAATTTCGCAGAATTCTAGCGTTTTTCCCGCTATATTATTGACCTAGAAAGTTCAGGATAAATCGCGGTAAAAACGCGCAAAAAAATGTGCGTTTTTACTGCGGAAAAAGTCAGTTTTTGCTCAGGAAAATTCTGCAAACATTCCTGAACGTGTACACTTTGCCTTACAAACGTGTCTCCAGTGTTTACTCATCTGTGTAAAGTATTAGGAAGTCTAAAGTGGCTAGGTAAAAGACCTCATGAAAGGTCTGAGAGTGCAAAGACAGCATGAGGAGACTTAAGGGTATGCCACACTAAACAATATCGCTAACGGATCGCTAAAAAACGTCACTATTTAGCGATCCGTTAGCGATATTGTTCAGTGCGGCAGCTTCCAGCGACGAGCTTCCTGCTGTGATCTCGCTCGCGCTGGAATCGTTCCGGACCTATTTCATCGCTGGCGCTCCGCTGGTAAGTATCTTATCGCTGTGTGGCACCTTTCTTAGCGATTTAGCGGTACTTTTGTACCGCTAAAGTCGTTAAGAAGATCGCTAACGGCGATAGCGTCGTTAACTATATCGCTAAATGTGGCCGCATTTAGCGATATAGAAACGATCCCGCTAGCGATCTCATTAGTATGCAACGCTAACGAGATCACTAGCGGATTGTTTAGTGTGGCAGTACCTTTACTCGCCAAGCAATGCTCTGAGAAATTAAATATTCAAATAGCCTCTTCACAAGAAAGAAAACAAATTCTAGTGGTACCTATTGAAAGTATCAATCCTAGTAATCAATATTTAACTTTTAACATACCTTGCCATATGACTTAGGGTGGTTTTACATTGCGTTAAACACCATGCAATGCTCCTGAGGGAAAGTAAATATGCAAATAAGGCTATTTGCATATTTAAGAGAGGAGATAACTTGAACTCTAGTGCCACTTTTTGGAGGTAGTAATCCGAAAAGTCAATATTGACCTTTTCACATACCTCTTCATGTGACTCAGGAAAAAAAAACAAACCACACTACATTTATAGACACATGTTTTACCCCTCATCAATGCAGAACATAGATTTGATTTGGCCAGGTGAAAGGCCTCTTACCAAAAATCTAATGGGGAACTTTTATCTTTATTCACGTGTTTGTCCCTTAGCAGTGTAGGAAGTCTGATTTGTATCAGTCAGAGGCCTCTTACATGAAGTAAAGGGGGAACATTTTTCATCATATTAATATTCTATATTAGCATTTAGCCTAATGCATTATATGGTGTGTAAGTCTCCTTACGCCAGATTGGCCCTCTTCATAAGGATAAATGTCCCCCTTAAGCTTCTTGTCAGAGGCTTCTTACTGAGCCAAATTAGACTTTTTGCACTATTATGTTAAGAGTCAAGCATCCTCAATAAAGAAGAATTTTCCTGGCAAAGGCCTTTCATTTAGCCAAATCAGCTCTCTACTATGCATTGTTGATGGGTAAAACAAAGAAATATGTCTGTAAATGTATTTTTCTCTGAAGAGGCTATTTACATATTTATTTTTTCAGAGGACTATTTTACATTGTTTAGCATTAATACCCCCAATAGGTGATGCCAGAATTCACGTTTTCTTCCTCTCTGAAGAGACTATTTCATATTTAAATTTGCATAGAAGCATTGCATGGCCTATGAGTCTCCTTACTAATGAGTGGTAAAAATCCTGAAACACGTGTCTGTAAATGCAATAATTTTTCATAGAAGCAAGGAGCATTGTGTAAGTATCCTTACACCAGATTGGCACTCTCCCACTTAAACCCAATGCCAGAGGCCTCTTGCCAACCTTAATCAGGCTTTCTGCTCTGCAGAGGGATAAATGCCCTGAATAAGGAGATATGGTACAGTACCTATTAGATCCTTAATCAGAGGCCTTGCACTAGCAAAATCAGATCTGTGCTGTGATGTGCGTTGTTGAGTAGTGAACCATAAAATTATGCATGTCACGACTCTTGTGGTTTTTTTCCTATTGGTATGTATGCAGTGATCTTTCCTGGTTCAGGTGGTGATTCTCTTGCTTTTTTTGACCTCACATTAACAATGCAGTTGTCACGCCTCTGTTGTTGGGTGTCCCAGAACCAGGGGCGCCTTCCCTGTCGCTAACACTAGGGGTACCCTAGCTCGCCCTGCTTCCTGGATTACTTTCCCGGATTACTTCTGATGCAGAAGACACCAGGGCCACGTATCTTGCCTTACCTCCTGAATCCGCCTTCAGTCTGTACCCTTCCTCCACCCAAGGAAGAGAGGAGTAATAGTGTATCGTAATACACCAATTAGACTAACAAGGTTATACGAACAGGGATAAAGGAAAATACCAGTCATTCAAATATACACACATAGACAACGGATGTAAAAACACTGGGGAGTGGAGGATGGGGTTAAAACAAAGTAGGACATGCAAGGGAATTATTACACACTCAAAACCTAGCAACAGTCACAGATAAATCCACCAAATGCCTTCTCCAATAACAACCATCAACAACCTCCAGCCATGCAGCAATAGCGTTAATATAGGAGATGGGAGTGGCTAAAAGTGCACAGCTGAGAGCCTTAATG
Source organism: Oophaga sylvatica (assembly GCA_033576555.1). Classification (NCBI taxonomy): domain Eukaryota; kingdom Metazoa; phylum Chordata; class Amphibia; order Anura; family Dendrobatidae; genus Oophaga; species Oophaga sylvatica. The sequence goes on from JARQOD010000001.1 coordinate 511,598,682, forward strand.
CTGGAAAGCTTCTAGGAGCTCTCAACTGAGCAGATTAACCCATGCACTGCTAAAAGAAACACTGTTTAATATGAATTTCTTCTAATCAGTGCAAGAGTAGGAGAAATCCAACCCTGTGGTCTTTTGGCTCCTCTCTGTCACAGTAAACCGTGACAGTACCTTATACGTGGGACCTCCAGAATCGGGTTTATCAGGGTGGGCCACGTGAAAAGACCAGATCAGCCTGGCCTCATGGACATCAGATGCTGGGAGCCACATCCTCTCTTCAGGACTGTATCCTATCCAGTGTACTAGATACTGAAGTGACCAGTGTACTAGATACTGAAGCGACTGATGAACTAAGCGAGAATCAATGATCTTAGCTATTAGAAATTCCAAATTTCCATCCACAATGACTGGAGATGGGGGTAGCAGTGATAGTACAGAGGACGCAATGTATTTTTTGAGTAGAGATTTATGAAACACATTATGGATCCTAAAAGTAGGTGGCAAGGCACAGCGGAATTCTACAGGATTGACGACGGTCACAATCTTAGGCCTCTTTCACACATCCGTTGTGCGCCTGACGGCGCCCCCGGCATTTTGCCGCAGCGCCGCATCCGGCATCCAGTATGAAAACCGGATGCGCCGCATCCGGTTTTTTGCAGGATCCGACCTGAACTTTTGAACCCACAAAAAGAGGGTTTCTGATGCCCGGAGACAATGGAAAATGTAGTAGTAGTAGTAGTAGTAGTAGTAGTAGTAGTCCTGCACGTCAGGCAGCTCCGGCAAAAAAGAAAAACGTTACATGCTGCGTTGTGTCCGGCCGCCGGAATGTACATTTCCGCCGGATCGGACAAAAACGCATACAACGCACTGACATGCGGCGCCATCCGGCGCTAATGAAAGTCAATGCAAAAAAAAAAGCATCCGGCATCACATTTCGCCGGATGCGGTTGGACAAAAAAATGCCGGAGGGCGCTGTCAGGCGCACAACGGATGTGTGAAAAGGCCTTATAAAGACCGTGGAACCTGGGACCCAGTTTCCAAACGGGAACCTTCAACTTAAATGTTCCTTGAGGACAACCACACCAAGTCACAAACACACAGGTCTGGACCCACCAAATGCCTCCGATCAGCCACTCTTGTATTTGGCCCCATCTTCCTCAAATTATTATATTATAATAATTATAATTATCATAATTATAATTATAACCCCTTGCCACACAAACGTAATTGATAATGAAAATCGTTCTTCAGGTATTCTAGAAGAACGATTCCTATTAAATGAGCTGAACTGAGGATGAAACCCATATGCTCTGAAAAACGAAGGACTTACCTAATCAGAGCACCACATGAAGACCCCCCCCCACCGCCTCGCCCCGGAGTACAAGCATATCATTAACTCAAAACTGAAAATATTACTATTATTATTATACATTTATATAGCGCCATTTATTCCATGGCACTTTACATATGAAAAGGGAAAATATAGACAGGTACAATAAACATGTGCTAGACAAGGGATACACAAGTACAGAAGGAGAGAGGACCCTGCCCGCGAGGGCTCACAGTCTGCAGGGATGGGTGAGAATACAGTACACTAGGAAAGGGTAGAGCTGGTCGTGCGATGGTTCAGTAAACTGAGGATCATTGCAGGTTGTAGGCTTGTCGGAACAGGTGGGTCTTCAGGTTTTTCTTGAAGGTCTCCGTTGTTGGTGAAAGTCTGATGTTTTGCGGCAGGGAGTTCCAGAGTATGGGGGAAGCCCAGGAGAAGTCTTGTATGTGGTTGTGGGAAGAAGAGATGAGGGGGGAGACGAGAAGGAGATCTTGAGAGGATCGAAGGTTGCGTGTAGGTAGGTAGCAGGAGACCATGTCACAGATGTATGGAGGAGAAAGGTTGTGGATGGCTTTGTATGTCATGGTTAGGGTTTTGAACTGGAGCCTCTGGGCAATAGGAAGCCAGTGAAGGGCCTGGCATAGGGGGGGAGGCTGGGGAATAGCGGGGAGACAGGTGGATTAGTCGGGCAGCAGAGTGTAGGATGGACTGGAGTGGTGCCAGAGTGCTAGAGGGGAGGCCAGACAGTAGGAGGTTGCAGTAGTCGAGGCGGGAGATGATAAGGGCGTGCACTAGTGTTTTTGTGGTTTCATGGTTGAGGAATGCGCGGATCCGGGAAATATTTTTGAGTTTGAGGTGGCAGGAGGTGGCGAAGGCTTGGATATGTGGTTTGAAAAAGAGGGCAGAGTCGATGATCACCCCAAGGCACCGAGCATGGGGACTGGGGAAAGCGAGCAGCCATTGACATTGATGGATAGGTCTGGTGGAGGGGTAGAATGAGGAGGGGAAAGATGATGAATTCTGTTTTGTCCATGTTCAGTTTGAGAAAGCGAGCAGAAAAGAAGGCTGAGATAGCAGACAGACACTGTGGGATTTTGGTCAGTAGGGAGGTGAGGTCAGGTCCAGATAGGTAGATCTGCGTGTCATCGGCGTAGAGGTGATACTGTAAGCTGTGGGATTCTATGAGCTGTCCCAGGCCGAAAGGTGTAGATGGAGAAGAGTAGGGGTCCTAGGACTGAGCCTTGAGGAACACTGACAGACAGGGGGCGAGATGAGGAGGTGGTGTGTGAGAGGGAGACACTAAATGTTCGGTCTGTTAGGTATGATGAGATCCAGGATAGGGCCCAGTCTGTGATGCCAAGAGATGAGAGAATCTGTAGCAGGAGGGAATGGTCCACGGTGTCGAAGGCAGAAGACAGGTCCAGGAGAAAGAGGACAGAGTAGTGTCGCTTGCTCTTGGCGGTTAGCAGGTCGTTAGTGACTATAAAATAAAGATTAAACAATCACAAGACAGATTTAATCAACCACGGTATAATTTTAATTAGTATAACGGAGCCAACTTGACACTGTAGGTTACTGTGCATACAATCCTGCTGACAGGTTTCCTTTAATACGAAAGATATTATACGCTCCACTGAGATCCAGTTTAGAAAACCATTTGGTCCTACAATATAGTTAAAGAGGTCTGGGAAGAGAGGGAGTGGATACGGATCCCAGACCGTGATATGATTGAGTTTGCAGAAATCTATGCAGGGGCGTTAACCCCATACCAATAGGGGATGAGGATGGCCTGATATGATCCTTTTGCTAAACTTTATGCTATATAGTCCTTCATGGCTTGCCTCTCTTGTCCAGAGACATTATATAGTCTGCTCTTTGGCAGCTTGGCCCCAGAGACAAGATTAACGGCTCAGTCATAAGGACAATAGGGAGGAAGTTTTTGGCACCCCTGCGCTTGAAACATCTCCAAAGTCATACAGGTATTTAGGCACAGACTGTGTATCCACCCTTGCAAGCAGTGTCCTTGACAATACTCACTCCACTTTACCACCTCCCGAGTCTGCCAATCTACCACAGAGTTGTGCAGAGTGAGCCAAAGAAGTCCAAGAACCACAGGAGAGGGCAGACCCTCTAGCACATAACAGTCAATACCTTCATAGTGCATGGCCCCTACCTGTAGATTAATCCTCGGAAACTTGAGTAAAATACCCCTGTCTCAAGGGTGCAGAGTTGATGGAGATTATGTATATAATTATGATTATATATCTGGACAGTGTATGTGGTTTGAGGACCTGGACGAACCTAGCGTCAATCAAGTTAAACCCCACCTCACTGTCCAGAAAGGCAGAAATAACCACCTTATTTTTGCCCAGATGGATTTCAGCAGACAGAAAATGTGTTTCCTCCCCACACAGGAGATATGTACACCTGGGTTGCTAACTTCCCCACAACGCAGGCTTCTTAGTTTTCCGGCGGCTGTTTACAGTGAGGTAGGGAAGCACACGTGCCCACGAAATGGCCCTTTCTACCACAGTAAAAAGATACTCCCCCATTGCACCAAACAGCAGATTGCTTTCCAGAACGAGTTGCCCCACCCAACTGCATAAGTTCCTCAGATGACTCAGACCATTTTTCCCTTGGCCCGGGACCTCCCGCACATTGGGGTGTCTCTTTATGTCTCTGGCGAAGATAGCCAGAGACATGGCCGCCTCAAGGGAAATTGGAGTCTCATACATGGCTAGGGCATCCTTTACTCTTACTGATAGCCCTTCACAATTCTGGCTACGGAGTGCGGGGTCGTTCCACTTAGTGTCACTGGACCACCTCCAAAACTCGGAGCAGTACTCCTCCGCCAGCCAGTCTCCCTGCTAAAGCTAATGTAGTATGGACTCAGCCAGGGAGATGCGGTCAGGGTCGTCATATATATGACCTAGTGCCAGAATAAATTCCTCCACCATCTGGGGCAACTGGGAGTCAGACGAGAGAGAGAATGCCTATGCTTGGGGGTCATCCTGAAGTAGAGAGATGACGATCCCCACCCCTTGCTCTTCGGTTCCTTAGGAACAAGGACGTAACCTGAAGTATAGTTTACAGGCCTCCCTGAAAACAACTAACTTGTCACGCCCCCCCCCCCCCAGAGAACCTGTCAGGCAAAGAGACCTTGGCTTCCACTAAGGGTTAATAGATGTTGATCCATCTCACAGCTTTATTCCATTTTGTTAAAAACAATGGTGCATTGCAAAATTGGTGGTGGAACTGTGTCCTTGATAAGGGAAGTCTGTACCCTTTCCCACCCAGGGAAGAGGGAAGCAGTAGTGTACCGTAATACACAAACCAGACTAACAAGGTAATACGAACAGAGATAAAGAAAAATACCAATCATACAAATATACACACATAAACAACAGAAGTAAACACTGGGGAGTGGAGGATGGGGTTAAACCTAAGTAGGAGAAGTAAGGGAATTATCACATAGTCAAAACCTAGCAATAGTCTCAGATAAATCCACCAAACACCTCAAATAACAGCCACCAACAACCTTCATCCATTCAGCAAAAGCTAGCTCTGACAATGAGTGCTAGCAAGGGCCCAGTTTATATAAGAGATGGAAGTGGTAAAAGTGCACAGCTGGGAGACTTAATTGTTATGATTTGGTAACAAGGAGGACAGGAGCAAAACAGCAAGGCAGCCGAACACCTGAGAGTTTGGGAACTTATGGGTTGCAGATCCCTAAACTAACCGCACAACTAGAAGCAGGTGTGGAGCGTACCTACGGTGATCCTAGACGCCTCGGCACAGCCGGAGAGCTAGCTACACCTAAAGACAGAAACAGGAAAGCTAACTGCCCCGGAGTAGAGCCCCAAAGGAATAGGCAGCCCCAAACATATAATGGCGGTTAGACAAGATAAAACACAAACGCAGACAGAAAATAGAGTGCGCAAACGCAAGGGCCAAACACTGACTAAATAGGACAGGAAAGAATAGAATACTATCTGCAACCCAGCAAAACCCTAGCAAAACTTCCAACACTTCTGATTACAAAAATGCTAAGACCACATGATCTCGCCACCCACTAAATCAGATCTCAGTGTGTACAAAGGCTAACCCGCAACCACTCAAAAAGCAGGAAAGAGGAATTGAACAAATAACAGTGGCTAAAGAAAAACAGAGAGTAGCACAGGCCCCAGGAGGGGACCCGGCTAACCTCCAACAAAGGTGCAGAGAAAAATGGAAATAGCAAACACAATAGAAACAAGCAGAAAATATCTTATCTGAAAGTAGCAGACGAAGGCAAGACACCAGCAGACTTCCAAATGAACCAGGAAACAGCAATTGATCACCAGCGAGGCTCATGGGAAGGCAGCTCCCTTATATCAGCCCAGTCAGTGAGTCCTGATTGCCAGCTATCGCTGCCAGGTGTGGAGGCCCCGTCATTAGATACAGCTTCAGTACCGTCATCAACCACCAGAGGGAGCCTCAGCTCAGAAATTGTCTCCAACATGTTCATAATACTTAATGCAAGAAAGCTTCTAGGAGCTCTCAGTTGAGCAGATTAACCCCTGCACTGCTAAAAGAAACATACCATTTAATATGACGATGAAGTGCTTCTAATCAGTGCAGGAGTAGGAGAAGACGTTGCTGTCTTCTGGCTCCTCTCTGTCGCGGTAAACCTGTGACAATGCATCTATAAATGTAGTGTGTGGGTAGGCTTTTTTATTCTAACTCATATGGCATTGTTTGTTAAAAGGTCAATATTAACTAGTAGGATTTCTACCTCAAATAGGTGATGCTAGAGTCCAAGCCTTATGTCTCTGAAGAAGCATTTTGCATATTTAAATTCCTAGAGGAGCATTGCATGGCCTATAAGTCTCATATCATCTTTTCACTCTCCATAAGGCAAAATGTTTTCCCTTGAACCTTACACTTATGAGGAATAAATTTCTAGAGACATATGTTTGTAAATTCAATGCTTGCTTTGGCTTCTAATTCTAGGTCATGTGCCAAGTCTTGTTAAAGGGTCAATAATGTTTTCTTGGATTCTTCCTCCAATAGGTCGGACTAGAGTTCAAGTGTTGTGTCTCTCTAAAGAGGCTATGAGAGGAAAACACCCTGAAACATTTGTCTGCATATGGTGTGTCTATTTTGGCTGTATATCCTTAACAATGTGGCCACTCCATCAGAGGGTAAATATTGCTACAACCAATGGGGTGCTAGAGTTCAAATTCTCTTCCTCACTGAAGAGGCTATTTGCATATTTATATTCTCAGAGAAACATTGCATGGCCTATGATAAGTCTTCTTACTAATGAGGGGTAAAAAAACGTTCCCTCTTAAATCCACTGTCAGAGACCTCTCACATAGCCAAATCAGATCTTCTGTGCACTGATAAGGGTCCAATACCTTGAAACACATTTCTGTCAGTGCAATATTTGGTTTGGTTTGGCTTTTTGCCCTAAGGCATGTAGCAAGTTTCATTAAAGGATCATCAATATTGATGTTTAGGATTGTTTCCCCAATAGGTGGTGCTAGGGTTCAAGTTATCTTTCTTTTTGAAGAGGCTGTTCGCATAATTAATTTCCCCGAGGAGCATTTCATTGCTTGTATGTCTCCTTACGCTTGGTACCATTTAATGGGAGAAATGTTCCCTTTTATATCCATTATAACTGTGATGGCTAGCTGTCTAGTTATCATGTGCAACTTAGATAGGAGTTTCTGTTGCCCTTGTGATGCAATAATGTACTGTATGCCTAAAGCCTGGGTCTCACATAGCGATACACCAGCGATCCCGACAACGATCAGGATCGCTGGTGTATCGCTACATGATCACTGCTGAGCTGCCAAATAGGCAGCTCAGGCAGCGATCAGCACAGTGACACTGCGGGTAACATTGCTTAGTTACCCGCAGTGTACGTTGGATACCAGCGCCCTGATGCAGGGAGCTGGTAACCAAGGTACACATCGGGTTTCCAGGCGCTGCGCGGTGCCTGGAAACCCGCTGTGTACCTTGGTTACCAGCTCCCTGCATCAGGGCGCTGGTATCCAAGGTACACAGCGGGTTTCCAGGCACAGCCCCGCGCCTGGAAACCCGCTGTATACCTTGGTTACCAGCGGATCGCTGGTCTCCCGCCTGCCACACGCAGCGATGCGTGCCTGCCAGCGGGAGACCAGCGATCAAAAAAATGTCCAGGACATTCAGCGATGATCAGCGATACCCAGCAGGGGAGCTGATCGTCGCTGAATGTCACACACAGCGATATCGCAGGGAAGATCGCTGCTACGTCACAAAACTAGTGACTCAGCAGCGATCTCGCTAGCGAGATCGCTGTGTGAGACGGGGGCTTAAGATGGTGGTCTTCTTCAGAGAATATACATGCTTGTAATCCCTATGAGATACACATATATACAGTGTATGAAAATTTATGGTATACTTCTCTACATCTGGGTCCTGTGATCTCACGGGGATTACATGAATTTATCTTGTCACCATCTCAGTAACCTGGCCTGTATATATGATGACACTGCAAAAGAATTTCCTATCACAGTTGCAGATGATGACTACATAGCTGCTGTCACACAGTTATTATGAAAATGATGACCTTTCAGTTGCCCTGTCCATATACGTATAATCTATTAATTTATTTAGGCGACTATAGCGGGAAGATCGGTAAGAAGCAGTGGCAGAGATCTATTCATACTATGAATTGGGATACAGTGGTAACAGCTTCCATATTTTTTTGCAGACTCATGTTTTGGAACTTTCATGTAGTCAGGATGAACCAACAGTACCAAAAAGAAAAAGATTCAGCGAGCCGAAACATCCCATATAGATGATCTGCCTCCTCCCATCACCACTGTTCTTAAGGCTCCTTACAAGTTATCCCATTCCACAGTTAATTCAATGTTAATTTTCATTTGTTAGTTCTGACATCTTTTTCCTTAAAGAATGAAATAATATTTTGTTCTTGTCAGAAGACATCGCTGATGTGCCACAACTCAAGATTGAAAAAGAAAAATATTAAAAGTGTAGCAGCTGCACAGCGAGCCATACGTGCCCTCCTTGATTGTCTAATCTCCGTTAACTTCTGCATTGTGGATTCTTTTATAGACAGAAACCACAACTCCATACCCAATCCGTTGGCTAACAAAGACTCCAAGTGTGAACATAGTTCAAGACACTGGAATGTATAAGGCTCTCAGGAAAACCCTCCAGGCCATATTCTGCTCTTTGTTATCCTCATATGTGCCTTTGTATGAGTGTAGGATTCTAGCAGGAAAGCGGGATGCAGTGACGAGCAGGAGGCAGAGCAAGAGTTAACGTTTTTTTTTTTATAAAGAATAGTTATACAGAAAATACTCCACGCAGGGAGTGAGTGTGAGGATATATAGTTGAACAGAGCGTATACAATTATACAACGATAATAGAAGTGCAAATAATGGGTTAACTTATAAGTCTGTGGATCCCGGATGGAGTGGGCTGGAAAATCCCATGATGGTGCCTTGAGTGACGCAAGAAATCTCTGAACTGGTCCCGGAGAAAAGTGAGGCACTGTCTTTTTACAGTCGCGACATGTCCTGGCCTTCCCAGGCGTAGTCCTGTGGTCCTGGAATGAGGAGCAGCACGAGAGAATGCGTGGGGCACCGCGGTTGGTAAGCGAAGTCCGAAGTGGAGGCCGCGGTCACGGTACACTGTATGGTGAGTCCTGTGTCGCGCGCCGGCCGCAGTCATCGGTACAGATCGGCTAAGGCCTCTTTCACACATCCGTTTTTTTACTTCAGGCACGTGTTGTTAATAAAATGGATCCGGTACTGGATGCGTTTTTTTAGCATTGACTTTCATTAGCGCCGGATCGTGCCTGATGTCATTGCGTTGCATCAGTTTTTGTCCGGATCCGGCGGAAATGTACATTCCGGCGGCCGGACAAAACGGTGACTGCAACGTTTTTTATTTTTTCCGGAGCCGCCTGATAGTGCCTGAAGCGGCGCATCAGGCGGACGGAAATAATAGAAGTGAATGGAACTGGATCAGACTTTTGTGCAAACCGTCAAAAGACTGATCCGGATTCTGGAAATCAGGGACTAACTACTACTACTACTACTACTACTACTACTACACATTTTCCACTGTCCCCGGACATGCGAACCTGCATTTTCTGCCTCCAAAACTTCTTTTTCCGGGTTCAAAACTTCAGGTCGGATCCAGCAAAAAAACTGATCCTTTGCATCAGTTTTATCATTTCAGTGCCGGATCCGTCCTATCGGGTATTCGACGGATTATGCCTGACACAAAAAAACTGATGTGTGAAAGCAGCCTAAGCTTATTTGAGCCCGAAGCAAACAGAGTGATTGTCTCTGGTGGTACACAGTCTGTATGCGTGGGGGATGAAAGAGTACAGCGTGGGCTTGCTAGTTGGCGTCAGTCTGCGGAGAAGGAGTCACGCGCTGTCTTCCCACCAAGAGCCCTGTTCTGTAGACTGGCGCGCTCTAACTCTTTTATATCCGACCCGCCCACCACTGTCAGTGCAAAGGTCTATTCCAGTCAGCAAGTACTTCCCCCAGCAAAAATGGTGACAGCTCTGATAGTTCCGAGCCGACACAAGAGAAATATCACTAGCCTGGTCCATCTCCCTACATGAGTTCAGATCACCGTGCACATCAGTGATCACACCGTGTGTGTGCATATTGTTGTGAATGGTGATTTAAGTGTACACAGTGCCCTTATCAGAATGTTGAGCAAAGACAGAACAGGCAGTTGGTGTCATGAAAATCAGCATGATGTGTAGCACCTGTAGGAACCTGGTGTTACTTGCCTGTTCTAGTTCTATGCCAATAGCTGCGTCCTGTCCCCTCTTCGATCAGTCTTGTCAAGTCTTTTGATCACCGAGCACCGATGACATTATCCTCTTAAGCCAATTCAACCTGACTAAGACAGCAGGACATTACACTTTGCCACCACTGCAGACACAAATCTATGCATCTATTCATAGTTCCAGCACTGCTTCATCAGACATAATTGGTACAACTGCTATATCAGTTATTGTTGTTCCAACTTTGCTACATCAGTCATTTATGTTCCAGGTCTGCTAAACCAGTTATGTATCTCTTCTATAACCCATTACATCACAACACTTCACCCCCTGCTGTCCTGAAACAGTACCACCTTTTTTGTGGATCACCTCACCAAGTAAGATGTAACACATTACAGTGGGGTCTGTCATAAGAACCTAGCAATAGTGTAGGACAAGTCATGAGAACCAGGCACTACTGTAGGACCAGTCATGAGAACCTGACAGTAATGTGGGACCAGTCATGAGAACTTGACAATAGTGTGGGACCAGTCATGAGAAACTGGCAGTAGTGTGGGACCAGTCATTAGAACCTGACTGTAGTGTAGGACCAGTCATGAGAACCTTGCAATAGTGTGGGACCAGTCATGAGAACCTTGCAATAGTGTGGGACCAGTCATGAGAACCTTGCAGTAGTGTGGGACCAGCCATGAGAACCTTGCAATAGTGTGGGACCAGCCATGAGAACCTTGCAATAGTGTGGGACCAGTCATGAGATGAGGCAGTAGTGTAGGACCAGTGATAAGAACCTGGCAGTGGTAACCCATCTACATGTAGTGAAAAAATCTACATGGAAATGTATATACAGAATTGGTGATATGGTTCCTTTATTCTCAGTATTTGTGGCGCACCCAGAGGTCAGATCTATATCGATCTTAGCAGTATTTCATCACTTTGTGTTCTGTGTTGTGCTCTACCTCTCTAAAACTAATGCAGGGACTGGTGATGTGTTGAGATGAAATGAACTTACAAAACCAGTTTCACTTGTCCACCAGAACCGGTTCATTGAACTGGAAAACAAAAGAAAGGAGTTCCTATGTGCAGGTGACAAATCCTTGAATCCAGTCCACCATATTATTTCTATGAACAGTTTATTATACAGGACTGTGATAAACTAGGAATCAAAGTCTGTCCACCAGATGCTATAATAAGTAAGCTGTAAGGTACAGTGAAGGAAATAATTATTTGATCCCTTGCTGATTTTGTAAGTTTGCCCACTGACAAAGACATGAACAGTCTATAATTTTAAGGGTAGGTTTTAAAGGTAAGTTAATTTTAGCAAGGGGGAGATAGGATATCAAAAATAAAATCCAGAAAATCACATTGTATAAATTATATAAATTTATTTGCATTTTGCAGTGAGAAATACCGTAAGTATTTCATCCCACTGGCAAGCAAGACTTAATACTTGGTGGCAAAACCCTTGTTGGCAGCACAGCAGTCAGACGTTTTTTGTAGTTGATGATGAGGTTTGCGCACATGTCAGGAGAATTTTGGTCCACTCCTCTTTGCAGATCAACTCTAAATCATTAAAATTTTGAGTCTGTCACTTGGCAACTTGGAGCTTCAACTCCCTCCATAAGTTTTCCATGGGATTAAGGTCTGGAAACTGGCTAGGCCGCTCTACGACCTTAGTGTGCTTCTTTTTGAGCCACTCCTTTGTTGCCTTGGCCTATATGTTTTGGATCATTGTCTTGTTGGAAGACCCTGCTATGACCCATTTTTAACCCCTTTCCGACATCGGGCACACATTTCTGCCGATGTTGGACTCCCTTCTTTTGATATGGGCTCCTGCGGTGAGCCCACATCTTTCCCAGGACGTGTCAGCGATCCACCCTTGGCTATGAACTAGTTAAATGCCGCTGTCAAACGCTGACAGCGGCATGTAAAAAGCGCTTCCAGCAATCGCGCTGGAAATAAACTCACTGGTGACCCGCATCACGTGATCGCGGGTCACCGGTTCGTTGGCATGACGGCCAGAGGTCTCCTGGAGACCTCTATAGTCAGTTCTGGCTTGCTGTGAGCGTCACCCAGTGGTCGGCGCTCACAGCAAGTGAGTAATTCTACTACATAGCTAGGCGATCTGATCATCAAATCTATGTAGCAGAGCCGATCAGGTAGTGGCAGCTTTTAGTCTCGCATGGAGACTATTGAAGCATGACAAAAGTGAAAAAACAATGTTTTTAAAAATATAAAAAAATATAAAACTTTAAATCACCCCCTTTCATCCCATTCAAACTAAAACAAAAATAAAATCAAACATACACATATTTGGTATCGCCGCATTCTGAATCGCCCAATCTATCTATAAAACAAAGGATTAATTTGATCGCTAAACGACGTAGCGAGAAAAAAATTCAAAACGCGAGAATTACGGTTTTTTGGTTGCCGCGACACTGCATTAAAATGCAATAACGGGCGATCAAAACGTCAGCTCGGCACGCAAAAAATATGCCCTCACCCAAAATGGAGATGCTACGGGTATCGCAAAATGATGCAATTTTTTTTTTTTTTAACAAAGTTTGGATTTTTTTTCACCACTTAGATAAAAACGAACCTAGACATATTTGGTATCTATGAACTCGTAATGACCTGGAGAACCATAATGTCAGGTCAGTTTTTGCATTTAGTGAACTTAGTAAAAAAGCCAAACAAAAAAGTGTGGGATTGCAGTTTATTTGCAATTTCACCACACTTGGATTTTTTTTCCCCTTTTTTTAGTACATGACAGGTAAAATGAATGGTGTTCAAAAGTTCAACTCGTCCCACAAAAAAAAATCCCTCACATGCCTACATTGATGGAAAAATAAAAAAGTTATGGCTCTGGGAAGAAGGGGAGCGAAAAACGAAAATGCAAAACCAAAAAAAGCTTTCTGGGTTAAGGGGTTAATGTCCTGGTGGAGGGAAGGAGGTTGTCACTCAGGATTTTACGGTACATGGTTCCATCCATTCTCCCATTGATACGGTGAAGTAGTCCTGTGCCCTTAGCAGAGAAACACCCCCAAAACATGATGTTTCCACCTCCATGATTGACAGTGGGGATGGTGTTCTTTGGGTCATAGGCAGCATTTCTCTTCCTCCAAACAGGCGAGTTGAGTTAATGCTCAATTTTTGTCTCATCTGACCACAGCATCTTTTCCCAATCACTTGCAGAATCATCCAGGTGTTCATTGGCAAACTCAGATGGGCCTGCACATGTACCTACTTGAGCAGGGGGACTTTGCAGGCACTGCAGGATTTTAAACCTTTACGGCATAATGTTTTACCAATGGTTTTCTTGGTGACTGTGGTCCCAGCTGCCTTGACATCATTAAAAAGTTCCCCCCGTGTAGTTTTAGGCTGATCTCTCACCTTCCTCATGATCAAGGATACCCCACGAGATGAGATTTTCCATGGTGCCCCAGATGTCGATTGACAGTCATTTTGTATTTCTTCCATTTTCTTACTATTGCACCAACAGTTGTCTCCTTACCCAGCATCTTACCTATGGTTTTGTAGCCCATTCCAGCTTTGTGCAGGTCTACGATCTTGTCCCTGACATCCTTATAAAGCTCTTTGGTCTTGCCCATGTTATAGAGGTTAAAGTCTGATTAATTGTAAATGTAAGACAGCTGTCTTTAATACAGGTAACGAGTTGATTAGGAACGTCTAACTGGTCTGTAGGAGCCAGAACTCTTAATGGTTGGTAGGGGATCAAATACTTATTTTCACTGCAAAATGCAAATATATATAATTTTACAAAGTGATTTTCTGTATTTTATTTTCGATATTCTATCTCTCAATATTAAAATTAACCTACCCTTAAAATTATAGACTGTTCATGTCTTTGTCAGTGTGCAAACTTACAAAATCAGCAGGGATCAAATAATTATTTCCTTCACTGTAGCTATCTCACTGGATAAGTGAACCTGGCAATAGTGCAGGACCAGTCACAAATACTTGGCAGTAGTGTGGGACCAGTCATGAGAACCTATCAGTAGTGTGGGACAAGTCATGAGCACCTAGCAGTTGTATAGGACTAGTCATGAGGACATAGCAGTAATGTAGGACCCGTTAAGAATGGAAATCAGTAATGCGGCAAACAGAGTGTAAGCCATAACAACCTGCTTGTCACATTTCCTGATTCACAGCTCTTGCTCCACACAGGACCTCCTTGACAAAAGAGATTTTACGATTTACATTATTACTCTACTAGATTTTTTCCTACCTGCACGCGCAACACATGTCCTTGACAATGACCGCTCCCAGTCAAAATGTTGAACCATATCTGTTTTTCACTCCATGCCAGATCAAAATGAATTTACACTGCAGCAAGACTTACAGTCTCATATTCTTTTGTGGTGCTGAGGTTCCTATCTCAATAAGGCTGGACCATGAGTCCCTTCCTCAAGCACCCAATTTTTTAAAAAGGTCATTGTACCGGTCTTTCTCCTAAGTAGTGAGGCACCCGTCACCTGGCTGTAGTGTGGGATCAGGCATGAGAAGCTGACAGTAGTATGTGACCAGCCATGAGAACCTAGCAGTAGTGTGGGACTAGGCATAAGATCCTAGCAGTAGTGTGGGACCAGGTATGAGAAGCTGGCACTAGTGTAGGACCAATCATGAGAACCTAGCAGTAGTGTGGGATCAATTATAAGAACCTGACAGTAGTATGGGACCAAATTTAAAAAAACTGACCGTCACATCCAAAAATATACTTAGTGTGAACAGGTGCTTACCTAGAATCACCAACTCATATCCATCAATCAAAAAAAGCAGCACTCTGTAGCACCCAAGCATACAAATATAAAATATGAAAACTGAATTGCATTACTGCGTTAGAAATATGAAAAATTTACAATGCTTAACGCATAAATTGGCCAATTCATGTGTACCTGGAAGTCACATTAAGGTGATTCTTGTTTCCAGGACCTAACCTAATGCCAATCTCTCTTAGACTAAAGTCTTCATCTGTATGGGAACCTAATGTGAATCCTCTCTTAGACTGAAATCTATATCTCTGTGGAGGGGGAGTGGTCCTACTGTGATTAAAAACGCCTGAGGCTAAGAGGCGGAGTGCTCAGTCAGAAGGCTAATGAATACAAATTTAAAAAAACTGACCGTCACATCCAAACATGAACTAAGTGTGAACAGGTGCTTACCTAGAGTCACCAAATCATATACAGTACAGACCAAAAGTTTGGACACACCTTCTCATTCAAAGATTTTTCTGTATTTTCATTACTATGAAGATTGTAGAATCACACTGAAGGCATCAAAACTATGAATTAACAGATGTGGAATTATACATTACACTTTACAAAAAAGTGTGAAACAACTGAAAATATGTCTTATATTCTAGGCTCTTCAAAGTAGCCACCTTTTGCTTTGATTACTGCTTTGCACGCAGAAAAGGTGAAGAGAATCAAAACTATGAATTAACAGATGTGGAATTATACATTACACTTTACAAAAAAGTGTGAAACAACTGAAAATATGTCTTATATTCTAGGCTCTTCAAAGTAGCCACCTTTTGCTTTGATTACTGCTTTGCACGCAGAAAAGGTGAACGGCTGGACTCTACATGCATAGTTCCCTCCGTGAAGCATGGAGGAGGTGGTGTGATGGTGTGGGGGTGCTTTGCTGGTGACACTGTTGGGGATTTATTCAAAATTGAAGCGGTGAGCGGTCCAGCTCACCCCAAACCATCTCGATTGGGTTCAGGTCTGGTGACTGTGGAGGCCAAGTCATCTGGCGTAGCACCCCAACACTCTCCTTCTTGGTCAAATAGCCCTTACACAGTCTGGAGGTGTGTTTGGGGTCATTGTCCAGTTGAAAAATAAATGATGGTCCAACTAAACGCAAACCGGATGGAATAGCATGCTGCTGCAAGATGCTGTAGTAGCCATTCTGGTTCACTATGCCTTCAATTTTGAATAAATCCCCAACAGCGTCACCAGCAAAGCACCCCCACACCATCACACCACCTCCTCCATGCTTCACGGTGGGAACCAGGCATGTAGAATCCATCCGTTCAACTTTTCTGCGTGGAAAGCAATAATCAAAGCAAAAGGTGGCTACTTTGAAGAACCTAGAATATAAGACATATTTTGAGTTGTTTCACACTTTTTTGTAAAAGTGTAATGTATAATTCCACATGTGTTAATTCATAGTTTTGATGCCTTCAGTGTGATTCTACAATTTTCATAGCCATGAAAATACAGAAAAATCTTTGAATGAAAAGGTGTGTCCAAACTTTTGGTCTGTACTGTACACTCAAACAAAAAAGGCAACACTCTGTAGCGCCATAGCATGCAAATATGAAAATTGAATTGCTTACTTCATTAGAAATATGAAAAATTGGGAATGCTTAGCGCATAAATTGGCCAATTCATGTGTACCTGGAAGCCACGTTAAGGCGATTCTCGTTTCCAGGACCTAACCTAATGCCAATCCTCTCTTAGACTAAAGTCTTCAGGCGGAGTGCTCAGTCAGAAGGCTAATGAATACAAATTTAAAAAAAACTAACCGTCACATCCAAACATGAACTAAGTGTGAACAGGTGCTTACCTGGAGTTTTTTGAAATTGTATTCATTAGCCTTCTGACTGAGCCTCCGCCTCTTAAGGGTATGCCACACTAAACATATCGCTAACGAGATCGCTAAAAAACGTCACTATTTAGCGATCCGTTAGCGATATTGTTCAGTGCGGCAGCTTCAGCGACGAGCTTCCTGCTGTGATCTCGCTCGTCGCTGAATCGCTCCGGACCCTATTTCATCGCTGGCGCTCCCGCTGGTAAGTATCTTATCGCTGTGTGGCACCTTTTCTTAGCGATTTAGCGGTACTTTTGTACGCTAAAGTCGTTAAGAAGATCGCTAACGGCGATAGCGTCGTTAACTATATCGCTAAATGTGGCCGCATTTAGCGATATAGAAACGATCCGCTAGCGATCTCATTAGTATGCAACGCTAACGAGATCGCTAGCGGGATTTTAGTGTGGCAGTACCTTTAGCCTCAGGCGTTTTAATCACAGCAGGACCACTAGCCTCCACAGAGATATAGATTTCAGTCTAAGAGAGGATTCACATTAGGTTCCCATACAGATGAAGACTTTAGTCTAAGAGAGGATTGGCATTAGGTTAGGTCCTGGAAACGAGAATCGCCTTAATGTGGCTTCGAGGTACACATGAATTGGCCAATTTATGCGCTAAGCATTCTCAATTTTTCATATTTCTAATGCAGTAATGCAATTCAATTTTCTTATTAGCATGCTATGGCGCTACAGAATGCTGCCTTTTTTGTTTGAGTAGTATGGTACCAGTGATGAGAACCTAGCAGTAGTGTGGGACCAGGCATGAGATCCTAGCACAAGTCTGGGACCAGGCATGAGAACCTGGCAGTAGTGTAGGACCAGTCACAAGAAACTGACAGTACTGTGGGACCAGCCATGAGAACCTGGCAGTAGTGTAGGACCAGTAATAAGAACGTGGCAGTAATGTAGCACTTGTCACAAGAAACTTAAAGTAGTGTAGGACTACTGACAGGTTCTCTCCATTAGGCCTACTGTTATGTTTTGGTAGCTGAGGAGGGCTGGAGCAAAAAAAAACGCAAAGGCAGCCAAACACCAGAGAGGTTGGTATCTAATAGGTTGCAGACCCCTAAACTAACCGCACAACTAGAAGCAGCCGTGGGACGTTCCTACGGTGCTTTAGACACCTCGTCACTGCCCTAGACGCCTCGTCACAGCCGGAGAAATTAGCTACCCCTGTAGATGGAAAGAGGAAAGCTAACTGCCCCGGAGTAGAGCCTCAAAGTACTAGGAAGCCCCCAAACATATAATGGTGGTTAGACAAGAGGAAAACACGAACAAAGACAGAAAATAGAATGAGCAAACGCTGGGGCCCAAAACTGTCTAGATAGGATAGTATAGGAGAGAATACTGTCTGCAACCCAACAAAACCCTAGGAAAAATTCCAACACTTCTGATTCCAAAAATGCTGAGATCACACGGTCTCGACCACCTATATCAGATCTCTGGTGTGAACACGCAGCTACCCATCAGTAAAATATCATAGGAACTGAGCACAAGTGCAAATACAAAAAGAGAACCAGCACAAGCCCCCCAAAGGGGACCCTGCAGAACTCAAGAGCAAGGCAGCAAAAACAAGGGAAATCACACCACAGAAAAAAAAAACAGAAAGTAACTTATCTGAATGATAGCAGGAGACAGCAGAAAAGCAAGCTGAATTCCAGCCTAGACCAGGAAGTAACAATTGATCACCGGCGAGGATCATTGGAGGCCAGCTCACTTATATCAGGCCAGTCCGTCCCCCCGATAACCATTCGTCCATTGCAGGAGGAGAACTCTTGCTGTTGAACATAGGTTCAATAATCTCAGAACCACCAGAGGAAGCTTCAGCTCCGAAGTCGTCTCCAACACATTCACAACAGTACCCCCCATTTAGGAGGGGTCACCGAACCCTCACGTGCGCCACAAGGCCGATCAGGATGAGCTCGGTGATAGGCACGGACCAGTCTTTTAGCATGAGTTTCCGAAGCAAACACCCAAGAATTGTCCTCCTGACCATAACCTCTCCACTTAACCAAGTACTGGAGTCTCCGCCTAGCAAAATGAGAATCCAATATCTTCTCAACCTCATACTCCAAATTGCCCTCAACCAAAACAGGGTGAGGAGGAGCAGCCATAGGAACCACTGGCTCGGCAAACCTCTTTAATAAGGATTTGTGGAATACGTTGTGAATCTTAAATGTCCCTGGAAGAAGCAAACGGAAGGAAACCGGATTAAGAATTTCAATGATCTTATAAGGTCCAATGACCCTTGGCTTCAATTTTGGAGATGCAACCTTCATTGGGATATTTTTTGAGGACAACCAAACCAAGTCACCCACTTTAAACCGAGGACCATCAGTCCTATGCCGGTTGGCAAACCGCTGGGCCTTCTGAGAGAGAGACAACTTATCCACTACTTGGTCTCAAATCTGCTGCATACGCTCCACAATAGAGTCAACACCTGGACAGACAGAAGCCTCCACCTGCCCTGAAGAATACCGAGGATGAAACCCGGAATTGCAGAAAAAAGGAGACATCAAGGTGGCAGAGCTAGTCCTATTGTTAAGAGCAAACTCAGCCAAAGGCAAAAAAAAGACCCAATCATCTTGAGCAGCAGACACAAAACATCTCAAATAAGTCTCCAAGGTCTGGTTTGTTCTCTCAGTTTGCCCATTGGTCTGAGGGTGAAATGCAGAGGAGAAAGACAACTGAACTCCCAGTTTAGAAAAAAATGTCCTCCAAAATCTGGAAACAAACTGGACTCCACTGTCAGACACAATGTTCTCTGGAATGCCGTGCAACCGAACTACCTGCTGAAAAAATAAATGCACCAACTCGGAGGAGGATGGCAACTTAGGTAGTGGCACAAGATGTATCATCTTGGAAAACATATCGCAGATCACCCAGATAACGGTCATTCTCTGAGAGACAGGGAGGTCGGAAATAAAATCCATACAGATATGGGTCCATGGCCTCTTGGGCACAGGCAGTGGCATTAACAAACCACTAGAGCAAGAGCAAGGTTTGGACCGGGAACAAGTCCCACAGGACTGCACAAAGTCCCTGACGTCACGAGACAAAGTAGGCCACCAAAAGGACCGACTCAACAGATCTCTTGTACCAAAAATACTGGGATGACCAGCCAACGCAGAGCAATGAACTTCAGACATCACATTCTTCCTCTACTGGTCTGGGACAAACAATTTCCCAACAGGGCAGCGTTCAGGTTTATCCTTCTGAAATTCCTCCAGAGCTAGTCTCAAATTGGGCGAGATAGCGGAAAGAGCCACACCCTCCTTCAAAATAAAAGCAGGCTCAGTTACCTCAGGAGAATCCGCAAAGAAACTCCTCAAGAGGGCATCCGCCTTAACATTCTTAGTGCCCGGGAGAAAAGAGACCACAAAATTAAAACGTGTGAAAAACAAGGCCCACCTGGCCTGTCTAGGATTAAGTCGCTTGGCTGATTCGAGATAAACCAGGTTCTTATGGTCAGTGAGGACCACCACCTGATGTTTGGCTCCTTCCAGCCAATGTCTCCACTCTTCAAAAGCCCACTTCATAGCCAATAACTCTCAATTTCCCACATCATAATTACGTTCAGCTGGGGAAAATTTTCGAGAGAAGAAGTCACAAGGGTTACTCTTAGAGGTCTCAGGATCACTTTGGGACAAAACGGCACCTGCACCAATCTCAGAAGCATCAACCTCCACCTGAAATGGTCGAGAAACATCAGGTTGCCGTAGAACAGGAGCAGAAGTGAATCTCCGCTTAAGATCCTGAAACGCAGAAACTGCCTCAGGAGACCAATTCACTACATCAGAACCCTTTTTGGTCAAATCAGTCAGTGGTTTCCCAATACCAGAGAAATTAGCTATAAATTTACTATAAAAAATTTTAGCAAAACCCAAAAATCTCTGAAGAGCCTTCAATGTAGTGGGTTGAACCCATTCACAAATGGCCTGAACTTTGACCGGGTCCATTACAATAACAGACGGAGACAAAATGAATCCCAGAAATTAAACCTTCTGTACGCCAAAAAGACATTTTGATCCCTTCACATACAGTGCATTTTCTCTCAAAATCTGAAATACCATCCGAACATGTTCCACATGAGAATCCCAGTCATTGGAAAAAATCAAGATATCGTACAAATAAACGATCAGAAATTTATCCACAAAATCCCTGAAAATATCATTCATAAAGGATTGGAAGACGGAAGGGGCATTAGTGAGCCCAAAAGGCATCACTAGGTACTCAAAATGCACCTCTGGAGTATTAAACGCCGTCTTCCATTCATCACCGTGCTTGATGCGAATAAGATTATACGTCCCCCTGAGGTCAAGCTTGGTAAACCAACTAGCACTTTTCACTCTGGAAAATAGGTCTGAAATCAAAGGTAACGGATATTGGTATTTAACAGTGATCTTATGCAGGAGACGATAGTCAATACACGGCCTCAATGAACCATCCTTTTTGGCCACAAAGAAAAAGCCGGCGCCCAAGGGTGAAGAGGATGGTCTGATATGACCCTTCTCTAAAGACTCCTTGATATAAGATCGCATAGCATCATGCTCAGGTACAGATAAATTAAAGAGCCGACCCTTGGGAAATTTACAACCAGGTACTAACTCAATAGCGCAATCATAACTCTTGTGAGGAGGTAAGGATGCAGACTTACTCTCACTAAACACATCAGAAAAATCAGTCAAATAGTCAGGGACATCTTGAGACTGGGGAGAGGCAGAAAAAACAGGAGTGTCAGTACGAACACATTGGCAACCCCAACTGGTCACAGACACAGATTTCCAATCCAAAACAGGATTATGAGTCTGTAACCAAGGAAAACCCAGTACAATAATGTCATGTAAATTATGTAACACCAGAAATTTGCAATTCTCTTGGTGGTCCGAGTCAACCCGCATTATCACCTGGGTAGAAAACTGGGGTTTATTCTCCGCCAAAGGGGTAGAATCCATGCCCAGCAAAGGAATAGACTTCCGCAGGGGTATCATGGGAAAACAACAACGTTTGGCAAAATCAAAATCCATCAGGTTTATAGCTGCTCTGAATCAACAAAAGCCTGAGCCGAAAATGTGGACATGAGAGTAAATCAAGGTAAAAGTCAACAGAAATTTAGTCTGAACACTACCCAAAACAACTGAGCGCGCAAAACGTCTTCCCCGCTTGGGGCAGATGGAAATAGTATGGGAAGTGTCACCACAGTAGAAACACAACCTATTACGCTTTCGAAACTCATGACGCTGTGCCCCAGAAGTCACTTCATCACACTGCATGGGCTCAGGGGCTGGCTCGCAAGGCTACACAATCTCACGCATATTTCTGCGCTCACGCAAACATCTGTCAATTTGAATAGCTAATGACATAGAGTCATTGAGACCAGGGGGAACAGGAAATCCCACCATAACGTCTTTTACAGTCTCTGCCAGACCCTTCTGAAAAAGAGCTGCCAGAGCATCATCATTCCATTTAGTAAGGACTGCCCACTTTCTGAATTTCTTACAGTACAGCTCAGCGGTTTCATGACCCTGATTGCCAATAAGGTTTTTTCAGCTTGATCAGTAACATTAGGTTCATCGTACAACAACCCCAGAGCCTGAAAAAACACATCAACATCATTCAAAACAGGATCCCAAGGTGTCAGGGAAAAAGCCCAATCCTGAGGGTCGCCGCGCAACAGGGAGATGACAATTTGAACCTGCAGTGCCGCGTTCCCTGAGGACTTAGGCTTCAAGGCAAAAAACAACTTACAGTTATTTTTAAAATTCAAAAATTTAGACCGATCCCCCAAAAATAAATCTGGCATGGGGATCCTAGGTTCCACAACAGGCAACCTAACGAGATAGGTAGCAATACTCCGAACTTCAGCAGCAAGCTGCTCCACATGATCGGACACATGCTTGACTTCCATTGGAGAAAAAATTCCTCCTCAGCCCCCAGAGAAAAAGGGAAAAATGCAACAAACAGAAAAAAAATTCTGACAACTCTGACTTTTTTTTTTTTTTTTACTATTTTTCCCTTCTGTTGACTACCAGCTGAGGAGGGCAGGAGCAAAAAAAAAACGCAAAGGCAGCAAAACACCAGAGAGGTTGGTATCTAATAGGTTGCAGACCCCTAAACTAACCACACAACTAGAAGCAGCCGTGGGACGTTCCTACAGTGCCTAGACGCCTCGTCACAGCCGGAGAAATTAGCTACCCCTGTAGATGGAAAGAGGAAAGCTAACTGCCCCGGAGTAGAGCCCCAAAGTATTAGTAAGCCCCCAAACATATAATGGCGGTTAGACAAGAGGAAAACACGAACACAGACAGAAAATAGAATGAGCAAACGCTGGGGCCCAAAACTGTCTAGATAGGATAATACAGGAGAGAATACTGTCTGCAACCCAACAAAACCCTAGGAAAAATTCCAACACTTCTGATTCCAAAAATGCTGAGACCACACGGTCTCGACCACCTATATCAGATCTCTGGCATGAACACGCAGCTACGCAGCAGTAAAATATCACAGGAATTGAGCACAAGTGCAAATACAAAAAGAGACCAGAGACCACCACAAGCCCCCCAAAGGGGACCCGGCTGAACTCAAAAGCAAGGCAGCAAAAACAAGGGAAATCACACCACAGAAAAAAAAACAGTAACTTATCTGAATGATAGCAGGAGACAGCAGAAAAGCAAGCTGAATTCCAAACTAGACCAGGAAGTAACAATTGATCACCGGCGAGGATCATGGTGTCACGCGGTCTTATGATATGTGTACGATGTCAGTAAACTATTTCTTAAAAGAACAACACTCTATACAACATATAGATTAGCAACATAAGCATGTAAATATAGAATAGATTTACCTGACACGATATCCGTTGAACTCAGGGTTAATCTTGAGGACTTGATACACTGTCACAGGAAAGAAGAGGACCGGGGGTCTAACCTGACCCTAAACTGGGGTCCTAACTAATCCCTCACCTTGGAGGTACTGATAATGGTTCAGAGGTCCAAGTCTCCAGCCTAACCCTGTCTCCTATCAGTCCCTGAACCCTGTAATCAGTCCTAAGAAGGATTCAGATTACCACCAAAGGGATATGGGCTGATCTCTGCTAAATACACAGATTAGAAATATAAGACAGACTGGAGAAAACACAGACTTGCATACACACTCAAACACAGAAGGAACATAAATAATCTGGGATATTAAACTCTAAGAAAGGTGAGCTTAAAACAACTAAGGAGCTCTTTAACTTTAAGTCTATACAGATACAATCCTATCTGTGGTCTGCATGAAGAATTTCACTGGCAACTCCCAAACAGACAACCAGAGATTTAAAGGAAACCAATCAACAAATAATTAATTGCAGCCGGGAGAGACTGCACCCATTCCCAGAACTGAGCACAGACAGAATTAACTCCCTAACTGCCAAACACAAAGAAACAGCAACTCAGCTGTGAGAAGACAGAATGTGCAACCGCGACGATCTTCGTGGCGATGCACACATGACAGTACCCCCCCTTCTACGAGGGGCCTCCGGACCCTCAGGGCCAGGTTTGCCCGGGTGAGTTCTGTGGAAGGTCCGCACCAAACGATCTGCGTTAATGTCAGACGCAGGAACCCACGTCCTCTCCTCTGGACCATACCCCTTCCAATGCACCAAGTACTGAAGGGACCGGCGATTCAGACGTGAGTCAATGATCTTTGACACTTGAAACTCCAAGTTACCATTGACCACCACTGGAGGAGGAGGTAGAGGTGATGGTATAACTGGTGCCACATACCTCTTAAGTAATGACTTGTGGAACACATTATGAATTTTAAACGTAGGAGGGAGGTCCAGACGAAATGCCACAGGATTAATTATGGAACTGATCCTGTACGGCCCGATGAATCTGGGGCCCAGCTTCCAGGAGGGAACTTTAAGTTTTATATTCCTGGTAGACAACCATACCAGATCGTTCACATTAAGATCTGGACCAGAAACTCTCCTCCTATCAGCCATACGTTTATAACGGTTCCCCATAGCACTCAGATTATTCAATACACCTCTCCACACTGAAGCAAGTGACGACGAGAAACGCTCCTCCTCAGGAACCCCAGAAGGGCCCCCCCCATTGAAAGTACAAAACTGGGGATGAAAACCATATGCCCCAAAAAACGGGGATTTACCAGTGGACTCGCTCCGCCTGTTGTTAAGAGCGAACTCTGCCAGAGGCAAGAAAGAAGACCAGTCCTCCTGGTTCTCTGAGACAAAACACCGAAGATAAGTCTCTAGGCTTTGATTCAGACGCTCTGTCTGACCATTGGTCTGCGGATGAAAAGCCGAGGAAAATGACAATTGCATCCCCCGACGTAAACAAAATGCCCTCCAAAACTTGGACACAAACTGAGACCCCCTATCTGACACCACATCAGAAGGCAACCCATGAAGTCTCACAATCTCCCCAATGAACACCTGCGCCAGAGTTTTAGCATTAGGGAGGGCAGGAAGAGCAATGAAATGTGCCATCTTACTGAACCTGTCAACAACCACCAGTATGACAGTCTTCCCTGACGACTGAGGAAGGTCCGTGATGAAGTCCATAGACAAATGAGTCCATGGACGCTCCGGAAGTTTCAAGGGTAAGAGGGTCCCAGACGGACGGGTATGAGGGTCTTAGAACGAGCACAAACCCCACAGGACGCGACAAAAGTTAAAACATCTTTATTAACGTTAGGCCACCAAAACCGGCGAGAAAGGAGATCTAAAGTAGCCTTACTCCCTGGATGTCCTGCTAAAGCAGAATTATGATGTGCCTCAATAACCTTTTGTCTCAACTGATTTGGGACAAACAGTCTCCCTGGAGGTCCTGCAGGGGCGTCCCCCTGAACCTCTAATACCTCCTCCTCAAGCTCAGAACATACAGCCGACACTACCACCCCCTCCTGAAGGATAGGAATCGGGTCATCCGTTTTCCCGGCCCCTGGGAAACTGCGAGACAAGGCATCAGCCTTAACATTCTTAGATCCAGGGCGATAAGTGACAACAAAATTAAACCTGGTAAAAACCAACGACCATCGAGCTTGTCTGGAATTCAGACGCTTAGCAGATTCCAAATACAGCAGGTTCTTGTGATCAGTAATGACGGTGACCGGGTGGACTGCCCCCTCCAAAAAGTGACGCCATTCTTCAAAAGCCAACTTAATGGCCAAAAGTTCCCTATTGCCGATATCATAATTCCTTTCGGCGGACGACAATTTCTTAGAAAAGAAAGCGCACGGATGCCATTTACCAGGGGACGGACCCTGGGACAATATTGCACCCACCCCTACATCAGACGCGTCCACCTCCACAACGAACGGCTGTGATGCATCTGGTTGGATGAGAACGGGTGCCGAAGCAAAACATTTTTTCAAAGAGGAAAAAGCTTGGCAAGCTTTGTGCGACCATTTAGAAAAATCCGTCCCTTTTCTTGTCATGTCAGTGAGAGGTTTGACAACAGATGAGAAATTACAAATAAATTTCCGGTAGTAGTTAGCAAACCCCAGAAAACGCTGCAGAGCCTTAAGATCCTCTGGCTGATCCCATTCAAGCACTGCTCTCACCTTTTCAGGGTCCATACGGAAACCGGAGGCTGACACCAAGAAACCCAAAAACTGAAGTTCCTGTACGGCGAATACACACTTTTCCAGTTTGGCGTATAGTTTATTGTCTCGCAAGATCTGCAACACCTGTCTCACATGCTCCTGGTGAGACACAAGATCTGGCGAGTAAATTAAAATGTCATCCAAATATACGACCACAAACAGCCCCACCAGATGACGAAAAATGTCATTAACAAAATGTTGGAATACTGCTGGTGCAGTAGTCAGACCAAAAGGCATGACAAGGTTCTCATAATGTCCCTCCGGCGTGTTAAACGCCGTTTTCCACTCATCCCCCTCTTTTATCCTAATCAGATTATACGCCCCCCTGAGATCCAATTTAGAGAACCATTTGGCGCCAACAATTTGATTGAAGAGATCAGGAATCAGAGGGAGTGGATACGGATCTCGAACAGTAATCCGATTAAGTTCGCGGAAATCCAAGCAAGGGCGTAGGCCTCCATCTTTCTTCTTCACAAAGAAGAACCCCGCGGCCACTGGGGAAGATGAAGGTCTAATATGCCCTTTAGCCAGACTTTCCGAAATATAATCTTTCATAGCCTGCAACTCAGGACCAGAAAGGTTATATAACCTAGCTTTAGGTAACTTAGCATCAGGAAGTAAATTAATAGAGCAGTCATACACACGATGAGGAGGCAACTCCTGACACCCCTCCTCAGAGAACACATCCCCAAAGTCCTCCAAAAAAGGAGGCAAAGTACTAGGCACGACCGCACTGATGACTGTGTTCATGCAGTTACTTTTGCAAAACTCACCCCATTGGCTTATCTCTCTGGACTGCCAATTAATCACAGGGTTATGTTTAACCAACCAAGGAAGTCCCAACACAATAGGAGTAGGTAGACCCTCCAACACATAACAAGATAATAGTTCCCTGTGTATTGCCCCTACCCGAAGGTCAATGTTATGAACCTCATGAACAAAGCTACCTTGGCCGAGAGGCCTGGCGTCAATGGAGAATATAGGGATCGGTTTGACCAATACACTCAGATGCATACCTTGAGCCTGAGCAAACTGAGCGTCAACCAGATTAGCCCCGGACCCACTATCAAGAAGAACAGAAAATCTCTCCACTCTCGTACCAACCACCACCTCCACTGGTACAAGGAACTGAGAAGAACTAGCGGACGAAATACATACTCCCAGGTTGTCGTCCACCACACAACCTGGGATTAACAGTTTTCCGGCGACTTCTTGCTCAACAAGGCACGGGACGGACATCCCCCAACAAAATGTCCCTCTTTCCCGCAGAAGAAACACCTTCTAGCCCTGCGGCGTACCGCCAATCCCCTCCTACGAAATGATGTCCCTCCCAACTGCATAGGCTCATCCGAACAGACAAGGGGAACCTCAACATAAGGGACTTTAGTGGTAGGTGGAGAAACAACAGGGAGTGGAGTTACCTCACCCTCTCCCGAAGCCGTCTAACAGTACGGATAGCCAGGGCCATAGCAGCCTCCAGTGATGGAGGAGAATCATACTGAGCCAAAACGTCCTTTAATTTGTCAGAAAGCCCATGACAAAACTGGCTCCTAAGAGCTGGGTCATTCCACTGAGTATCTGTGGCCCATCTACGGAACTCAGAAGCAAATTCCTCTGCCGGACGATCTCCCTGCTGTATCTTACGTAATTTTGTCTCAGCAAGAGAGACCCGATCTGGGTCATCATATACCAAACCCAGGGCAGTAAAAAATCGATCTACTGACTGTAGAGCCGGGGATCCCGGAGGAAGGGAAAATGCCCAGGATTGAGGGTCCCCTTGTAGGAGCGAGATAACAATTCCCACTCTCTGCTCTTCACTCCCTGATGATCGAGGCCGAAGCCGAAAATACAATTTACATGCTTCCCTGAAGGTAAAAAATTTGTCTCGCCCACCAGTGAACCTGTCCGGGAGAGCAACCTTAGGTTCAACTCTGGTTTGCTCCAGGGGAGACAAAACTTTGGACTTAATGTCCGTCAGCTCCATGGATAATCCCTGCAACTGCAGAGCCAGCTGGGCTACTGGATCCATGGCAACTGGGAATAATTTTAAAGGCCAGTGAAAATGTCACGCGGTCTTATGATATGTGTACGATGTCAGTAAACTATTCTTAAAAGAACAACACTCTATACAACATATAGATTAGCAACATAAGCATGTAAATATAGAATAGATTTACCTGACACGATATCCGTTGAACTCAGGGTTAATCTTGAGGACTTGATACACTGTCACAGGAAAGAAGAGGACCGGGGGTCTAACCTGACCCTAAACTGGGGTCCTAACTAATCCCTCACCTTGGAGGTACTGATAATGTTCAGAGGTCCAAGTCTCCAGCCTAACCCTGTCTCCTATCAGTCCCTGAACCCTGTAATCAGTCCTAAGAAGGATTCAGATTACCACCAAAGGGATATGGGCTGATCTCTGCTAAATACACAGATTAGAAATATAAGACAGACTGGAGAAAACACAGACTTGCATACACACTCAAACACAGAAGGAACATAAATAATCTGGGATATTAAACTCTAAGAAAGGTGAGCTTAAAACAACTAAGGAGCTCTTTAACTTTAAGTCTATACAGATACAATCCTATCTGTGGTCTGCATGAAGAATTTCACTGGCAACTCCCAAACAGACAACCAGAGATTTAAAGGAAACCAATCAACAAATAATTAATTGCAGCCGGGAGAGACTGCACCCATTCCCAGAACTGAGCACAGACAGAATTAACTCCCTAACTGCCAAACACAAAGAAACAGCAACTCAGCTGTGAGAAGACAGAATGTGCAACCGCGACGATCTTCGTGGCGATGCACACATGACACATGGGAGGCCAGCTCACTTATATCAGGCCAGTCCGTCCCCCCTGATAACCATTCGTCCATTGCAGGTGGAGAACTCTTGCTGTTGAACATAGGTTCAATGCCCTCAGGAACCACCAGAGGGAGCCTCAGCTCCAAAGTCGTCTCCAACACGTTCACAACAGCTAAAACTACTGCCAGGTTTTTATGAGTGATTCCAGAGTATTGTTAGGTTCTCATGACTGGTTTTACACTACTGCCAGGTTCTCATGACTGGTCCCACCCTACTGCCAGGTTCTTATGACTGGCCCTAAGATGCAAGACTCATCATGAGAATGTATAACCTGTCATGGGGTAATGGAAGTAGTGAAGGACCTTTAATGAGAACCAGGCAATAGTTTAGGATTTGTCACAAGAACTTGTCAGTAGTGTAGAATTTCTTGTGGCCAGTGCAATTGATCTGTGGGTGCACTGTAATAAAAAATAGGCAAACCAGAAATATAGCTCTGGTCGACAATGGAAAAGTAGTGAGGACACAGGTAACCAGAGGGACGGGACCTGGACTAGGAGAAGAACCACAGGTACTAGGCTACAATTCCAAACGGCAAGAAGACAGGCGTAATATAGGAACAAAGACAGGAGTCAACAGCTGAGTTAATAATGACAGTCTGGCAAAGATGTACACTGACCTGCCGGAAAGAAATCTATGGCTGCCACCCTTATGTCATCAGTGCCTTCCATGGTGACTGAACACTAGAGATGAACGAACATCGTCGTCTCCTTCCTTATTCGGCAAGCTATAGCACTTACCGAAGAAGCTGCATCTGGAACCCGGATACATGGAGCGCTCCCGATAATCAGCTGTTTGGCGCCGCAGCTGCATGTGTCGCGGCTGTGTGACAGTCACAACACAATGTTAAAGAGTATGGGCACATTAATTTAGCAGTCTTTGCGAGTGAGTCAGCTCTGAAAAACGTCTGAAAAATTACTAAAACACCACTTGAAAGACTCCTTTCATTTCTTCTGTAAAATAACTTGCTGGTCACGTGTTCAATCTTTTGAGCATTGAGGTTTAGTAAAAAACCGCTTGAAAAATTCTTCAAAACTGCTTCAGGAAAAGAAATACACCAAAAAAACTGCCCAAAAAACAGTTTCCAGAAGTGGTTTCCACTAGAATAAACTTATTTTTAACAACCTCAAAAATAAAAACCTCTATGTGTCCATACCTTATATGGTTATGCGTCCATACCTTGTATGGCTACGCGTCCATACCTCATATGGGTATGCGTCCATAACTTATGGCTATGCGTCCATACCTTATATGGCTATGCGTCCATACCTTATATGGGTATGCGTCCATACCTTATATGGCTATGTGTCCATACCTTATATGGCTATGTGTCCATACCTTATATGGGTATGCGTCCATACCTTATATGGCTATGCGTCCACACCTTATATGGGTATGCGTCCATACCTTATATGGCTATGCGTCCATACCTTATATGGGTATGTGTCCATACCTTATATGGGTATGCGTCCATAACATGGCTATGCGTCCATACCTTATATGGCTATGCGTCCTATACCTTATATGGGTATGCGTCCATACCTTATATGGCTATGCGTTCATACCTTATATGGCTATGTGTCCATACCTTATATGGGTATGCGTCCATACCTATATGGCTATGCGTCCACACCTTATATGGGTATGCGTCCATACCTTATATGGCTATGCGTCCATACCTTATATGGGTATGTGTCCATACCTTATATGGCTATGCGTCCATACCTTATATGGCTATGTGTCCAACCTTATATGGGTATGCGTCCATAACTTATGGCTATGCGTCCATACCTTATATGTCTATGCGTCCATACCTTATATGGTTATGCGTCCATACCTTATATGGCTATGCGTCCACACCTTATATGGTTATGCGTCCATACCTTATATGGCTATGCGTCCACACCTTATATGTCTATGCGTCCATACCTTATATGGTTATGCGTCCAACCTTATATGGCTATGCGTCATACCTTATATGTCTATGCGTCCATACCTTATATGGTTATGCGTCCATACCTTATATGGCTATGCGTCCATACCTTATATGGCTATGCGTCCATACCTTATATGGTTATGCGTCCATACCTTATATGGCTATGCGTCCACACCTTATATGTCTATGCGTCCATACCTTATATGGTTATGCGTCCATACCTTATATGGCTATGCGTCCATACCTTATATGGCTATGCGTCCATACCTTATATGGCTATGCGTCCATACCTTATATGGTTATGCGTCCATACCTTATATGGCTATGCGTCCATACCTTATATGCTATGCGTCCACACCTTATATGGTTATGCGTCCATACCTTATATGGCTATGCGTCCACACCTTATATGTCTATGCGTCCATACCTTATATGGTTATGCGTCCATACCTTATATGGCTATGCGTCATACCTTATATGTCTATGCGTCCATACCTTATATGGTTATGCGTCCATACCTTATATGGCTATGCGTCCATACCTTATATGGCTATGCGTCCATACCTTATATGGTTATGCGTCCATACCTTATATGGTTATGCGTCCATACCTTATATGGCTATGCGTCCATACCTTATATGGCTATGCGTCCATACCTTATATGGTTATGCGTCCATACCTTATATGGCTATGCGTCCATACCTTATATGGCTATGCGTCCACACCTTATATGGCTTTGCGTCCATACCTTATGGCTATGTTCACACTGATTTTTTTGGAGAATGCAAAAACCTTGAGTTTTTCAAGCAGAAGTGTGTGGGGAAGGGGGTTGGAGGATTTGTTTTACTTTTCTTAAGCAGTTATTAAGAATTTTAGAAGAGCTTTTTTCCTGAAAAATTTTCTTTGCCGGTCTTTGGAGATCAACGGCAAAAAAACCTCAGTGTGAACTGAGCCTAAGGCGCTGCATACGCTAAGGCTTTTTTCTCAGTTTTTGAAATGAAAACTTGTGAAAGAAACTTGGAAAATTCTGAATTTATTGACACCTGGGTGTTACAAGTCTCCTTACCGAAGGGGCACATGGGCCACGCCCCCTTCGTGTCACACCCAGTTGACAATTTTTTCGTACATTTCGTGGTGGGATAACAGAGGTGCGTAACAACTCAGAGATTTAATGAGAAATTCCCAGGAATCGGTAAACATGTTTCTTTGCTTCTTGTGTGATTCCCCCCACTGTACTAATTACTAAAGAATTCCACTTCCCTAAAAAAAGATGGCTGCAACGGAAAAAATAACATCACGTGACTCAGTTGTCTTAGCTCCCAAGCAAGTCCCGCCTCTACTTTGCTTACTCGCTTTCTAATTGGTTAGACGGAGTCACGGAATCCGCTCTTATTTGCCGACTTAGGGCGGAGTAGGCGGGGTTTACACCGGGAGCGTACTGTGATTGGTGGATTCGGCTGCCGGTCAGTGGTGACATCAAGCGACGTGAAGGTGCGCTGTCTGTCCTGAGCTGATGTGTCCCATACCAGGAAGTGAAGTTTTTAAGGAGCTCAACTGAGAGTGGAGCAGGTGAGACCCGGGATGAGGGGGGCACTGTCCGGGGGTTATGGGGGTGTTACATGGTGCTGGTGTAGAGAACCGGGGACACAGGCACTTATCACGATCAGACCTCTATCGCGATAGGTCTGTTATTGTCATAACATTCCAGGCGTTCCGCTGAGAGATCGTCCTGACAGCAATGTCGTGTCACTAAAGGGGGCCTGAGACGTGGCCCTGGGACTCTGGTGGAAATGGCTTAGGGATGAAGCTCGTGAGGGCCCCAGAGTGGGAAGTGTCTTAGTAATGGGAGTAGTGGGGATCCCTGGATGGATGACAGCACCAATAGCGTTCTCCAGATGGATGAGGACACAAACATTGGGGCTCCCCAGATCCGATAGGGCTCGCGAGATGAGCAGCCAGCGTCTCCTCCAGATGGATGAGACAACATGGCTCCAACCAGATAGATACGCACAACGTTCTCCTCCAGATGGATGAGGACACAAACATTGGGCTCCCCAAATTCCGATAGCGGGGCTCTGCAGATGGATGACAGCACCAATAGCCTTCTCCTCTAGATGGATGAGGACACAAACATTGGGCTCCCCAATGTCCGATAGCGGGGCTCTGCAGATGGATGACAGCACCAATAGCGTTCTCCTCAGATGGATGAGGACACAAACATTGGGCTCCCCAGATGATCCGATAGCGGGGCTCTGCAGATGGATGACAGCACCAATAGCTTCTCCTCAGATGGATGAGGACACAAACATTGGAGCTCCCCAAATGTCCGATAGCGGGCTCTGCAGATGGATGACAGCACCAATAGCCTTCTCCTCTAGATGGATGAGGACACAAACATTGGAGCTCCCCAAATGTCCGATAGCGGGGCTCTGCAGATGGATGATGCACCAATAGCGTTCTCCTCCAGATGGATGAGGACACAAACATTGGGGCTCCCCAAATATCCGATAGCGGGGCTCTGCGATGGATGAGCACCAATAGCTTCTCCTCCAGATGGATGAGGACACAAACATTGGGCTCCCCAAATATCCGATAGCGGGGCTCTGCGATGGATGATGCACCAATAGCGTTCTCCTCCAGATGGATGAGGACACAAACATTGGGGCTCCCCAAATGTCCGATAGCGGGGCTCTGCGGATGGATGATGGCACCAATAGCGTTCTCCTCCAGATGGATGAGGACACAAACATTGGGGCTCCCCAAATATCCGATAGCGGGGCTCTGCGGATGGATGATGGCACCAATAGCGTTCTCCTCCAGATGGATGAGGACACAAACATTGGGGCTCCCCAGATGTCCGATAGCGGGGCTCCGTGGATGGATGATGGCACCAATAGCGTTCTCCTCCAGATGGATGAGGACACAAACATTGGGGCTCCCCAAATGTCCGATAGCGGGGCTCTGCAGATGAATGACAGCACCAATAGCGTTCTCCTCCAGATGGATGAGGACACAAACATTGGATGTCCGATAGCGGGGCTCTGCGGATGGATGACTGCACCAATAACGTTCTCCTCCAGATGGATGAGAACACAAACATTGGGGCTCCCCAGATGTCCGATAGCGGGGCTCTGCGAATGGATGACAGCACCAATAGCGTTCTCCTCCAGATGGATGAGGACACAAACATTGGGGCTCTGCGGATGGATGACAGCACCAATAGCGTTCTCCTCCAGATGGATGAGGACACAAACATTGGTGCTCCCCAAACGTCCGATAGCGGGCTCTGCGGATGGATGACAGCACCAATAGCGTTCTCCAGATGGATGAGGACACAAACATTGGAGCTCCCCAGATGTCCGACAGTGGGGCTCTGCGGATGGATGACAGCACCAATAGCGTTCTCCAGATGGATGAGGACACAAACATTGGAGCTCCCCAGATGTCCGACAGTGGGGCTCTGCGGATGGATGACAGCACCAATAGCGTTCTCCAGATGGATGAGGACACAAACATTGGTGCTCCCCAAACGTCCGATAGCGGGGCTCTGCGGATGGATGACAGCACCAATAGCGTTCTCCAGATGGATGAGGACACAAACATTGGTGCTCCCCAAACGTCCGATAGCGGGCTCTGCGGATGGATGACAGCACCAATTGAGCTCTCCAAATTCGATGAGGACACAAGACATTGGGTCCCCAGATGGTCCATAGCGGGTCTCTGCAGATGGATGACGAGCACAATAGCGTTTCCGTCCCAATATGGAACGAAGCTTGGGGCTCCAAATGTCCGAATAGCGGGCCTCGCAGATGGATGGAACAAACATAGGCCTCCCCAGATGGATGGGCACAACTTGGATGCCCAAATGTCCAATAGCGGCTCTGCAGATGGATGGACACAACAATTGGCTTTCCCATAGTGGATGAGCGGACCAAACATTGGAGCTCCCAAAGTCCGATTCGTCGGGTTGCGAAGGATTGATGGACCATAGCGTTCGCTCCGATGGATGAGACAAAACATTGGGCTCCAAAATCCGATGGATGAGAGCCATTGGGATCATGATGGCACCATAGCATGTCTCCTCCAGGATGGATGATGACACAACAGGTTGGCTCCCCAAGATCGGAAAGCGTCTGGAGTCCACAGACCGAATAGCGGGGCTCTCAGATGGATGAGGACCAAACATTGCCAGTCCCGATGTCCATAGCGGGGCCGCGGATGGATGAGGCATAGGTGCCTCCAGATGGATGAGGACACAAACCATTGGGTGAGCCAAAATCTGTAGCTGGCCTGCGATCGATGATGGCACCGAATGATGCATTCCCATAGGTAATGGATGAGGACACAAACATTGGGCTCCCCAATGTCCGACAGCTGGGGCTCTGCGGATAGCGCACCAATAGGTTCCAGAGATGGACACAAACATTGGGCTCCCCGATGCGAAGTGGGGCTCTCCAGATGGATAGACACAAACATTGGAGCTCCCCAAATATCCGATAGCGGGGCTCCGCGGATGGATGAATGGCACCAATAGCGTTCTCCTCCAGATGGATGAGGACACAAACATTGGGGCTCCCCAAATATCCGATAGCGGGGCTCTGCGGATGGATGATGGCACCAATAGCGTTCTCCTCCAGATGGATGAGGACACAAACATTGGGGCTCCCAGATGTCCGATAGCGGGGCTCCGTGGATGGATGATGGCACCAATAGCGTTCTCCTCCAGATGGATGAGGACACAAACATTGGGGCTCCCCAAATGTCCGATAGCGGGGCTCTGCAGATGAATGACAGCACCAATAGCGTTCTCCTCCAGATGGATGAGGACACAAACATTGGATGTCCGATAGCGGGGCTCTGCGGATGGATGACTGCACCAATAACGTTCTCCTCCAGATGGATGAGAAACAAAACATTGGGGCTCCCCAGATGTCCGATAGCGGGCTCTGCGGATGATGATGGCACGAATAGTGTTTCTCTCCAGATGGATGAGGACACAACATTGGGGCTCCCAGATGTCCGATAGCGGGGCTCTGCGAATGGATGACAGCACCAATAGCGTTCTCCTCCAGATGGATGAGGACACAAACATTGGGGCTCTGCGGATGGATGACAGCACCAATAGCGTTCTCCTCCAGATGGATGAGGACACAAACATTGGTGCTCCCCAACGTCCGATAGCGGGGCTCTGCGGATGGATGACAGCACCAATAGCGTTCTCCAGATGGATGAGGACACAAACATTGGAGCTCCCCAGATGTCCGACAGTGGGGCTCTGCGGATGGATGACAGCACCAATAGCGTTCTCCAGATGGATGAGGACACAAACATTGGAGCTCCCCAGATGTCCGACAGTGGGGCTCTGCGGATGGATGACAGCACCAATAGCGTTCTCCAGATGGATGAGGACACAAACATTGGTGCTCCCCAAATGTCCGATAGCGGGGCTCTGCGGATGGATGACAGCACCAATAGCGTTCTCCAGATGGATGAGGACACAAAACATTGGTGCTCCCCAAACGTCCGATAGCGGGGCTCTGCGGATGGATGACAGCACCAATAGCGTTCTCCAGATGGATGAGGACACAAACATTGGGGCTCCCCAGATGTCCGACATGGGGCTCTGCGTATGGATAAGAG
The DNA here is from genome assembly GCA_033576555.1 of Oophaga sylvatica. Taxonomy (NCBI): domain Eukaryota; kingdom Metazoa; phylum Chordata; class Amphibia; order Anura; family Dendrobatidae; genus Oophaga; species Oophaga sylvatica. The sequence goes on from JARQOD010000001.1 coordinate 511,635,474, forward strand.
CACAAATAGCGATTTCCCCCGTATTGAAGAGAGATTCAACCCCCCCCCCTTGCCCACCCTCCTTCCAGATGGATGAGGGTTCTGATAGCGGTTGTCCCTCGGATTGGATGAGGGCACAGACATTGAGGCTTCCTGGATGGATGAGGAAACCGGCAGGGGGATTCACTGCATGGATGAGGGAACTGGCAGTGGGGTTCCCAGATGTCCAATAGCGGGGCTCCCCAGATGGATGTCCGACATTGGGCTCCCCAGACGGATGAGCTCACAGACATTGGGGCTCTCCGGGTGGATGTCTGATAGCGGTTCTTTCCAGATGGACGAGAGCACCGATATTGATATTGAGGTTCCTCGACGGATGGCTGGGGGGGTGCTGTGACCATTTATCCTCTGGCCCCTAAAAATCCTGAGAGTGGAGGAGACGCCACTCTAAACCAGCAGTATCATCCTTTCACTGATTCTCGGGGCGCCCGCATTGCCGTCCGATTGAAGCAAATGGATCTGTACTCTTTCCGGGGGAGCAGCTGACTCCTAATGTTGCCAGCACCGTATCTCGGGGGGCAGTCACTCCCTCACATTATCGTACATTGTTTGCTACTTAACGACAGGAATTTACATAAATGCGGAGGAGCCGACAACCAGCGGCACTATGTGTCTGACTCACCTGCTTCGTTTCCTTCCTAGAAAGAATGACCACTTTAATTCGGCGTGGCCGACGTGGAGACGAAGGGCAGGAGAAGAGGGGGATTCTGATGACTCCAGCAAGGACAAAGAGGAGGAAAGCTCTGGGGACTGTAAGGACATGAGGCTCACGCTCATGGAGGAGGTCCTTCTTCTAGGACTGAAGGATAAGGAGGTACTGGGATGAGATGAAATAACATGCTTCTGCTTTACATTATTTTTCACAAGCGGGCAAAATGATATTGGTCGCAGACCAGGAGGCGTCACATTGTACATGGATGTCGTGGAGGGTCGTGATTAGAGAGTGTTGCGCATGCACGGTGACCTCTCCATCTCTCTACAGCAGCTCACCTTTCTCATCCCTCTCTGGCAGCACGCTCAGCCTTTCCTCTTGTATCTCTCTTCAAGGGTGAGCTCACCTTTACACTTGCATTCTTTCCGGTGGCGCGCTCACTTTTCTTATCGCATCCTTCTCCTGCAACGCACTCACTTTCCTTCCTGCGTCTTTATGCAAGGGTGAACTCATTTTTCCCGGGTTGTATCCGTTGCCGGCGGCACTCTTTTTTTTTTTTTTTTTTTCTTGCAACCCTCTCCACTGGGACTGTCATTTTTCCTCTTCATCTCCCTGTGTGGTGGTGCGCTCACCTCTATTCTTGTATCTCCCTGTGTGGCGGTGCGCTCACCTTTCCTTTTGAATCTCTCTGCGGCAGTGTGCTTGCCTTCCTGTTGCATCCCTCTGCTGCAGCGCACTCAACTTTTCCTGTGATGTGCCACATTCTTCTGTCACCTTCTATCCTTTTCCAGCGTCTCGTTCACTTCTCTCAGATCCTCATCTACCAGCTTCCTCTTCCTCCCATCACTCTGCATCGGCGTGCTCGCCTTTCCTTATTACATCCCTCCAGCAGCTCTCTCTCCTCTCCCGATTCTCTGTGGTGGAGCCCTTGCCTCTCCCTCTAATATCCCATTGTACGCTGAGTTGCGTTAGTTTTCTCATCCTTTCACATCCTCATCCTGGCGTCCTGCTTTAATCTCCCATCCCTCTGTGGTAGCACACTCATCTCCTCTCCCATCCCTTTGCGGCTGTGCATTCGCCTCTCTCTGCTGGGGGCACGCAGACTCTTCATCCCTCTGCGGTAGCACCCTCGCCTCTCATCTCCCATCGAGGTACTCTCTCTTCTCCCATCCCTCTGTGGCGGCACGCTCTTCTCCCATCCTCTGCTGCGGCACGCTCTTCTCCCAGCCCTCTGCTGCGGCACGCTCTTCTCCCAGCCCTCTTGACGGCACTCTCTTCTCCCAGCCCTCTGTGGCGGCACGCTCCTCTCCCAGCCTCTGTGGCGGCACGCTCCTCTCCCAGCCCTCTGTGGCGGCACGCTCCTCTCCCAGCCCTTTGTGGCGGCACGCTCCTCTCCCAGCCCTCTGTGGCGGCACGCTCTTCTCCCAGCCCTTTGCAGCAGCGCACTTGCCTCTCTCTGCTGCGGCTCGCTGACTTTTCATCCCTCTGCAGTAGCACCCTCGTCTCTCGTCTCCCATCTCTCTATAGAGGTACTCTCTCTTCTCCATCCCTTTGCGGCAGCGCACTTGCCTTCCTATTTCATCCCTCTGCAGCTGTGCGATTTCCTCTCCCATCACGCTCTTCTCCCATCCCTCTGTGGCGGCCCGCTCTTCTCCCATCCCTCTGTGGCGGCCGCTCTTCTCCCATCCCTCTGTGGCGGCATGCTCTTCTTTCAACCCTCTGTAGCTGTGCATTTGCCTCTCTCTGCTGCAGCCCGCTGACTTTTCATCTGTCTGCGGTTGTACCCTCGCCTCTCGTCTCCCATCTCTCTGTAGAGGTACTCTCTCTTCTCCCATCCCCCTGCGGCGGCACGCTCACCTCTCTTCTCCCATCCCCTTGCGGCGACATGCTCTTCACCCCATCCCCTTGCGGCAGCACGCTCGCCTCTCCTCTCCCATCCCCTTGCGGCGCATGCTCGCCTCTCTTCTCCCCATCCCCTCGCGGTGGCGTGCTCGCTTCTCCTCTCCCATCCCCTTGCGGCGGCACGCTCTTCTCCCATCCCCTTGCGGCGGCACGGTCGCCTCTCCTCTCCCATCCTTTGCGGTGGCACGCTCTTTTCCCCATCCTCTTGCGGCGACGTGCTCGCTTCTCCTCTCCCATCCCCTTGCAGCGGCACGCTCTTCTCCCATCCCCTTGCGGCGGCATGCTCGCCTCTCTTCTCCCGTCCCTTTGCGTGGCACGCTCTTTTCCCATCCCCTTGCGGCAGCACGCTCGCCTCTCCTCTCCCATCCCCTTGCGGCAGCACGCTCTCCTCTCCCATCCCCTTGCGGCGGCGTGCTCGCTTCTCCTCTCCCATCCCCTTGCAGCGGCACGCTCTTCTCCCATCCCCATGCAGCGGCACGCTCGCCTCTCCTCTCCCATCCCTTTGCGGTGGCAACGCTCTTCTCCCCACCCCTTGCGGCGGCACTCTCTCCTCTCCCATCCCTTTGCAGTGGCACACTCGTACTCTTTTCCCATCCTCTTGCGGCGACACGCTCGCCTCTCCTCTGCATAGAGTTTTCGAATGCGTATCCCATGAGCGCCGTGTAGGCTAAAAGATGTCTGTCCATAACGCTGATGCCTCTATATAATGCTTCCTCTAATAGGACTCTGACGTCCTCATCAGGAGGTGCGCGGTGCTGCTAACGTTACTCCAGCACGTGTACGTGGTCGGCAGATATCGTCATCTTCCTATTCATTAGAAATCCTGGGCTGATACAGTATGTTCAGACTCAATGTCATCAGCGTCACCTGGGAAGTGGGTGGTAGTGGATAACCCCTTTAATTACACATACAAATCTGAGGATCAAAAGTAGTAGACCGCATTCCTTTACCATCGATTCATAGTGTGTGGGACCTTAGTTTTGTACTGGCGGTGCTAAGTGAGGCCCTTTCTGGAGATAGGTGCAGGTCCTACAAGGTGAGACTCGCAAGCACTACATATTTATGGCATGTCCGGCGGATCTAAGGATTTAAAAGAAAAACCTTTTTAAAGATCTACCTTTGAGTATGCAGCTCCTATGCAGACAAAGGCATCTCCATGGTTACAGACTACAAACAAACCCTGTATAGTCTGACCTTACAGTCCCTTTCATCTTTTTCAGCAGCTACGGGTTAGTAAAAAATAGGAGATTGCAGGGTCGGAGGGTTTTTCTTGGAGATGCCTAGTGTGTGCATAGGACCTGTGTACATAGAACAGAACGTCTGTTTAATGCAAGTGTCTTCAATTTCAGAAGCATTAATTAGTAGTAGTTGCAAAATTATTCATACCCTTTAATACCATTGTTCCTAGAAGCTCATAGACACCCGTGATACGTGGCTTTTTCTGTGGCACACGGAGATCCGGACAGGACTTCTCCTTCTGGAGCCACAAGGTCTGATGTGTCTGTGATAGATTTGTCCCATCAGTGTGACCCGGGGCGAGGTGATCTGTGACCTGGACAAACATCCCTGCTGACGGATGATCCGCAGGCAGGAACTTGCAGCAGGTGGTTCTTGTCAAGCTGTGGGTGTGCGGTCATTACCTCTGCTTTTCTATCTTTGCTTCTTTGTTAATCTATACAGTGGCCAATTTGACCAGACTACGGTGCCAGTGTAAAGAAGGTGGGACTGCAAGTGCTTTTGATGAGCACGACTCGGCACTAGGACACTTCGTGTACTGCCTCCTCTTACCAAGTGGGATTGTCCAAACCAAAGGGACTCTGTCAGCACTGATGTCATGTATAGTGTACAGTTCCTATAGCGTCTTGTGCTTGGGTGCGAGGGAAAACACATGAGAAAATAGGGTTTATATGAAATGACTTGTATACTTCATACAAGCATGCAGAAAAGGTCAGACAGTTTGCAGGAACAGAGGCAGGAGAACACAGCAGGCCAGAGTAACTTCAAGCTCTACAATAACTCTCCAAGCAGGTTCAGGATCTCTTCTCTGTACGTTTAAATTTCCCCTGCAAACATGGATTCACCAGACAGCAGTTTCCAAAGTCAAAAGTGTTCCAAAGTTCCTCAGTAGGAAATAGCTGGAGTCCAAAATCCTAGGTTTCCAGGAGTCAGGTCCAGGCTGACTGAGGCTTGATTCAGGAGCACTGATTGTTCAGCTGAGCTGCTTAAGAAGCAAGAGGGAGAGAATCAGGGCGGGAACATGAAAACATGGGAAACTCCATATTAACTGAGGGCAAGAGCTGCAGAAAGACAGAAAACAAAATGGCCGACGGAAAACTGAGTTTCAAGGAACATGTCAAAAAAGACAAAGAACCTTACATTATCCCCCCTTAAGGACAACCTCCGGTTGACCTCAGACCAGGCTTGTCAGGGGTACCTCTGATGAAACTGGCGGAGCAAAGGGGAGGAGCATTTACATTATTGACTGGTTCCCCTGATTGTCCTCCACTGGTAGCCCTGCCATTTAATCAAATATTGCAAACTGATTTTCTGTACAACCTGGAATCTAGAATCCTTTCCACCATAAATTTTCCTGACCATCGACCAGCACTGGTCAGGGCAAGGAGAAGAGCGTCCAGGAAACGTATTGGGTGTTGCAGCCTTTAGTAGGGATACATGAAAGACAGGTGGATTCTCATAGTTCTGGGCAGTTGAAGACGACAAGCAACAGCACTTATAATCTTATTGATCTTATAAGGTCCATGTACTTATGTCCCAATTTAGACGATGGAATTTTTTAAATTTTAAAGATTTCTGGTTGACATCCAGACCAAATCTCCTACCTTGAAAGCTGGTGCAGGTTTACGAAATTTATCTGCTGCTTTTTTGTCCCTTTTCCTGAGCCAATTCTAGATTTTCCTTTAGAGATCCATATTCTTTTGTAAAGAAGTGATTCTTTCAGCCACTGCCGCAAGGGCGTATCTATGGGATATCGGGGAAGAATGTTAGGATGATAACCTAGATTGGAGTAAAAAGGAGGACTGCTTAGTGGGGGGCGCTCTGAGAGTTATTATAAGAGAACTCAGCCAGTGAAGTAGACCCACCCAATCATTTTGTAGGTGGCAGATAAAGCAGCGGAGATACTGCTCCAGGGTCTGATTGGTTCGTTCTGTCTGTCCATTAGTCTGGGGATGAAAAGCAGAAGAAAGGTTTACTTTAATGTCCAATGCGGCACAGAAATTTTGCCAAAACCTTGAAGTGAATTGCACCCCTCGATCCGAAATGACCTCATCCGGTACTCCATGTAAGCGAAAACATTCTTAATCATCAAGTCTGATGTCTGTTTTGCAGTGGTAAGCCGACACAAGGGATAAATGAGACTGCCTTTGTTAGAACGATCAACCACCACTAGAATGGTGTTCTTCCCTTGAGAGGTTGGTACCTCCACAATGAAGTCCATAGAAATGGATCCCCACGGGCGGACGGGGGGGGAAGAGGTTGTAACAGACCAGTTGGTGAGGAGCGAGGTGTTTTGCATCTTGCACAGACTTCATATGAAGTGACATAGTTTAAAACATCTTTCCTGTAAGTGGGCCACCAAAAGAAACGAGAAAAGAAATTCTTGTGTCTTTAGAATTCCCCTATGCCCGGCTATCTTGGAATCTGGATGAGTTGCAATACTCTCAATCTGACTGTTTCAGGTATATACAGACGTTGTCCCTGAATCCACACACCATTCTTAAATGACAAGACTTAACGTCCCTTGGGGGTTGAGCCAACAAAGAATCCGCATGGTATGCTTCCTTGATGTCCTTAAGTAGGTCTTGATTATGAATCACTCCCAGGAATCTAGAGTCAGGAAGAATAGTCTTAGGAGGAGTAAGTGGACGTGTCTCTGCTGAATGAATCCTAGAGAGTGCATCAGCCTTTCCATTGCGCGATCCTGGTCTATAAAAATTACAAAATTAAATTGGTTTAGGAAAAGATTCCAGCGAGCCTGGCGAGGAGTCAGGCACTTAGCCGACCTGATAAATTCAAGGTTACGATGGTCTGTCAGGACGACTATTTGCTGTGCAGCTCCCTGAAGAAGGTGTCTCCATTCCTTGAAGGCGGCAATAATGGCCAACAATTCTCTATTGCCCACATCGTAGTTCCTCTCAGCCGAAGACAACTGCTGGGAAAAAGAAGGCACAGGGATGCAAGACATTCTTCTCACCTGTTCTCTGAGAGAGTATAGCTCCAACGGCACAGTCTGAAAGCATCCACCCCTATTATGAAGGCAGCTCGGGGTTGGGATGTACTAAGGTAGGTGCGGTGGTAAATTTATCCTTTAAACAGGAAAATGCTTCCTGAGCTTGCGGGGTCCAGGAGAACCTAGACTGTTTCCGGTAAGTTGGGTGATAGGTTTACACTACCTCAGAGAAATTCCTAATGAAACAACTTTTAGAAGTTTTGGGAAACCCGATGAAGCGCTGCACCTCTTCACATTTCTAGGAATTGGCCAATCCTTGATGGCTTGGGTCTTGCTTCCATCCATACTAATCCCTTGCGTAGATAGTAACATACCCCCGAAATTGAATTTCGGTCCTATGGGAAATTCACACTTTTCAAGTTTGATGTAGAGATGGTTTTTCTAAGACCATTCTCACATGTCATGATGTTCCTCTGTGGAGTTAGAGAAAATTAGAATATCATCCGATAAATCACCACAAATGTTCTAGGAGATCCCTGAAGATGTCATTCACCAATTTTGGAAAGTGGCTGGGGCGGTACTCAGACCAAAAGGCATAACTAGATATCGAAGTGTCCATAGCGTGAACTGAATGCAGTCTTCCTTTCATCCCCAGGTCTAATACGGACCAAGTTTTTAGGCCCCACGGGGATCCAGTTTAGAGAAAATTTTGGCGTGCCGCACTCTCTCCAACACAACTCAGGGATAAAGGCAATGGTAACGGTTCAATAGTAACCTTATTGAGTTCCCTATAGTCTATGCAGGGTCTCAGAAGATCCATCTTTCTTCTCACAAAGAAGATGGGTGCACCTGCGGGAGATGAAGAGGGCGTATGAAGCCTTTGGCTAGATTTTCATCTATGTGTCCTTCAAAGCTTTTAGCTCGGCCCCGCTAGGGGGTAGATCTTACCAAAAGGTATCTCGGCTCCAGCAATAAATTCGATTGGACAATCATATGGACGGTGAGGAGGAAGCTGATCAGCGTTCTTCTTGACACATAAATCCACATAGTCCTGGTATACAGCTGGTAGTTCAGGACTGACATGGTTCCCCTTTTGGAACAGAGCAAGCTGAAACTCCTTGACTCATCTGTTTTCTCCGTAAAGTGTAATCCTATGGTCTCCCAATTAATCGTAGGATTCTGCGCCTGCAGCCATGGTAGCCCTAGAATAATGGGAAAGTGGGGAGAAGAGATAAGCAAAAAAGACATTTTCTCCTGAATGAACTTTACCCATAAGGACCCTCAAGGCTCTGTTTTCCTGATCCACAGGTCCAGAGGTCAGCAGGAGCCATCCACAGTCTCCATCTGTACTGGAGTGCCCTTTTTCACGAACGTATCCCGTTTTTAAAAGCAAAGGAGATATCCATAAAATTTCCACTTTCTCCTGAGATCGATCAAAGCAGAGCTAGAAAACCAGACTGAGTCACCCAGAGTTTGATGGTAAGTGAAGCAATGGAAATATTTCTTTTCAACTCACTGGGACAGCTGAGGAAACTTTTAAAAATGCAGCGTTTATAACGTCCCTTGTCCCCAGAACTACAGAGTTTAAATCGAAAAATAAGTCTCTTGCAGCGATTTTCCTGGAGTTGAGGCTGGACATGACAGCCCCCTCTCGCAAACACACAGTGAAACTCTGCAAGTATCTTACGAGAACGGCTGGGGCATTTTTTAATGAAGTGCCCTGAATTACCACATTAAAAACATAGATTTTTCCCTTTTTACATGTTTCTTGCGTGCATCACTAACCCGTTTTTGTAAAGAGTCCACCTGCAGGGTTCAGTTCGGGTTTCCCCTTTTGTAAATCTACTAAAAGTTCCTTAGTTAAAGAGGAGGTAGGAAAAGGTTAGTCGATTATTTTCAAACCCATCCCCTTGTCTGCTTTCAGTCAGAAGCATCAATACGATACAATATTTTAAAAAGTCACCAAAACGCAGGGGGAAGGGTCGCACGAGCAGGTTATCCTTATCGTGGAGACAACCCTTTCCGAAAAAAAAGATTTTTTTAGGAAGTGTCCCAAGGATATAAAAGACCCCTTTCTCCAAAAAACCAGGCATATCGCTACTGAACGCTTACCTTTGGGGCGCAAATTTAAACATGGTTTGTTAGCTGTTGCCCTCGATTTGGGTCATCAAAACCCCTGCCCCATGGCTGAAATAAAAGCATCAAGGTATTCAAAAATTCATCCTCAGTCTCAATCAGGGGGTTTTTGCCACACAAAGCCTTTTTGGTAGGAACATGATTATAGTAAGATTTTGGATCTTTTCAGGGGGAAATTGTGAAGCATTCAAGAAAATAGATTGCTTTGGTTAATAAACCCCCTGAATTTCTCACTTCACCGCAAAACGAAAAGGAGGTAACATGGATCCCAGAACCGGGTTATGGCAGGACCCGGACTCGTTTCCTCTAGAGCCTCATCCGGGGCTCGAAAATTCCTGAGTAGTTGTCAAACACTTGCAAATTATGATTAGTGAGGCCCCGTAGCTTGCAAAAGGTTTTTATAGTCTTATATTGCAAGGATTGTATCATCAATCCGCAAAGCTCCTTTATGCGGCCTCCATCTTCCAGATTTTTTAAAAGGCAGAAGTGTGAAAGGAAAGGAAAGGAAAAAAAAAAAAAAAATGGTTTACCCGTGGGAACATCCAGATTTAAATTTAAAAGGGGTGCGCTACCTGGAATGTTGTGAGAAGTTTACAAAACCCCTGTCCACATAAAGGAAATTTAAAAGACAATGGTACCCCAAATACAGAGACACGGCTTTTCCCCGACCCACAGACACAAACATTGTTTCCCGATTTGCAAGTATAGTGAAAAGTTTCCTATAAACGTCTGTGCTTGGTGCGAGGAAAACACATAACATAGTGATTGAAATGATGTATTACTTCATAAAGCATGCAGAAAGGTCAGACAGTTTGCAGAAAGAGCAGGAGAAACAGCAGGTCAGATAACTCAAACCTACAAAACTCTCCCAACAGGTTCAGGTCTCTTCCTGACCGTAAATTTCCCCTGCAACATGGTTCACCAGACAGCAGTTTCCCCAAAATCCAAAAGTGTTCCAAAGTTCATCAAGTAGGAAAAAGCTGGAGTCCCCCCAAAATTAGGTTTCCAGGAGTCAGGTCACACAAATGGGCTTTTTTTCAGGGCACGATTGTTCAGCTGAGCTGTTAAGAGCAAGAGGAGAAATAGGCGGGAAAAAAATGAAATGGAAACTCCTAAAAACTGAGGGCAAGAGTGCGAAAGACAAAAAAGAAAATGGCCGACGGAAAACTGAGTTCAAGAACTGCAAAAAAGGGCAAATGAACCTACAACGAATGACTGTCAACAAAGCAAAGGCTGGTGCACCATTCAGTTGAATAGTTCAGTGTACTTCCCACCTTTTGTTCCCCCCATCTGGGCCCCCTTTCAAGCCGGTTGTTTTCAATGAAGGGGGGAGGGGGAGTTGAAAAAAAGGGGGGGAAACCGTTGCGGGAAGGTCACTATGTTTTTTGGACAACCAAGGGTGTAAAGGTGCCCGTGCTTGGGTTTCCCTGTCCATTCGTGCGATAGTTACCGTAAAGTAAACGAGGCTTTGGTTGCGTCCGCTCACTAGGTAATATATGTAACCCTTGCAGGTTTCCCAAATTCCTTTGAGCGTTAAAAAATTTAATATATATGTATAAAAAACATAAATTCTCCCTTCTTCCAAAAAAAAAATAAAAAAGCCCCATGAAAAACCGTGGCCACAAAGTCAGACTTATTTAAAATGGTATTTTTTGGCGGTGGTAAAAGCCATAAAAATTTTTTTAATGCAATAAAAATTTTTCAAAACTTTTTTTTTTTTTTTTTTTTTTTTTTTTTTTTTCGGTTCCCCAAAATGTACAAAAAAAAAATGGGGTGAGGTTGTTTTTTTAATATGTATTAATTAATTATTATTATTATTATTATTATATAATTTGTATATAAAATAGCACCATTAGGTCCTATTCTCGTCAACATATTTATTAACGATCTGTTAGAAGGTAATACACGTAAACTAATCGATATATTGCAGATGATACAAAATTAGAAAGCAGTCGATACAAGAGAAGATAATGTTCTGCTACAGATGATCTGGATAAGTTGGAAACTTGGGCCAAAAGGTGGCAGATTTGGTTAACACTGATAAATGTAAGGTTATACAGCATGGGAAGAATAATCAATATCTCCATTACACACTGAACGGAACACTGGGTAACATCAGACTGGAGAAGGACTTGAGGATCCTAGTTAATGATAAACTTACCTGGGAGCAGCCATTGCCAGCAGCGCCACCAGGCAAACAGTATCATAGGTGCATTAAAAGAGGTCTGGATTACACCATGAGAAGCATTATACTGCCTCTGTACAAACCCCTGGTTAGACCGCACATGGAGTATTGTGTACAGTTTTGGGCAACGTTCTCAGAAATGATATAATAGAACTAAACTTAGTACAAGTAGGGCAACCAAAATGAATAAAGGGGATGGGGAACTACAATATCCAGGAGATTAGGCAAAATTAGGATTATTTGGTCCCTAGAAAAAAGACATGAGGGCGATCTTGAATTACCATGTATAAGTTTAAAAGGGACAATACAAATCTCTCCGAGGATCTGTTTTTCTACCAAGGAAGGTGCCGGTCCACAAGGGGGCATTCTCTGCGTCAGGATGGAGAAGATATTTTCCACCAACGTAGAAGAGATTCTTACGTCATTGACATCTGGAATTCCTTGCTTGAGGATGGTGGTGATGGCGGAAACTCAGTCGAGGTCAAGAGAGGCCTGGATGTCTTCCTGGAGACATCACAATATTGTATCTTACAGTTCTGTTAGAAGGACGTACCTCTGGGGGAATTATTAGTACATAATATAGCTAACTGGATGGAAAAACGTCTTTTTTCGACCTTGCTAACGATGTACTATATTACAATTGGTTTCAATGATGCTGTACAGTGCTAAGGATTACATACAAATTAGAAGATATCATTTAGATATCCGGTGTTGGTTGAGGCGATATCTCCAGTAGTGGTTAAGGCTGTAGCGGGGTCATTGCAGGCTGGTAAGCTTTGTTTTCAGGTACCGTCTTAAGGATCCAATGTGGTTGATAGTCGACGTGTCGTGGTAAAGAATTCACAGAGGATGTGGAATTCGGTAGAATTGTTGAGCGTTTGGGTGAGGAGCGAATAAAGTGTGGAGGATAGAAGGAGGTCTTGGGAGACCGGAGATAACATAGGGAAGGTTTGGAATAGTTCAGAGACATATGGAGGACACAGTTTTATGTATGGCCTTTTAGTCAGATTAAGTGGTTAACTCCCTTCATGACCCTTCCATTATTTTTGCAATTCTGACCAGAGCCCTTCATGAATAAATAACCAGGAACGCTTACAACGGATCCTAGCGATTTCTAGATTGTTTTTCGTGACATATTGGCTTCATGATAGTGGAAAAAATTAGGTCGAAATTTTGCGTTTATTTTGTGGAAAAAAATGGAAATATGGTGAAAAATTTGAAATTTCGCATTTTCAAATTTTGAATTTTTATTCTGTTAAACCAGAGTTATGTGACACAGCATAGTAAATAAATAACAATTCCCACATGTTTATACTTTACAACAGCATCAATTTTGTGGAAACAAAATTTTTTATGTTGTTATAGGAGGTTATAAGGGTTAAAAGTTACCAGCGATTTCTCATTTTTACAGCAAAAATTTACAAAACCATTTTTTAGGGACCACCTACATTTGAAAGTTACTTGAGTGGGTCTATATGGTAGAAAATACCCCAAAACTGACACCATTATAAAAACTGCACCCCTCAAGCTACTCAAAACTACATCAAGAAGATTATTAACCCTTCAGGAGCTTCTCAGGAACTAAACAACTGGAAAGAAAAATTGAACATTTTAATTAATTCCAACAATAATTTTATTATTAGCATAAATTTTGTTTCATTTTGCTTGGGCAACAGATAAAATGGATCCTAAATTAGGTTTGGGCCAATTTCTCCTTGATTACACGATACCTCATATGTTGTGCATACAACCACTGTTTGGCGCACGGCAGGGCTCATAATGGAAGGAGCGCCAATTTTGACATTAATGAAAATTAGCTCCAATCTTAGCGGCCACCCCCCCCCCCCCCCCATGTCTGTTGGAGAGCCCCTGTGTGCCTAAAACTTTTGAGCTCCCCCACAAATGACCCCCATTTTGGAAACAATAACCCCTAAGGAACTTATCTAGATGCACGTGAGCACTTGAACCCCCATGTTCTATACAGAAGTTTATAACGCTAGAGCCCTGAAAATAAAAAAAAATTTCTCAAAAATGATTTTTTTAGCCCCATATTTTTTTCACAATGTCACAGAAAATTGACCCAAAAGTTGTTGTCCAGTTTGTCCTAGTACGCTGGTACCCCATATGTGGGGGGTATCCACTGTTTTGGGCACACGGTCAGTAGCTCGTAAGGAAGTATTGACGCTTTGAAATTCCGACTTGATGGAATGTCTGCGGCATCTTGTTACGTAGCAGAGCCCCTGATGTGCCAAAACAGTAAAACCCCCCACAGTGACCCCATTTTGTAAACTAACCCCCCAAGAACCCTTAAACCCCAGATTTTTGGGTGAGCAATTGAACCCCACGGGCTTCACAGAATTTTAAATGCAGAGCCGTGAAAATAAAAAAAAAAATTTTTTTCCTCATAAATTTATTTTTTACCCGCAATTTTTTATTTCACAAGGTTTAACAGAGAAATTGACCCAAATTTTTTGTACAGTTTGTCTTGTACATGTTACCCCATATGTGGGGGGAACCACTTTTTGGCACACGTGGGCCGAAGGGAAGTAGTGACGTTTGAAATGCTGACTTTGATTAGGGGTCTCGGGCACATGTTACTTTTGCAGACCCCTGATTTTTCCTAAACAAAAATTCCCAAGGGGACCCCATTTTGGAACTAAACCCCCAAGAACTCCTCAGAGTTGTGTGAGCACTTTGAATCTCCAAGTCTTCACAGAAGTTATAACGCAGAGCTTTTAAAAAAAAAATAATTTTTTCCCAAAAAAATTTTTAATTTTTTTTTTTTTTAGTCCCCAATTTTTTTTTTTCCCAAAGGTTAACAGAGAAATTAGACCCCAAATGTGTGAAAATTTTCCTGAGTGCTGATACCCCATATGTGGGGTAAACCACTGTTGGGCACCGTCAGGGCTCGATAAAGGAGCACTGTTTCACTTTTAACAGCAATCAAGCGATCGTAGCCAGTGGGGTTTGAAGCCAACCCCCCCTGGGGTGAAGCACAAAGGGTCTTGTGCCTGCGGGCCAGGTGACCTTTCAGTGATCCCGGTCACCACCCGCGGGAAAATTTGGATCCTTTCATGACACATACACTGTGTCACAGGCGGGAAGGGGTTAAAGTGAGGGGGATATGGTTGCTGACTGTTAGTTGAGGTCCCTCCTTGTTTTGCGGCCAACCCTGCTTCGCCCTCACTCTTCTCTCTGCCATCAGATAGCGCCCTTTTAAACTGATGTTATATATGTATTTCCCTGGGCGCCTCAACGTACATGCAGGCACCTAACATGGGGAGCAAAGATGTGGCTAGCATATTTGCTCAGGCTGTGACGTCTCTCTCTTTCATATTGGGTCATTCAATGACCCTTGGGGACATTTGACAGGATAAAACTTTAAATCGGATATTTGGGTATTTTACTATTTTCTGTACCGTTTGATTTTCAGATGGGGTGAAAACTGGCAATGTTTATTTTTGGTGCCCGTGAACATTTGAGAGTTTTTTCCCTACCTGAACTAAAGACCTCATTGTCATCTCTTTCCCCAAAACTGAAAAATGGGTCTTATTTAATCGCACACCCTTGACTTAATTTTATTTATTTATTTATTGATATAGGTCACCTGCATTTGTCACACCATGGTCATGTCATTTTCTACGGTCTTTTTAACCCCTTTATTAATGTGTGGTTAAAAACTGGGGGAACAATTATATATAAAGTATTTTATTTGGCCAATCAAATTTTTGTGTACAGATGGGACTTATATCCACACAAGTAATTTTGATTATCTAGGGATATCACCCCAATTATTCCTATTAATTTTTACAGCGGAATGCCCGCCCCCGGGCTAGTTACCTAACTAGGATTTTTAAAACAAATTGGGTTTTATACTAAACAATATTCGCTTTCCCCCATTATGTAGAAGGCCAAAATGTTTGGTGATTTGGAACGGGGGGGTAAATTTTTATTCAACCAAAGCCTAGATGCTCCTGAGTTTGAGAATTCCCGGGCATGCAAATTTCACCCGTAATCCGCGGCAGACCACCCGGGCCAAAAATTTAAATTTTTTCCCATTTGGAAGCCGGGGTTTTAAAAAAATTTTACTCAAAACCAAGGCCTAGCCGTCCGGGTCGGACGTGCGGGTGTGCAAAATTACATGCCCTAAATGCAATTCCTATGCCGACATACACACAGCTTCGCTTTCTCCCAAATTTTGTAGATAGGGCCGAAAATTTTTGGGCGATTTGGAACGCGCGGGTTAAAAATTCGATTCAAAACAAAGCCTAGGACTCTTCGGGTCGAGACGTTCGGGCATGCAAAATTTCATGCCCATAAGTGCGATGGTGCGGATCCAATCCCGGACAAACAAACACACAGACATACATTCATCTTTATAAATTAGATATCTTATGGAAGAGCAGTCTCGCATTTTCAAGTATGTTATTTGCATCTATCTTTGGTTCTGTATGTTTCCCTAGAAACAAGCCGTGACATTTTTAAGAATTTTGGGGCTTCACTGTTCCCCATATAAGTGCACCAGTAACCTTTTCACCTCTGGGTCATGGAGAATTACTACAGGAAACAATGTGTCTGTCAACTTGGTTTCTCACTTAATATTTAACCAGATGAAGCCTGAACTGCACTGTGCGTTCCCACCGGAGGCCAGAGATATCCCGGGAGAAAGCTGCAAATTTAAAGTGCTTTTCCCAAGTGCACGCTGCTGTATCATACAGTTATTGAGGCGAGCTGTAATACAGACTTTGCCCTGTGAACATGAGTGGCGCTATTTCCCAACAAATTCCAGGAATGAGGCCCCATATGTGATGACCTGTACGGTGTTTCCATATGGTGGGCCGGAGCTCGCTGTATCCTCGTCATTCTGTTAATAGTTGTAGTGCAGTATAGAGAAGGATGATGGTAATCTCTTTATGACATTGTCCTATTAATCGTCTCTCGTTTGTTTTGTGGATTAGATAAAGCACAGCCGCCTTCTCCTACTGTGAGGAGGCCGCTAACTTCACACCTTTTAATGTAGTCCGACCGTCTGCCAGTGTTCATTCCGCATAAAATGAGTGTGTTATCTGCAAAGTGTGACTGTGCTGCATACGAATGGTGATAGGGAGTGGATTAGTTTTTGTGCGTGAGTATGTAGAATGCGCACACAATCACGCATTGATTATTTTTTTTTTCTTGCAACTACACCAAAAAAATGAAAAAAAAAAATACTCAGATATAAAAATTAAGTCACGGAAAAAACTAAAGTATGAGAATGAGCAATGAGGACTATCATAGAGATCTGAAAACCAGCGATTAGGAGAAGATGTGTTATGTCGTGACCCAAATTGTGGGTGATTGTTGAAAGGTACTCCCCGCAACAAATGCTTCAAACCACCTCGCCCTGTCAGTCCTGTATGCCTCAGTCCTGTAAGTTTAGTGGCCATTGTTCGGGGTAAGGTCACTGCCGATCTGGCATATTTCTATAGTCAGAGCATCAGCACAAATAAACCTGTAGAACCAGATCCGACAACATCCGTAAAGTGGTAGTTGCTCCTGTATAATGTCGGACCCATAAAAGAGATGCACACGTTTTTATTCAGTTTCACCTTTTGACCTTAAAACATTGGGCTCATATACTGGGTCTGTGCTCCATATCTAAATCTGCACAACAGTAGGGCATCAGGCAATTTTTTATCACTGGAGCGTTTTGCCACAATAAAACAGGATTGAAGGGATCTTTCGCAAACTTATACATATCTGTAGGAGACATTTGCAAGTTTGCTTTCAGTTGTGAGCTGATCCATCCGATCTACTAGATGGCGGCAAAAGATTTTTCACCGCCCTGTTGACTATAAATGCCATAATGATACCATACACCGTCAGAAAGCGGTTTTGTTTTCTATCCCACCAAACGTGTACAGTCACCACCTCATCATGAATGATTGGAATAGTAGAGTAATCTAACCTAGACACCTTTGGTGGCATATCTCTCCTCGACAAAAGGATTTTGCAGTTGTAATTCAACATGGTTGATCCTATCCTATCTCCTGATATATGCTGATGGAGTCTGGTGTCTGCGATTACACAATAAAGGATCACTGGTCCTTCCAAATTCGATAGCTTGTGGACATCATTTTTTCTTATATTTAAAAGAGACAGCCATGGGGTCCTTGATCAGGACCCAACCACATTGGTGTCTCATTAACACCTTGCAAAGTGCTGCCTAATGTAACACAAAAATATATTTGGAATAGCCGTACACTGGATGCAGATACACAGTGACGTTACAGGAATGAAACTGCGCACCATGGCATTGCATGAGCGCGATGACACACTTTGCTCAAGTTATGTTTATCACGCCCACAGGGTTGTGATACCTTGGAAAGAAGACTTACTATTCTGGGAACTAACGCCCCAATTGACTATTCAAATCCTCATAACATTATTGTAAGGTTTGTACTCACTCTCCGCCTAGTAGGTAGCATGTGACACATTCTCTTCAAGCGTCCATGTGTGGTATATTTGCTTCAAAAACCGTCACTTCAGCCAACAAAAAGGTAAACAGACTCGACATCAACAGACCCATTATCATGCCCATAGCACTCGGGCTCTATCTGTAGCCACAGACACAGGAAGCTTTTTACACTCTGATCACAGACCTCTCTGTAGTGTCCACACTGCAGACTCCCAACACTCACACCATTCCAAAGCACACATCCATTACATATGCTGTAACCCCACCCACAGTGAGGTTACATACACATGCACTGGTCAGGCGATCATGAAATCACCACAGGACCTCAAACCACAACCACACACTCAGGAAAAAGGGGGTACAGTGAGCACCCTCACCCATAGTGAGGTAGTATGGGTGATACAAACCCCTCCCACTCCACATAGCTACCCGCAACCCGGACCCGAGGTACACTAAACAGACATATTAGTGCTCCATGTGCATTAACACAAAATACTCCGGGTTACAATCGCAGGGAGCATCATGCATGTGACATATACCTCCCATTAGTCACGCAACCACCAGTCACACCACGAATATAGAGACGATGATATAGAAATGCTTTTGGTAACCTAATTTTTTACCTAAAACCCACTAACTGTTCCTGGTTATGCAGATTTCCATTTTTAAAACCTCACCCCACAAAAAAAAAACCTTCTTCCTTTTTCCCCCTTTCCTCTTTCCCCCTCTCCCTTTTCTTCTTCCCCCCCTTTTTTAAAATTTTAAATTTCCGGAAAGGAAAAGGGGAAAATCTTCTTGGGGGACCCTAAAAAAACTTCCCAGTTTTACATCCGTTTTTTAACTTTTCTGACGGATTCGCCATTTTCACGCTTCGGCGGACGTCACACAACGAAGTGTGAAAGAAGCCTTACCCGAGCATATTCGCTCATCACTTCTCATTAGGAATCTTAAAGGTATTACACAATTTTCTCATGATTGCCGTCATTGCTATAGTACATTGAGGTTTAGGGATGACGGAGGTCCGTCCTTGCTGACTGACACATCCGGGACAGGTTGGAGCGATCAGGTGGCTTGGCACATATGAATAGCACAGGGTTTTGCAATTAACACTGTGACTATGTACATAGTAAAGACCTGTCTGTACTGGGAAATGTCCCGTTAACTATTCATCCTCCTGGTGTAAAGGTTTTGCTCCAGTGGTTTAACTCTTAGAACCCTTTAGTAAAGCAGCAGTATCGCCTCTTGCTTGGAGTTTACGGCAATGGTTTCAGCGACAAACATTTTCTCAAGGAGACTGTGCACCAGAAGAAAGTGTAAAAGCAATCAAAAATTGTCACACCAGTGTTTGTGTTGCTGTTCTCCAGGACCCATACTTTTTTTTTTTTTTTTGTACTTTTTATGGCATTTTGGGGGAGGGGTGTGTGGTGATTCTATGTTTAATTATGATACACAAGACTTTTCTAGACAATTAACATTTTTTACAACCTAGAGGATCTGAATCTCCAAAATGAATATTGTGTTAGGAGCTGCTTTAGCTTAGCAACTCATCATCACTTCATAAAATCATCAATTCACGTTGAGCTTCAGAGGAGACGCCTTTCCAGTATCGCAACGTGAAGATTCCGATGTGATTGCCCTACGCTACGGCAATGATTGGCGCTGGCTCTGATCGCTGCTTATTGAGGCAGGATCTGGTTGTATATGGGGCAGACAATGACCTGGCTTCATACATCTGCTCTACGTGTACGCTGTATGATAGAAAAGCCAGAGTTACTATTAAAGGAGATCTTATTTTGTGAGAACGAGGGTCATGTTGGGGACCCCAATTGCCAATTTTTGACAGTCACATGCTCAACCATCTCTGATGAACGCTGTCAAGTATAGAAAGATCGGAGCATGTGCTTGCTTGGAATGGGCAAATTGGGTTCATCGTGCCTGGGACCCTGACCCGTCAGGCGTTTCATTCTTTAGAACGTCCTGCTTGTACTGTAATGTTTCCCCCTTGTGTCTTTTTGGTGCAGGGCTACACATCTTTCTGGAATGACTGCATATCCTCGGGTCTACGTGGCGGGATCCTCATTGAGCTGGCTCTCAGGGGGCGCGTAACTCTGGAACCGCTACTTTGCGGAAGAAACGCCTACTGGACAGAAGGGTAAGAGACTCTACTCAGCCCCTTTTTTTTTTTTTTTATTTCTGTAATTTATATGACCGGAGCCATTAAAAACTACAACTCGAGCCTTCGTTACAGCCGTGTGGACTGCAAGAAAAAAAGTTAATTTTAGAATAACACTAAATTGCCCCTTTCTTAAGGGGTTAAAGGAATGAGTCCCAATTTAAAAGAAATCGTTCTTGGGATAAGGCACGCGCTTTTCTTTAAGTGATACAGGAAGTCTTCATATTTCCTGGTACAATAATAAATCTATAACAAATGGGCAGCGTTCCAGATAGTTCACACCGGAGTGTGCATTCTGCCAAGGCCGCTTTTTTCATCCTGAGAAGTCACAAGGTTCATGTCACACTCCTTAAAGGTGTTAAGGTACTGCCACACTTAGCGATCTCGATAACGACGCAAGCTAACGAGATCGTTGGTGTGATCGCTTTTAGGTCGCTAGTAGCTGCCAAACAGGAGATCTCATAAACGACACATCAGCGGTCAGCAATCTCTTTAACGACTTTGGCGGTCGTTAGGATGTCATTAGCATGTACTGAGCGCTTCTGATTCATAGGAATTTCCAGCATCGCTCCTGCTCTCTGCGTCCTGCTAGCCTGCTTTGCAACTTCTGCAATCCTCTCTGTGACGCAAAAGAGAACCTACAGATATTGCGATCCACTCCGTGACGCTAAAACCCCTAGTCCCGCCTGCGCCGCTGTCATATGCGTCACAAACGAGGTCGTTCGCAAAAGGTGCCAAACACAGCGATCTAGGCTAACCAGCGGGACGCCAACGATCAAAAAACGGTCCAGAACGCTAGTGAACGATCAGCGACATTACAGCAGGAGCCACATCGTTGCTACATGTCACACACAACGAGGTCGCTAACGAGATCGCTAAATAGTGACGTTTTAGTGATCTCGTTAGCGATCTCGCTTAGTGTGGCATACCCTTTATTCAAAGTCAGCTCTACAAATACCAGAATCCACTGGAAACTGGAATTCCTTTATTCCGTCATCTGATAATCTAGAAAGTGTAATCGGCACTTGCGTCCAGCAATTAAAACTTTGTCAAACTTTCTAGATGGTTTATAATACTGACAGCTTTCACAAATGACACTTTCCAGATAAGGACACTTTGGAGATAAAGAAGAATAGTGTCGGTTGGTGACGTATGTGCTCAGACTCCTGCCCTCCTTCCCCATGGCCCGCTCCCGGAGCCTGTACTGCTGTGTACTGACTCGGGTGTGGCAGTGTGACCTAAGTCCTGGTATTTACTTATGTTTTCACAAAGGAAGGCATAAAGTGTATCCGGCAGCACAGCCACCTGTTCTTACGACTGCACCCTCCTCCTATCACACACATTCTCTTACCCCTTAGGACCAGGGAGAATTATAACCCTGCAGAATAAGTAGTTTTAACACTGCTAATGCTGATCTAGACGATACAATTATTCTAAATGGAATCACTACTGCAGTACAGTGCTCTTTATATATTACCACCACTGTAGTCCCATTTCCCAGTAGTTCTATGAAGGGGGATGGAAGATGGTTCTGCTTAGAGGGGGGGCAGGAGGGGAAAGTCTGGCCGTCTTTCCAGTAATGAATGTCCCTGCAAATTCACCCCAAGGTTAAAATGAAATGCTCAGAACAACAGCAAGAAATCCAAGAGCTACATCTCCGACTCTAAAGGCCTCAGCATGTAAAGGGTATGCCACACTAAACAATATCGCTAACGGGATCGCTAAAAAACGTCACTATTTAGCGATCCCGTTAGCGATATTGTTCAGTGCGGCAGCTTCCAGCGACGAGCTTCCTGCTGTGATCTCGCTCGTCGCTGGAATCGCTCCGGACCCTATTTCATCGCTGGCGCTCCCGCTGGGTAAGTATCTTATCGCTGTGTGGCACCTTTTCTTAGCGATTTAGCGGTACTTTTGTACCGCTAAAGTCGTTAAGAAGATCGCTAACGGCGATAGCGTCGTTAACTATATCGCTAAATGCGGCAGCATTTAGCGATATAGAAACAATCCCGCTAGCGATCTCATTAGTATGCAACGCTAACGAGATCGCTAGCGGGATTGTTTAGTGTGGCAGTACCTTTAGATGTTAAAGTTTATGATTATACAGATATGAGCAAGTATGGATTGCTTGGAAGTTTTGCCAGAAGAAAACCATTTCTTCGTGTGCTAGATAACTGAAATAGAGGGCAGTTATTCTTAGACCCTTTCACAAGTATTGATAAGCAGCCATACAAGCCCTCGTAAGGACGCTCAATCCTAATAAATAGCCCTTTTAAAATTGCCATAGATCAGTTGTCAAATGAGCAAAATGCTCATTCATTGGCTGATTGGTTCTTTGACATGGCTTATGCATCAAGACCAAACGATCATATTGAACTGCCCGTGTCAAGTCCTCTATATAATATTTAAGCTGTGCGTTCAGTGTCTGTATGTGCTAGAATGTCATATCTTAATCTAAAGAGATCTTCAATTTGCTTTGTAGGTGCTACTAAAGTCAGAAGCCCCAACAGGAGATGTTCTGTTAGACGAGACCCTCAAACACATCAAGGCAACCGACCCTGCGGAAACTGTACAGAGCTGGATAGAGTTACTCACCGGTAAGATTTTTGGAGGTGTTGACAATCCCAAGACCATGGGGTACTTAGATGCCCACTGTGCCAAGGGGGTTTAACAAGTGATTCACAGACAAATCATTACAACCACTACAGTCATGGCCAAAAGTTTTGAGAATGACACAAATATTAATTTTTACAAAGTCTACTGCTTCACTTTTTCTAATGGCAATTTGCATATACTCCAGAATGTTATAAAGAGTGATCAGCTTAACAGCAATTACTTGCAAAGTCAGTATTTGGCTAGAAAATGAACTTTATCCCCCAAAACACATTTCAACATCATTGCAGCCCTGCCTTAAAAGGTCCAGCTAACCTCTTTTCAGTGATTGCTCCATTAACACAGGTGTGGGTGTTGATGAGGACATGGCTGGAGATCAATCTGTCATGATTAAGTAAGAATGACACCACTGGACACTTTAAAAGGAGGCTGGTGCTTGGCATCATTGTTTCGATTGTTTGGGACATCAGGAAAACGCCTCATTCGGAGAAGACAAGGTGAGCGCTACCACCAGTCTTGTCTCATGCCAACTGTTAAGCATCCTGAAACCATTCATGTGTGGGGTTGCTTCTCAGCCAAGGGAATCGGCTCTCTCACAGTCTTGCCTAAAAACACAGCCATGAATAAAGAATGGTACCTGAATGTCCTCCAAGAGCAACTTCTCCCAACCCTCTAAGAGCAGTTTGGCGTTCAACAATGCCTTTTCCAGCATGATGGAGCACCTTGCCATAAAGCAAAGGTGATAACTAAATGGCTCAGGGAACAAAACATAGAGATTTTGGGTCCATGGCCTGGAAACTCCCCAGATCTTAATTCCATTGAGAACTTGTGGTCAATCATCAAGAGACGGGTGGACAAACAAAAACCTAAAAATTCTGACAAAATTAAAGCATTGATTGTGCAAGAATGGACTGCTATCAGTCAGGATTTGGTCCAGAAGTTGATTGAGAGCATGCCAGGGAGAATTGCAGAGGTCCTGAAGAAGAAGGGTCAACACTGCAAATATTGACTTGCTGCATTAACTCATTCTAACTGTCAATATAAGCTTTTGTTACTCATATGTTTGCAATTATTATATTTCTGTCTGTGATAAAAACATCTGTCAAACACATATAAAAACCAGAGGGCAGCAGATCATGTGAAAATATAATATTTGTGTCATTCTCAAAACTTTTGGCCATGACTGTACTCGGGTACTAAGCGTGTAGGTAGGCTGTATGAGTGACCTACCAAAAAAAAGGTTGGGATTCCCAACCTGCCGGGACCACATGCATAAAACTTTAAGGCTGGGTAGGACACCTGATGTATATTCAGTATTTGCTTAGAACATCACTGTTGCTTTTGTAATATTGATCTTTTGAATTTTACCAGGTGAAACGTGGAACCCGTTCAAGCTTCAGTTCCAATTGCGAAACGTTCGAGAACGCATCGCCAAGAGCTTGGTGGAGAAAGGAATCTTGACCACGGAGAAACAAAACTTCCTGCTCTTCGACATGACAACCCACCCTGTCACCAACACCACAGAGAAGCAACGACTGGTGAAGAAGCTTCAAGAATCAGTTCTAGACAAGTGGGTGAACGACCCACATCGCATGGACAAACGGACACTGGCCCTCCTTGTACTAGCCCATTCCTCTGATGTCCTGGAGAACGCCTTCTCCACCCTGGCGGATGACAAGTATGACATGGCTATGAACCGATCTAAGGACCTCCTAGATTTGGATCCAGATATGGAAGCCACGAAACCCAACTGCGCAGAGATGATCTGGGCCGTACTGTCTGCTTTTAACAAATCCTAAGATTTGTGGCTTGCGGGTGGTGGAGTTATAACTGCATTGAAGAATTCACCCATTCTCCAGGACTGTCAGTTGGGTGAGGGAATACAAAGATCGAAAACTTTGCTCGAACGTTGACTTTGAACCTCCAGCCCCCTTATATCCTCTCATCTGGTACCCCTTAAAAATAGCTGGTGTCGGTCAAGCACATAGAAGCAGTGAACTGTTCTATATTTCTTCTACTTTTTTTTTTTTTTTTGGGGGGGGGGTGAGGAGTAAAATAATAATAAAAAAAAATAGAAGTTGCTCAAGAACTGAAACCTCTTGGATAATTCTGAAGTCTCTGGTGATTCAAGTACCAGTAATACCATGGCACTGTGTGCTGGTACGAATATCTTCTAAATTAAGGCAGTGGAGTACCCACCTCTCAGCCCATCTGGTCTCCAGTCAGTGACAGATGTATGTAGTTTATGTCTCTTGTTCACGTTTTCTATGATGAAGAATCAAAAAAATAAAAATTCTGTAGACTTTTTGAAGGATATGCACCAGCTACAGTGATGCGGCCCATTATATATATATATATATATATATATATATATATATATATATATATATATTATTTTTTATTCTAACTTTTTTGTTTTTAGGCCAACCTGATCTCATCAATGATTTACCATGTAGCTTTAATAGACAGGAAAAAAAATAAACAGATGCCTCCAATGGGACCTTTGTGATTTATTTATGGTCTCCATGAAAGTTTTACCTTTCCAGTCTGTTGTAATGTAGGAATCAGGATCATGTTTTGTTAATATCCAGAATCTACTAGTTGGCTTGAATGCCCATCAAGTGGACCTCAAGTATCAAGTGGTTGGCTTTTAGACCACCCTACTTTTCAGTTTATTGGAAGATCTACACCACCATTCTCTTGTGGGCTTTCTATGGATTTCTTACCAGGTTCCTCTATGGTGATCAGATTTTAGTTGAATCGCAAGCATGGATCATCCACTGGTTAGACACATGAATATTCCTACTTTCCAGCAAACTGAAGAGTCACAGCTTCTATAATTTTCAAACCATGACCTTGGCTTGAATTATCTATGTATATCACTGTTCATTATCACACACAACCGGAGAACCAGGGCATCAACTTTTGGGAGTTATAATCAATTAATGGTCCTTTTCACCCGCTACTGGGAAAAAAATTTGGACTGGTTTCTGAATTGTGCTGCTGGCAACTAATGCCTACAGTGTCTATCACTATTGCTGACTAAGACCAACTCTCACTTGCAGCTGCCAGGTTGTTGGGCGCCTCTCTCGGCAGAGGGGTGGGCTCCTCTTTTGATGCCAGGTGGTTGGGAGACTCTCCCCGTCCCAGGTGGTTGGGCGGCTCTCCCGGTGGCGCAGGGTTTTGCAGCTCTCTCTGTGGCCCTGATGGGCCTTTTATTTTTGGTATCACGATGAGAACAAAATAACTGGATTTTGTCAGATTTTGATCATCCTCTTAAAGAATATCAGAATTTGCCCCTTAACACCGAACTTGTGACCATCTGACCTAGCAGAATCCAAATTGTACTGATGTTTCCAATCTTTGCTGATTTGAATGGAACAACATTTGCTACTGCAACCATATAGGACCTGTTGCATCAGTTATTATTGTTGCGTAACTTGCTTGTGGGCCCCAATGTGAAATCTCCAGAGCCCCCATCTATCATGGATCTTCATTCCTATTAGTCTCGTATGTCCATAAGATACATTTTGGGACTACAGGCTCCAAGGCCTGGGGTGTAATACCAACCCTTGTACCCAGTATAGTTAAACTCCTGGTCACCAATCATAATAAGGGGATCACTTTTTTATTTTTTTGCAGTGCTCTGGAAGAAACATTGAAGCTTTTTTGTGAAGCTTTCTTTATCACACCATTATATCGTTATTACATCAATTTCGTTAACTTCTGTATATTCTTTTAATTAGATTTCATATTATGTTATGATCGAGAAAACCTTGAAAAATATATTTTCTCTTTTTGTAAATCTTTCACACAGTGGAACGAGAAATCATTGCACAAGGATTATTTATGGAGTGTTTTGTGTGGGCCGGCGGGGACTATGGCTATGGAATTCTAGGGCCTAGATGGCCATCCTGGCTTCCGCTGGCTTAGTATGGTTTGTATGATGGCATACGAGGATACTCGTGTACACAGGACCAAAGTGATCATGTATTTGTTGCATCTATGAATTAAGTATCTTTCAAATAAAACTATAATATTTTAATGTACGAGTTTGGAGTGTGGGTTATTTTACGGTTATATCTTTCTTTTTTTACACTTTATGGGCCTAAACACTAACAGGCAGGAAGTTACTACCTACCTGCCTGTTGTGCCCAGCCCCAATCTCTGCTGGCACAGAGCGGTCATAGACCGCTCTTGCTTGTGAGTCAGTTGCTTCCGCTGACGTGTCTGCTCAGCTCTGCTCTGTTGACTGGACATGACTGTCGACATCATGCCGATTGACAGCTGGCTCCCTGCTGCCTAACTGCGGGGAGCCAGCTGTCAATCAGCAGGATATCGGCAGACACGCCTTTTCGGCTGAGCAGCTCGGAAGAGGAAGAACTGCTCTGTTGATGTTGATCAGCTGCATCACTGGCAGGTGTGGTCGTTGACCAATATATGATGGTGCCGTGTAGAACTGGCACGTAGCTAGCAACTACTTGCCTGTTAGTTTTAGGGCCCAAAGTAAAAAAAAAAAAAAAAGTCCTGGATAATCCCTACTGGAGATGAGCAGATTGTTTCTCGCAATCATGGTCAGTGCTCTCCAGCAGAGAACAGGAGCTTATCGAATTTCCTTACCGTTCAGGATGCAAGGTTCGATTTATGATTTGCCCCACTTTGTCCCTGGCACGCATGACGTTGTGCCGGGGACCCTGAAAGCTCAGGAAATTCACGCCACCCGCCACGGAGCATGGACCTGGACATCATGTCACAATATAACATTCTTCTCTCTGACGGCACATTAGAGATAATGAGCATTTGGAACTCGGGACAAATTTGCATTACTCAAATAAAAAAATTAGTTGTGAGGAGCTTGACAAGAAGCTTCTACCTCCTGACCAACCCAACTCTGCGACATGGAGGCATAGAGAGAGTATATTAATGCTATCCTGGAAGAAGGGCAAGTAGAAGACATGGCCATTGTAAGCTATCCCCCACAAATGTTGAGTGCTGCTCTCTGAGCCTGGAGATCCTTTGGCTGGTCTCTCACCTCTTGAGGTTAAATGATCCCTAAAAATGATCGGAACAGTTTCTTTCTAACGGGCCTTTTCAGCAGCAGGTGGAAGGAAAGGAGACGCACTAGTTCATAACTAGTGGGTAGGCGGAGCCCAGATAGGATTGACACCTCAGATTAAAATGTGTTGACCGGCCCCTCCAGCTCGGGCTCCTCCTACTCAGCTCTTCAGTCTTAAATTTGAGGTCCCAGAGGATGGTCGCTGCTGGAAGCAGCTCCTCAGAAGATTTTATTATTTTCAGCTGCAGATGAAGGAAGGGAGCCACAGTCATAACTAGTGGGTAGGCGGAGCCCAGATGAGATAGACACCTCAGATTAAAAAGTGTTGGCCGGCCCCTCCAGCTCGGGCTCCTCCTACTCAGCCTCCAGTTACAATTTGAGGTCTCAGAGGATAGTCGCTGCTGGATGCAGCTCCTCAGAAGATTTTATTATTTTTTTATCAGACAAGAGACTTGGATCACCAGAAGTGGTCTAGAGGTCTCAGGGTCTCAGCGCTGCTGGACCCCAACCTCTCCCTTGGCGGATCTGTATTACCCTATATGGTGGTCCCTGCAGAACCCTGCCGGCCCGGGGGATGAGGATGGCTTCCCTGGCGGGGGCGCAAACCGCGCTGCAGGGGTCACTGCGTCCCCCGCCCTGGGGGGAAGCGATGGGCACGCGCCAGAAACCCCTGGGGGTCCCTGTGGCGCTTGGCTGGGGTGAGTACTCCACATTTGTATATGTGTTGAGTGTTTACATGTGTTGCTGCGGCAGCCGCTGTTACAGTACATGAGTGCATTACATGTGGTGACTGTGTGTTTTTGTCTGTCCGCAGGTGGATGCTTGCAGGACGGGGAGCGGGACGGGACCAGAGAACAGGGGAGTCCCGCGCTTTTTTTGAAGCCGGCGGGGGGCGTGGCTTAGCGTTTCCCGGGCAGGAAGCGCTCCTAAGCGCTTCTGCCCTTCTCTTCCGGCTTCATCCTCAGCGCGGCGGCCATTGAAGCATCGTGCTCCTCATTCTCCGCTCCTCCCGTACCAGGAAGCAGCACCGCGGCGCACAGTGAGTCGCTTCTGCCTATCAGGGCAGAAGCTTACGAGCTCTTCACCCCC
>JARQOD010000001.1:511664061-511712476 GCA_033576555.1 Oophaga sylvatica
TTTAAAAACTTTGGGATTAATAATGGATCGGTGTCTTATTGACGCCTCTCCATTATTAACCGGGCTTATTGTCACCGTGCAATCAACGGTGACATTAACCCCTTATTACCCGCTTGCCACCGCTACAGGGCAAGTGGGAAGAGCCGGGTAAAGTGCCACAATTGGCACATCTTTTGATGCGCCAAATGTGGGGCTGCTGTAGCCTGGTATTATCAGGCTGTTGAGGGCCAAAATCCATGGGCCTTGACAGTCTTTTAATACCAGGCCGCAGCAGTCTGCATTTTACTTGGCTGGTTAACAAAAATAGGGGGACCCCTACGCCGTTTTTTTTTCGAGGGGATCCCCTATTTTTGTTAACCAGCCAAGCTAAGCAGACTGCTGTGGCCTGGTATTATCAGGCTGGCAAGGTCCATGGATATTGGATCCTTACCAGCCTGAAAAACCAGGCCCAGCGGTCTGCTTCATCTGGCTGGTTAACAAAAATAGGGGGGACCCCACGCCAATTTTTTTTGAGGGGATCCCCTATTTTTGTTAATCAGCCAAGATATGCAGACTGCTGTGGCCTGGTATTATCAGGCTGGCAAGGTCCATGGATCTTGGCTCCTTAACAGCCTGAAAATCCAGGCCTCAGCGGTCTGCTTCATCTGGCTGGTTAACAAAAATAGGGGGGACCCCACGCCATTTTTTTTTCGAAGGGAACCCCTATTTTTGTTAATCAGTTCCCTCTGACGTCACTGATTGTGTCCCTGGCTGACCTGAAGTGAAAGTGGAAAGCAATCAATTAAGCTTTCCACTTAAGGGCCCGTCTCACATAGCGATATCGCTAGCGAGATCGGTGCTGAGTCACTAGTTTTGTGACGCAGCAGCGAGCTCACCAGCGATATCGCTGTGTGTGACATTCAGCGACGATCAGCCCCCCTGCCGGGTATCGCTGATCGTCGCTGAAATGTCAGGACCTTTTTTTGATCGCTGGTTTCCCGCTGACAGGCACGCATCGCTGCGTGTGACTGGCAGGAGACCAGCGATCCGCTGGTAACCAAGGTACACAGCGGGTTTCCAGGCGCGGGGCTGTGCCTAGAAACCCGCTGTGTACCTTGGATACCAGCGCCCTGATGCAGGGAGCTGGTATCCAAGGTACACAGCGGGTTTCCAGGCACCGCGCAGCGCTTGGAAACCCGCTGTGTACCTTGGTTACCAGCTCCCTGCATCAGGGCGCTGGTATCCAACGTACACTGCGGGTAACTAAAGGCTGGGTCTCACATAACGATACACCAGCGATCCCGACAACGATATGCACTTGTCAGGATCGCTGGTGTATCGCTACATGATCGCTGCTGAGCTGCCAAACAGGCAGCTCAGGCAGCGATCTGGGACAGCGACACTGCGGGTAACATCGCTTAGTTACCCCAGTGTACCTTGGATACCAGCGCCCTGATGCAGGGAGCTGGTATCCAAGGTACACAGCGGGTTTCCAAGCGCTGCGCGGTGCCTGGAAACCCGCTGTGTACCTTGGATACCAGCTCCCCTGCATCAGGGCGCTGGTATCCAAGGTACACAGCGGGTTTCTAGGCACAGCCCCGCGCCTGGAAACCCGCTGTGTACCTTGGTTACCAGCGGATCGCTGGTCTCCCGCCTGTCACACGCAGCGATGCGTGCCTGTCAGCGGGAAACCAGCGATCAAAAAAAGGTCCTGACATTTCAGCGACGATCAGCGATACCCGGCAGGGGGGCTGATCGTCGCTGAATGTCACACACAGCGATATCGCTGGTGAGCTCGCTGCTGCGTTACAAAACTAGTGACTCAGCAGCAATCTCGGTAGCGATATCGCTATGTGAGACGGGCCCTTAAGCGATGTTACCCGCAGTGTCGCTGTCCCAGATCGCTGCCTGAGCTGCCTGTTTGGCAGCTCAGCAGCGATCATGTAGCGATACACCAGCGATCCTGACAAGTGCATATCGTTGTCGGGATCGCTGGTGTATCGTTATGTGAGACCCAGCCTTTACTCTCCTGTCAGCCAGGAGAGGAACTCATTCATTTGGGGGTTTACTGTGAGGCTGCAGCATTAGCTGCGGTCCCTGCAGTAAACACTAACCCTTTCTGAAGGATTACACCGTGGGACCTGACTGTGCATGGGATAGGTAAGAATAATTTTGCTTTTTTATTTTATTTTTATTACAGGAAATGGTTTTTGCAGTAAAATAAAAGATGGTCAAAAACATGTGTCTTTATTTCATTAAAATGATTTTTAATTAAAGTGTGTGTGTTTTATTTTTATTTCATGCAATAGGATTAATAATTGATAGTTGTCTAATTGACAGCTCTCAATTATTAACCTGGCTTAAGGTCACCTTTCAATAGCAAGGTGGCTTTAACCCCATATTAACCCATTCGCCACCGCTACAGGGCAATGGGAATAGACGGGCAAAGTGCCAGAAAGGGCGAATCTAATTATAGATTTGTCTTTCCTGGGGTGTCTGGGGGCAGATGTTAGTAGCCAGGGGGGGGCCAAAAATAATGGTCCCTCTCTGGGCTATTATTATCTGCCCCCACTCACTGGCTTTGTATGTCTGGTTGCGAAAATAGGGCGGGAGCCCACGCATTTTTTTTCAGCAATTTTACACCTCATATATATATAAACATGTCATTGAATTTGTGACACATATATATATTTATAGTTCATACACTTCTACATAGTATAATAGCCGCTAATTCAATTGCCGGCTTTTGTGAAAATGCAGAACCCGACATGAAATGACACTTGGTTTACATAGAGTTAACCATGTCTTTTCATGTAGTTTGATATCTGATTTGCACAAACAATTACATGAGTGTAAGTGTGCAAAATTTCACACCTGTAGGGGTTAATTAAAGGTGTAAATTCGTAGCAAAAAAGTCGTTTTTTTTACAACGAATTTACACCTTTAATTAACCCCTACAGGTGTGAAATTTTGCACACAGCCACTCATGTAATTGTTTGTGCAAATCAGATATCAAACTACATGAAAAGACATGGTTAACTCTATGTAAACCAAGTGTCATTTCATGTCGGGTGCTTCTGTCTTTTCACAAAAGCCGGCTTTACCCGGCAATTGAATCAGAGGCTATTTTACTATGTAGAAGTGTATAAACTATAAATATATGTATATATATGTCACAATGACATGTATATATATACAGTCAGGGCCAGAAATATTTGGACAGTGACACAATTTTCGCGAGTTGGGCTCTGCATGCCACCACATTGGATTTGAAATGAAACCTCTACAACAGAATTCAAGTGCAGATTGTAACGTTTAATTTGAAGGGTTGAACAAAAATATGTGTTAGAAAATGTAGGAATTGTACACATTTCTTTACAAACACTCCACATTTTAGGAGGTCAAAAGTAATTGGACAAATAAACATAACCCAAACAAAATATTTTTATTTTCAATATTTTGTGGCGAATCCTTTGGAGGCAAGCACTGCCTTAAGTCTGGAACCCATGGACATCACCAAACGCTGGGTTTCCTCCTTCTTAATGCTTTGCCAGGCCTTTACAGCCGCAGCCTTCAGGTCTTGCTTGTTTGTGGGTCTTTCCCTCTTAAGTCTGGATTTGAGCAAGTGAAATGCATGCTCAATTGGGTTAAGATCTGGTGATTGACTTGGCCATTGAAGAATGTTCCACTTTTTTGCACTCATGAACTCCTGTGTAGCTTTGGCTGTATGCTTGGGGTCATTATCCATCTGTACTATGAAGCGCCGTCCAATCAAGTTTGCAGCATTTGGCTGAATCTGGGCTGAAAGTATATCCCGGTACACTTCAGAATTCATCCGGCTACTCTTGTCTGCTGTTATGTCATCAATAAACACAAGTGACCCAGTGCCATTGAAAGCCATGCATGCCCATGTCATCACGTTGCCTCCACCATGTTTTACAGAGGATGTGGTGTGCCTTGGATCATGTGCCGTTCCCTTTCTTCTCCAAACTTTTGGCTTCCCATCATTCTGGTACAGGTTGATCTTTGTCTCATCTGTCCATAGAATACTTTTCCAGAACTGAGCTGGCTTCTGGAGGTGTTTTTCAGCAAATTTAACTCTGGCCTGTCTATTTTTGGAATTGATGAATGGTTTGCATCTAGATGTGAACCCTTTGTATTTACTTTCATGGAGTCTTCTCTTTACTGTTGACTTAGAGACAGATACACCTACTTCACTGAGAGTGTTCTGGACTTCAGTTGATGTTGTGAACGGGTTCTTCTTCACCAAAGAAAGTATGCGGCGATCATCCACCACTGTTTTCTTCCGTGGGCTCCCAGGTCTTTTTGGATTGATGAGTTCACCAGTGCTTTCTTTCTTTCTCAGGATGTACCAAATTGTAGATTTTGCCACTTCTAATGTTGTAGCAATTTCTTGGATGGTTTTTTTTCTGTTCTTGCAGCTTAAGGATGGCTTGTTTCACCTGCATGGAGAGCTCCTGTGACCGCATGTTTCCTTCACAGCAAAACCTTCCAAATGCAAACACCACACCTCAAATCAACTCCGGCCCTTTCATCTGCTTAATTGAGAATGACATAACAAAATGATTGCCCACACCTGTCCATGAAATAGCCTTGGAGTCATTTGTCCAATTACTTTTGGTCCCTTTAAAAACAGGGTGGCACATGTTAAGGAGCTGAAACTCCTAAACCCTTCATCCAATTTTAATGTGGATACCCTCAAATGAAAGCTGAAAGTCTGAACTTCAACTGCATCTGATTTGTTTTGTTTCAAATTCATTGTGGTAATGTCTAGAACCAAAATTAGATAAATGTTGTCTCTGTCCAAATATTTATGGACCTAACTGTATATATATGTGTATTCTATGTGTGTATATTTAGTGTTTACAAGGAAAGAATGGGTTTTTTTTAGTTACGATATTTTGTTCCCATAGACTTACATTGGATTTCCGGTATCGGTATCGGGTATCGCCGATATTTTAATGGTATCGGCGATACCATTCCGATTCCGATACTTTTGGATATCGGAAAGTATCGCTCAACTCTAGTCCTGAGACAAATGATTGAGCACAAAGTGGAGGAGCTGGAGAAGGAAGTCTCTAAGCTCAGAGATCATCTGTCAGCGTGTAAGAGTATGAACAAGGCTCTATGGAAAGAGACGGAGGTGCTCAGAGAGGCCCAAGAGAAACATCAGCAGGAGTGTCGCTGCTTGGCAGAAGAGCGAGATAGAGTTCTCCGAGAGCTCAAGATAGAGGAGGAGACTAGTGCCCAGCTCCAGAAATCTATGGGAGAAGAAATCCAGCAAGGGAAGTGCCATGCAGATGGGCACACAAGGGAGAGCGATGTCTTGGAAAACTGTACTAATGCTCAGGACGAGGAGGTCCAACAGTCTGTCCAAGAAGGTGACGGGTCGGGTTTCAAGTGTGTAATAGAGACATCCGAAAACCTGCGAGAAGTGTGTGCCAGTGAGGAAGTGCATGAGGCCTTTAGAAAGGCGGTAGAAGCATGTAGTGTGAACTGGGTGCCAGAGATGAAACAGTCATACTGTCGACTAAGGAAGTCACACTAAAGCGAGTGGCTGTCCTGAGAGACATGCATCTACAATGCCTCCGAACGAAACAGATGATCATGTGGAGGAATAAAGAAGCCGCTCGACGTTTGGAGCAAGCAAGAAAGGCTCAAAGTCGGCTTGGATTGGTGGAAGACATCATTCAAGTGCCCAGAGGTCTGGTGAAGAAAGTCATCGGAAGACTTGGGAAAGTGATGCAGGAGATGGTGAATAAGTCCGGTGTGACGAGAGTCAGGATTCCGGCTGATGACGAAGTCCAGGTCAGGGGTGAAGATGGGATGGTTCCATTCCTCGTTGTCGGATCCAGGGGAGCCTTGGGAATATCCGGATGCTCCTGGAGTATCGTGTGTCATACTTGAGAGAAGTAGAGCAGCTATGACTGGAGAGGGAGCAGGTCAACAGAGAGCTGCAGGAAATGGAAAGAAGATGGTCGCCACCTTCAATCCGTAGTGTTGAGAGGCGAAGAGCGCCTGATGGAAGAGGTAGAAATAGTGATGCCTCAGTTAGCTCAGTGATGAGTGACCTAAGCAGGAGAACCTGTGGTGGACGAGCTGAAAAGGACTCAGACCAGACAGGACGTATGGGTGCAGGGGAATTGCGACGCCGTACTGACCGCTGGGGAGGCGGGTGTCTGACAGAGGGCCCGACTTAGCCAGACGGTTTGACTGGCAGAGAAGACCGAGAAGGATCTCTGGTCGGGTAACAAGTGTTCAACCCCACAAGTTTGAACAGAGGGGGAAGGTATGTGGTGTAGTGACCCCTGATGCAGCTAGGGGGCACTGTGTATGCTCCTCGAGATATGCATGGAAGCATGGTTTGTGTTGTGGTAAAGGACCTGTGATGAGGTCATGACCAGGTGACCTAACCATGTGATCCTGACCTCATCTGTGGGTGGGGTTACAGCTATGTAACGAAGTGTGCTTGGCACCTGAAGAGTGTGTTGTGGGAGTCTGTGAGTGTGAACAGACTACCATGTGTCCAGGCGGGACATTACAGAGAGGTCTCTGTGTCTGAAGAGAGTGTGGGAGTCTACCAGTGTGGACAGACTTCCATGTGTCCCGGCGGGACATTACAGAGAGGTCTCTGTGTCTATGAGGAGTGAGGCTCCAGGCAGGAGCTGAAGTACTGAAGATTTGTATTGCATGTGACTGTGAGGTTTATGATGTAATAAACCTGATGATTTTTTGGATAAGAAACGTGTCT
Source organism: Oophaga sylvatica (assembly GCA_033576555.1). NCBI lineage: Eukaryota > Metazoa > Chordata > Amphibia > Anura > Dendrobatidae > Oophaga > Oophaga sylvatica. The sequence continues at coordinate 511,670,813 of JARQOD010000001.1, forward strand.
CCTGATTACCTCTGAAGCAGCCGAGTGAGTGAAACCTTACAATATATATATATATATCTTTTATTACCTGCGAGACAGCATGTGTAAAGGTAAATATCACTTATCAAGAGTGTCGCAGGGGCAGACAAATCGACAGTTCAGCTGAATCAGGCCCAGAGGTGGCATGAGTTAATATGTCAGCTAGATCTGCATCCTTGGATTCACATTTAGCGGAAATATATTGCAGCGCAAGGGATCCGCCAGTTCCGTTGCAGTACACGCCACTGGGGGTCATATGGCAGTGATGTCATGAGCGATAGTGGGGATGTCGGTCAGCTGGTGGCTCCTGTGCTGGTTGCAGAAGAGGACTCCGCGTGGCGTGGGAGCGGAGAAAGGTGAGTAGAATCGTTTTTTTTCATGTGTTGCTGAAGACAAAAACAAATTATCAGACAAAGGAGCATGTAGCGCTATGCCCGACATGGTGTCCCCTCCTCCCTTCATGCAGGGACGCCAGCTTACTCACCGGCCCACGGCACAGTTCCCGGCATGCTCCTGCCTCCACCCTCCCTCCACACGCTTCACTGTGTCCCGGCGGCGTGCCTAGGGTGTGTGTATGCGTGCTACCTTGCTCTAAAAGGGGCAACGTGCACATGGTAAATGCTCCCAGCAACAGATGGGAGGCATCTAGTTAAATGTATGCTCACTTGCAAAGTGTCTCCCAACCAATGGCTGGGAGACATCTTGTATAAAAGGCACCCTCCCCAATAGGGAGGTGCCTGAGCAATCCCTATACCCTGCTATCCTTTATTACGTAACATCCTCTCTATTTATGTATGGTGCTGTCTTTTATTATATAGCATCCTGTAATGTGGAGCGCTGTCCGTTATTACATAGTATCATCTCTTGTTATCTACAGCACCATCCCTTATATTGAGTATTCTCATTGTTTTTGTTATTCACAGCGCCCCTCTTTATTACATAGAGTCCTCTTTTGTAAAATGACGGCTCATGGGGCAGCATCTGACCGGAAGACCAGTCCATCAACCGCATCCATCACAAAGAAGCTTTCCCATGATCCATCAGCCATCATTGCATTATATATCTAACAGGAGAGGACGGTATGTAATAAAGAACATGGAGCTATAAATAACAAAAATAACGAGAATCTGATATGTAAAGGATGGTGCTGTATATAACAAGAGGGAACTGTGTAATAAGAGATGGCACTATATATGAAGAGAGGGCACTGCGTAATAAGGGGCAGCAATATGTACAATGAGAGGAGACTGTAAAAAAATATAAGTATATCTGTAGTTTGGTCGCCATAAAAGAAGGGGGGCCTAGACACATTACTTGCACAGGGGCCCCAAGTTGTCAATAATTGCCTCTCAACGGCACCAGGACTAAACTACAGGAAGGGCACATGCAAATCACTAAGATATCAGTGCTGAAGCCTGCAGAATAGAGAGTGCAGCTCTGGGGTATAATACAGGATGTAACTCAGGATCAGTACAGGATAAGTAATGTAATGTATGCACACAGTGACTGCACCAGCAGAATAGTGAGTGCAGCTCTGGAGTATAATACAGGATGTAACTCAGGATCAGTACAGGATAAGTAATGTAATATATGTACACAGTGACTGCACCAGCAGAACAGTGAGTGCAGCTCTGGGGTATAATACAGGATGTAACTCAGGATCAGTAATGTAATGTATGTACACAGTGACTGCACCACCAGAATAGTGAGTGCAGCTCTGGAGTATAATACAGGATGTAACTCAGGATTAGTACAGGATCAGTAATGTAATGTATGTACACAGTGACTGCACCAGCAGAATATGTGAGTGCAGCTCTGGGGTATAATACAGGATGTAACTCAGGATTAGTACAGGATCAGTAATGTAATGTATGTACACAGTGACTGCACCAGCAGAATAGTGAGTGCAGCTCTGGGGTATAATACAGGATGTAACTCAGGATTAGTACAGGATCAGTAATGTAATGTATGCACACAGTGACTGCACCAGAAGAATAGTGAGTGCAGCTCTGTGGTATAATACAAGATGCAACTCAGGATCAGTAATGTATGTGCACAGTGACTGCACCAGCAGAATAGTGAGTGCGGCTCTGGGTATAATACAGGATGTAACTCAGGATCAGTACAGGTACAGTAATGTAATGTATGTACACAGTGACTGCACCAGCAGAATAGTGAGTGCAGCTCTGGAGTATAATGCAGGAAGTAACTCAGGATCAGTACATTATCAGTAATGTAATGTATGTACACAGTGACTGCACCAGCAGAATAGTGAGTGCAGCTCTGGGGTATAATGCAGGATGTAACTCAGGATCAGTACAGGATCAGAAATGTAATGTATGTACACAGTGACTGCACCAGCAGAATAGTGAATGCAGCTCTGGGGTATAATACAAGATGTAACTCAGGATCAGTACAAGATCAGTAATGTATGTACACAGTGACTGCACCAGCAGAATAGTGAGTGCAGCTCTGGAGTATAATACAGAATGTAACTCAGGATCAGTAATGTAATGTATGTACACAGTGACTGCACCAGCAGAATAGTGAGTGCAGCTATGGGGTATAATATAGGATGTAGCTCAGGATCAGTAGAGGATCAGTAATGTAATGTATGTACACAGTGACTGCACCAGCAGAATAGTGAGTGCAGCTCTGGGGTATAATACAGGATGTAACTCAGGATCAGTAATGTAATGTATGTACACAGTGACTGCACCAGCAGAATAGTGAGTGCAGCTCTGGAGTATAATACAGGATAACATATAGATGATATGCCGCTAAGACCTTGGCATTGTAGGATTTGCCTGTGGACATTCAGCTTTGATAAACTCTGTCCCTGAGCTCCTCCATCGCAGCACACGACTGCTCACCGGGCGACATGATGCCACAGACCAGAGGTAAATTATTACAGTAAATAAAACGTGAACTGTGATTAAGGAGCGCATTTAAAAATCAATGGAAACTTTAGCAAAAATCCTTTTAGCCTCTGCTGATATACAGTTTATGTATAATTCCTCAACTTCTGCTAAGACATTTCCCAAATCACCTCTTATATTCTGCTGTCATGGTCTGCTGTGCCCCAACACTCCGGCCAGAAATCAGCGGGCAGAGATGTGTGGTTATATATTATCCTACCATCATTACTTATTCTGATGTATTATATGTTTTGCATTCTAACATCTCCAGAATCTGCCTGAAGGAAGCGTGGATTATACAGAGGAGAAAAGAGGCAATTGCCCCTGTGGTGCTCACCATTCAGTTCTCTCCAGGTCCCCCAAGATTTGGCTAACTGGAAGGAAGTCAGTGATCAAGAGTGTATGTATGTTGTGATAAGGAGCTGAGGAAAGGCAGCTCCAGGAACACATTGCAGAGGTCTTCTCCTAGCTGGGTTGGTGGCCTCAAACCTTCTGCAAAACTGCAACTCCCAGCTTGCCCTGCGTGCCTTCATACAACTCACCCAACTTTCCTAGAAATAGAACTTGACAAATTGCATTTTTTTGTCCAAATTGGACTAATGCAAGAAAAAATGTCATATATGTGCTGCTACAGTGTCTGTAAGTCCTTTTTCTAGCTAAGGGCTCAGCCAAAATGGTACAAATTTGCTAAACCTCTTGCTAATGATGGCTCCTTGCACTCCCCTGGAGGTAGTTGCAAGGATTGTACTCAGTTTTCAGTGTATGGGGGAATCTCAAAGGGGGCAGATAAACCAGGCTATAGAAAAAAGGAAAGCACCTGAAGAGGAAATAACTGCAGAATAGAAGCTTACACCTTATACATGAAAGCAAGTGAAGACTGTAGTATGCTGCATACACAGAGACTTCACATACAGACTATATTACTGGGAGAGGCACACAGACCTCTCATCCAACCTATATTACAGGGAGAGACAAACAGAGCTCTCATCCAGCCTATATTACAGGGACAGACAAATACTTCACATACATCCTATATTAGGCTTCATTCACACATCAGTATTTGGTCAGTATTTTCATCAGTGTTTGTATGCCAAAACCAGGAGTGGACCTTAAAGAAAAAAACTCTCAGGGAGAGACAAACAGAGCTCTCATCCAGCCTATATTACAGGGAGTGACATACAGACCTCTCATCCATTCCATATTACAGGAGAAATACATTGACCTCACATCCAGCCTATATTACAGGGAGAGACACACAGACCTCACATCCAGCCTATATTACTGGAGAGACACACAGAACTCTCATCCCACCTATATAACTGGGAGAGACACACAGACCTCTCATCCCTCCTATATGACAGGGAGAGACACACAGACCTCTCATCCAACCTATATTGAAGGGAGAGACACACAGACCTCACATCCAGCCTATATTACAGGGAAAGACACACAGACCTCACATCCAGCCTATATTACAGGGAGAGACACACAGACCTCACATCCAGCCTATATTCTGGGAGAGACACACAGACCTCTCATCCCGCCTATATAACTGGGAGAGACACACAGACCTCTCATCCCTCCTATATTACTGGGAGAGACACACAGACCTCTCATCCAGCCTATTTACAGGGAGAGACACACAGACCTCTCATCCAACCTATATTGAAGGAAGACATACAAACCTCACATCCAGCCTATATTACATGGAAAGACACACAGAACTCTTATCCTGCCTATATTACAGGGAGAGACACACAGACCTCGCATTCAGCCTATATTACAGGAGAGACACACAGAGCTCTCATCCTGCCTATATTACAGGGAAGACACACAGACCTCTCATTCAGCCTATATTACAGAGAGAAACACAGACCTCACATCCAGCCTATATTACTGGGAAAGACACACAGACCTCTCATTCAGCCTATATTACAGAGAGAGAACACAGACATCACATCCAGCCTATATTACAGGGAAAACACATAGAGATCTTATCCATACTATATTACAGAGAGAGAGACACAGACCTCTCATCTAGCCTATATTAAAGGGAGAAAGACACGGACCTCTCATCCAGCCTATATTACTGGGAGAGACACACAGACCTCTCATCCAGCCTATATTCATGGGAGACACACAAACCTCTATCCAAACTATATTACTGGGACAGACACACAGAGCTCACATCCAGTCTATATTACTGGGAAGACACACAGACCTCTCATCCTGCCTATATTACTGGGAGAGACACACAGACCTCTATCCCGCCTATATTACTGGAAGAGACACAGAACCTTTAATCCAGCTTTTATTACAGGAATAGAAAACACAGACCTCTCATCCAACCTATATTAAAGGGAGAGACACACAGACCTCACATCCAGCCTATATTACAGGGAAGACACAAAGACCTCTCATCCAGCCTATATTACAGGGAGAGACACAAAGACCTCTCATCCACCTATATTACAGGGAGAGAGACACGGACCTCTCATCCAGCCTATATTACTGGGAGAGAGACACAGACCTCTCATCTAGCCTATATTACTGGGAGAAACACACAGACCTCTCATCCAGCCTATTTTCATGGGAGACACACAAACCTCTTATCCAACCTATATTACTGGGAGAGACACACACACCTCATATCCAGTCTATATTACTGGGAGAGACACACAGACCTCTCACCCCGCCTATATTACTGGGAGAGACACACAGACCTCTCATCCCTCCTATATGACAGGGAGAGACACACAGACCTCTCATCCAACCTATATTGAAGGGAGAGACACACAGACCTCACATCCAGCCTATATTACAGGGAAAGACACACAGACCTCACATCCAGCCTATATTACAGGGAGAGACACACAGACCTCACATCCAGCCTATATTACTGGGAGAGACACACAGACCTCTCATCCCGCCTATATAACTGGGAGAGACACACAGACCTCTCATCCCTCCTATATTACTGGGAGAGACACACAGACCTCTCATCCAGCCTATTTTACAGGGAGAGACACACAGACCTCTCATCCAACCTATATTGAAGGGAGAGACATACAAACCTCACATCCAGCCTATATTACATGGAAAGACACACAGAACTCTTATCCTGCCTATATTACAGGGAGAGACACACAGACCTCGCATTCAGCCTATATTACAGGGAGAGACACACAGAGCTCTCATCCTGCCTATATTACAGGGAGAGACACACAGACCTCTCATTCAGCCTATATTACAGAGAGAAACACAGACCTCACATCCAGCCTATATTACTGGGAAAGACACACAGACCTCTCATTCAGCCTATATTACAGAGAGAGAAACACAGACATCACATCCAGCCTATATTACAGGGAGAAACACATAGAGATCTTATCCATACTATATTACAGAGAGAGAGAGAGACACAGACCTCTCATCTAGCCTATATTAAAGGAGAAAGACACGGACCTCTCATCCAGCCTATATTACTGGGAGAGACACACAGACCTCTCATCCAGCCTATATTCATGGGAGACACACAAACCTCTTATCCAAACTATATTACTGGGACAGACACACAGAGCTCACATCCAGTCTATATTACTGGGAGAGACACACAGACCTCTCATCCTGCCTATATTACTGGGAGAGACACACAGACCTCTTATCCCGCCTATATTACTGGAAGAGACACAGAGACCTTTAATCCAGCTTTTATTACAGGAATAGACACACAGACCTCTCATCCAACCTATATTAAAGGGAGAGACACACAGACCTCACATCCAGCCTATATTACAGGGAGAGACACAAAGACCTCTCATCCAGCCTATATTACAGGGAGAAACACATAGATCTCTCATCCAGCCTATATTAAAGGGAGAGAGACACGGACCTCTCATCCAGCCTATATTACTGGGAGAGAGACACAGACCCCTCATCCAGCCTATATTACTGGGAGAGGCACACAGACCTCTCATCCAGCCTATATTACAGGGAGAGACACAAAGACCTCTCATCCAGCCTATATTACAGGGAGAAACAAACAGATCTCTCATCCAGCCTATATTACATAGAGAACTGACCGGCACATCCAAACATAGATTCAGTGTGAACAGGTGCTAAACCTAGAGTCACCAACTCATATACATACAAGAGAAAAAGGTAGCACACTGTAGCGCTATAGCTTGCAAACACGAAATATGAAAAATATGAAAAATGAATTGCATCATTACCTTAGAAATATGAAAAACTGAGAAGTCTTAGCGCATAAGATGGCCAAATTATGTGAGCCTGATAGCCACGTCAAGGCTCTTCTCGTATATCAGGTCCTAACTAATGCCTATCCTCGCTTAGAAAAGTCTAAGACTTCTTATGCGCTAAGACTTCTCAGTTTTTCATATTTCTGAGGTAATGATGCAATTCATTTTCATATTTTTCATATTTCGTGTTTGCAAGCTATAGCGCTACAGTGTGCTACCTTTTTCTCTTGTATGTATATGCGTTGGTGACTCTAGGTTTAGCACCTGTTCACACTGAATCTATGTTTGGATGTGCCGGTCAGTTTTTTGATATGTATTCATTTACCTTCTACCTGAGCACTCCACCTGGTGGTCACAGGCTTTTTAATTACAACAGGTTCATCACCCCTCCACAGAGATGTAGATTTTAGTCTGAAGAGAGGATTCATACGTTCCCATGAAAAAGAAAACAGACTTTTCTAAGCGAGGATAGGCATTAGTTAGGACCTGATATACGAGAAGAGCCTTGACGTGGCTATCAGGCTCACATAATTTGGCCATCTTATGCGCTAAGACTTCTCAGTTTTTCATATTTCTAAGGTAATGATGCAATTCATTTTTCATATTTTTCATATTTCGTGTTTGCAAGCTATAGCGCTACAGTGTGCTACCTTTTTCTCTTGTATATTACATAGAGAAACACACAGACCTCACATCCAGCCTATATTAGAGAGAGACACGCAAACCTCTCATTTTGCCTATATTACAGGGAGAGACACACAGACCTCTCATTCAGCCTATATTACAGGGAGAGACACACAGACTTCACATCCATCCTATATTAAAGGGAGAGAGACACAGACCTCTCATCTAGCCTATATTACTGGGAGAGACACACAGACCTCTCATCCAGCCTATATTCATGGGAGACACACAAACCTCTTATCCAACCTATATTACTGGGAGAGACACACACACCTCGTATCCAGTCTATATTATTGGGAGAGACACACAGACCTCTCATCCCGCCTATATTACTGGAAGAGACACAGAGACCTTTCATCCAGCTTATATTACTGGAATAGACACACAGACCTCTCATCCAACCTATATTAAAGGGAGAGAGACACAGACCTCACATCCAGCCTGTATTACAGGGAGAGACACAAAGACCTCTTATCCAGCCTATATTGCTTGGAGAAACACACAGATCTCTCATCCAGCCTATATTACATAGAGAAACACACAGACCTCACATCCAGCCTATATTACAGAGAGAGACACGCAAACCTCTCATTTTGCCTATATTACAGGGAGAGACACACAGACCTCTCATTCAGCCTATATTACAGGATGGGACACACAGACCTCACATCCAGCCTATATTACTGGGAAAGACACACAGACCTCTCATTCAGCCTATATTACAGGGAGAGACACACACACCTCGTATCCAGTCTATATTATTGGAGAGACACACAGACCTCTCATTCAGCCTATATTACAGGGAGAGACACACAGACTTCACATCCATCCTATATTAAAGGGAGAGAGACACAGACCTCTCATCTAGCCTATATTACTGGGAGAGACACACAGACCTCTCATCCAGCCTATATTCATGGGAGACACACAAACCTCTTATCCAACCTATATTACTGGGAGAGACACACACACCTCGTATCCAGTCTATATTATTGGGAGAGACACACAGACCTCTCATCCCGCCTATATTACTGGAAGAGACACAGAGACCTTTCATCCAGCTTATATTACTGGAATAGACACACAGACCTCTCATCCAACCTATATTAAAGGGAGAGAGACACAGACCTCACATCCAGCCTGTATTACAGGGAGAGACACAAAGACCTCTTATCCAGCCTATATTGCTTGGAGAAACACACAGATCTCTCATCCAGCCTATATTACATAGAGAAACACACAGACCTCACATCCAGCCTATATTACAGAGAGAGACACGCAAACCTCTCATTTTGCCTATATTACAGGGAGAGACACACAGACCTCTCATTCAGCCTATATTACAGGATGGGACACACAGACCTCACATCCAGCCTATATTACTGGGAAAGACACACAGACCTCTCATTCAGCCTATATTACAGGGAGAGACACACAGACTTCACATCCATCCTATATTACAGGGAGAGAGACACAGACCTCTCATCCAGCCTATATTAAAGGGAGAGAGACACGGACCTCTCATCCAGCCTATATTCCTGGGAGAGACACACAGACCTCACATCCAGTCTATATTACTGGGAGAGACACAGAGACCTCTCATGCAGCCTATATTACAGGGATAGACACACAGACCTCTCATCCAACCTATATTAAAGGGAGAGACACACAAACCTCACATCCAGCCTATATTACAGGGAGAAACACACAGATCTCTCATCCAGCCTATATTACATGAAGAAACACATAGACCTCACATCTAGCCTATATTACAGGAGAGACACGCAAACCTTTCATTCTGCCTATAATATAGGGAGAGACAGACAGACCTCTCATTCAGCCTATATTACAGGGAGAGACACACAGACTTCATATCCATCCTATATTACAGGGAGAGAGACACAGACCTCTCATCCAACCTATATTAAAGGGAGAGAGACACAGACCTCTCATCTAGCCTATATTACTGGGAGAAACACACAGACCTCTCATCCAGCCTATTTTCATGGGAGACACACAAACCTCTTATCCAACCTATATTACTGGGAGAGACACACACACCTCATATCCAGTCTATATTACTGGGAGAGACACACAGACCTCTCACCCCGCCTATATTACTGGGAGAGACACGGATACCTCTCTTCCAGCCTAAATTACAGGGATAGACACACAGACCTCTCATCCAACCTATATTAAAGGGAGAGACACAGACCTCACATCCAGCCTATATTACATGAAGAAACACACAGACCTCACAACTAGCCTATATTACAGTGAGAGACACGCAAACCTCTCATTCTGCCTATAATACAGGGAGAGACACACAGATCTCTCATTCAGCCTATATTACAGGATAAGACACAAAGACCTCACATCCGGCCTATATTACTGGGAAAGACACACAAACCTCTCATTCAGCCTATATTACAGGGAGAGACACACAGACTTCACATCCATCCTATATGACATGGAGAGAGACACAGACCTCTCATCCAGCCTATATTACAGGGAGAAAGACACAGACCTCTCATCCAGCCTATATTACTGGGAGAGACACACAGACCTCTAATTCAGCCTATATTTGTGGGAGACACAAACCTTTTATCCAACCTATATTACTGGGAGAGACACACAGACCTATCATCCAGCCTATATTACTGGGAGAGACACACAGAACCTCACACCCATCCAGCCTATATAACAATGAGAAATACAAAGAGCTCTCAGCCTTTATTACAGTGAGAGACACACAGACCTCTAATCCAGCCTATATTACAGAGACAGACAAAGACTTCACATCCATCCTATATTAGGCCTCATTCACACATCAGTATTTGGTCAGTATTTTTCATCATTGTTTGTATGCCAAAACCAGGAGTGGACCTTACAGAGAAAAACTATAACTGAAAGACTGACATCTGTTCTGTGTTTTGGAGACACTCCTGGTTTTGGCATACAAATACTGATGAAATACTGATCAAAAATACTGATGTGTGAATGAGGCCTCACAGTGAGAGACACACAGACCTCATATCCAACCTATATTACTGGGAGAGATACACAGACTTCACATACAGACTATATTACTGGGAGAGGCACACAGACCTCTCATCCAGCCTATAATACAGGGAGAAAGACACATAGCTCTAATCCAGCATATATTATAGGGAGAGACAAACAGAGCTCTCATCCAGCCTATATTACTGGGAGAGACACCCAGACCTCACATCCAGCCTATATTACAGGGTGAAACACACAGACCTCTCATCCAGCCTATATTACAGGGAGAAACACACAGACCTCTCATCCAGCTATATTACAGGGAGTGACATACAGACCTCTCATCCATTCCATATTACAGGGAGAGATACATTGACCTCACATCCAGCCTACATTACAGGGAGAGACACACAGACCTCTCATCCAGGCCATATTACTGAGAGAGACATCCATAATTGTCATCCAGCCTATATTACTGGGAGAGACACACAGACCTCTCATCCCGCCTATATTGCTCGGAGAGACACACAGACCTCTCATCCCTCCTATATTACTGGGAGAGACACACAGACTTCCCATCCATCCTATATGACAGGGAGAGAGATACAGACCTCTCATCCATCCTATATTATTGGGAGAGACACACAGACTTCCCATCCATCCTATATGACAGGGAGAGAGATACAGACCTCTCATCCAGCCTATATTACTGGGAGAGAGACACAGACCTCTCATCCAGCCCATATTACTGGGAGAGACACACAGACCTCTAATTCAGCCTATATTTGTGGGAGACACACAAACCTCTTATCCAACCTATATTACTGGGAGAGACACACAGACCTCTCATTCAGCCTATATTACTGGGAGAGACACACAGGACCTCATATCCATCCAGCCTATATTACAATGAGAAATACAAAGAGCTCTCATCAAGCCTTTATTACAGTGAGAGACACACAGAGCTCTCATCCAGCCTATATTACTGGGAGAGACACACAGGACCTCATATCCATCCAGCCTATATTACAATGAGAAATACAAAGAGCTCTCATCAAGCCTTTATTACAGTGAGAGACACACAGACCTCTCATCCAGGCTATATTACTGGGAGAGACATACATAATTCTCATCCAGCCTATACTACTTGGAGAGACACACAGACCTCTCATCTTGCCTATCTTACTGGGAGAGACACACAGACCTCTCATCCCACCTATATTACTGGGAGAGACACACAGACCTCTCATCCAGCCTATATTACAGGGAGAGACACACAGACCTCTCATCCAGCCTATATTACATGGAGAAACACACAGACCTCACATACAGCCTATATTACAGGGAGAGAAACACAGACCTCTCATCCTGCCTATATTACAGGGAGATAATTAGGTGAGTATACCGCTTGCACAGCCCGTAAAAAGAGAGGTGCCTCCGGTAGGTTACCAAGCTGTTATATGTAGTGAAGAAGAGAACCGGGCACACTCCAAAATTGCAGATGTGAGAAGTGATTTTATTCGTGCAATACATACAGTAGTCACTAACAAACGTTTCGGTCTTCACAAGACCTTCATCAGTGTGCTACAGGTCAAAATACAGAATAATGAAAATAAAGAAAATAAGGGAAATAATACAAAATAAATAAAGTATTTACAATTACATTGGATTGCACGTATATGTACACAGAATATATGAAATGCATGAGAATACTAAACTTAGGGCTTTTCATAGGATGAGTAGACCTAGAGGTCCAGAGGATAAGAACACTATAAATTGCCGAGTATCAAAATGGTGGAGAGAAATGTGATCATATAGGGAATAATAGATGTTACCTACCTAGAAAGTTAGTAAGAGCGTTGGAGATTGATATCTATCCCCACAGATGGTGAGCTGTGATAGGTAAAATGGTTGTGGCTGAGCCAGACAGCAGTCAAAATATACCCATAAATGATTAGATGTCTTATAAAGTGGGGCTGATAGTATGTTACATACCCGTATGTATCATATAGAAGATTAGGGTAAAGACCCAAGTATATAGGATCTAGAGAAAACATCACATATACAGTGGTAGTTCATCGTCAGGGAAGAGAAAGCTATGCAGCTTATTAATTTAGTTACCCAGAGGGAGGGGACGCTTACCCGTGTATTACTTATGCTGGGGTAGTGACCCAGGTAATTGAGATCTGTGGAGACATTATTCATACAGTGGTGGTGCAGCGTCAGCAAAAGAGTTAAAGTATACAATATTATAGGATGATTGATATGTGGAACAGAGCGCTTACCCGGTAACAGATGAGAGGAGTCTCAGAGCCAGTGACACGGTATCCACCGCAAGTCGTGATGGGGAGACAAGCGCTGGTGCAGCGCTTTAAATGGCCACGTGTGTCGGCTTCGGCGTGAGAGGAGGGTCGGCCGAGACCGGAAGTGACGTTTGCGGTTCAGTAGAACCGGAAATGCGCAAGTATATTGATATTCTGCACGTCTCTCCACTGCATCTGCTCAAAAGCTCGCACAGCCTGCGGTATCACCACGTAATCTACTGGTTTGTCACTCATTTCATCTCTTACCATTGTCCATCTGTCATGGACAATGATCTCCGTTCATCGTTACCGCCCACCTAGTGCCACCTCTATTCCCTCCCACAACCTGGAACGCACAACAAGCGCATTTCCGGTTCTACTGAACCGCAAACGTCACTTCCGGTCTCGGCCGACCCTCCTCTCACGCCGAAGCCGACACACACGTGGCCATTTAAAGCTGCACCAGCGTTTGTCCCCCCATCACAACTTGCGGTGGATACCGCGTCTCTGGCTCTGAGACTCCTCTCATCTGTTACCGGGTAAGCGCTCTCTTCCACATAACAATCATCCTATAATATTGTATACTTTAACTCTTTTGCTGATGAGTTGCACAGCCAGGGCCTGTGGGGTACTCGGCACCGAGCCCGTTCACTTCAATGGGGGATGTCACGGGTAGCACAGCTCGGTCCGTGGCCCTGGGCTCTCACTGAAAAAGGGGGATATTTACAGGGGATTAAACTATTTACAGTTTGTTCGTGACGCCACTTGTGGTACCTGGTCAGGGTGACCAGCGCTGCAGGGTAGATCCGCTGAGGGGTTGTTACTGGGCAGCAAGGTGTTAAGTCTTCCACAGGCAAGACTGGGTCCCTCAGGGTATATGGCGGTGTAGGGGTGCAGGATGGAGAAGGGGCTTTCAGCCGCAGGAGCAATAATGCAGACACACACACGAAAGTCTCTTTCTGTACCTTTACTGATGGTAGTTGCAGGTACGTCCCGGGAAGCTGGCAGGGTGGAGGATGCACGTCCAGTAATCCCACTGAGTAGGTGTAGGGCCTCCTTACTCCTGTATGTGTGAGTTTCTGACCTGTATGAAACGAAGTCTAACTCTGTCTTCACGTATACGACCGGCTGACTTTGTGGTGAGGCCTTCTCGTGGATAGAACTCAGTCTCTAATGGTTGCGCTGACCAGACTCCTGTTCTTCCTGACCCCGGTTACGTATCAGCACTTGTGGGCCCCTGCGACTTGAAGTCTCACAGGGTCTCCGGTATCTCCTACTAGTCGTGTAGATGCTAGCAAGCTCGGACCCAGTGTCCGGTGGTGCAGAGTAGAGGTAAGCTATCAATGCTGTTTCAACCTCCGTTACTCTCGTATTATCTTCCACTCGCCTTTCGTCCTACTCCGACCCTTAACATAAGCACACTAGCAGTAGATAGCTGATTCTTCCTTCTCTTCACCGCTCTCACTGAAAATACACTCAGTTGACTCAGTTCTGACCAGGCTGAAGTGGCTATCCTTCTCCACTATTACTGGCCTCCACACAGTGAACTAAGCTCAAGCTGTAGTCTTCAGTCTTTCAATCACTGCTGTTCCCTTTCTCTCTTTTCCTTCTAATGCCCTGTCTGAAGCAGCTATCAGGACCTTCCGTCTAACTGATCTGTGCACACTTCAAGAGCTAACTTTCCACCTTCCAAGGGAACTAACAGTCTTTCAACGTTCTGAGGTAATCTGCTCTCCTCTCGTCTGAGGTATTCTCTGGTGTTCTGAGGAGATCTGAGGTAACTCTCCCTCTCAGCTCATCTCATCTAAAGGTGACTGCTGTGTCTTCACTACCCTATATATATACTGCAAAAGGGCTCTCTCTGGTGGCTCTTAGGGAATAGTGAAGGTGTGAATGAATATTAGGTGCGTGTGGTTTTACCTTCGGTGCATCCGCCCGGGACATGTGGCTCCAAGCGCAGCTGGGCTACACATCCCCCCCTTGTTAACATCAGCACTCCCAGGCTGAAATAAATCAATTTTTTTATATTAACATCAACATGAACTATAACTCTTCCCTTGCGGGAGGTGAGGACTCTTTAACGTTACAATAAATATACTTTTAATACAAGTAGCAAAAGTAGAAAATACTTCAAAGTTCAAATACACAGTATTCTTGTGGAGGACCCGTTCAAAACCTCCCACGGTGGTCCTGGATGGGTTGCAGGACTTCCATTTTTTTGCAGACCTCACTTTCGGCTACACCACACGGGTTTTGTCTTCGGAGGTAGTGATGGTTTCACGTAAAACCAAGATGGGGCACTAAGTGCCAACTATTTACAACGAGAGTCTTTGCGCTGCAAGAGTCCTCAGCACCAGACCATATCAAAAGAGCATTACACATTATCACACACTTTACCCAACTGGGGTATACTATGCATCATAACTATGCAAACATTTTCAAAACTTCACATAAACTTTCTACAGTACAGTAAACCCTGTCCGGGTCCTACTGGTCTTCATCAGTAAACATTGCAGCATCTTCCATACCTGGGGCTGGAAGCACACTGTGGGTTCTGAATCGCATTACCATAAAAATCGTTGTCCTGCTACCGGTGTCTGGGTAGCCACAGTTCTCATTTCAACTTTCTTTATGCGATTGCTGGAGGCCTGACAGGTGCCTCTCCTAGGCTTACGCTCTGCAGGGTGCGCAAGCATGGCTCAGCAGGGGGCGCACTAGCAGCTGCTGCGCTCTGCAGCGTTTCAAAGTGTGACGCAGGTGCGCGGCCGGGCGCTGGTGTGGCTGGGGCCTGAGACACTGTGACGCGGGGTGCGTTTCCTGCTTCAGGGACCGGGGCGCTGACTCTGGAGACGTTCAGAGCATACACCCTTTAAGCCCCCAATGCCGCGCGTAGGAGACTACATCCCCTATCAGCAGGTCCCTGTCCGGGTGCCCCTCAGGCAGGTGAGACTCCACATCCCTCCGGTTTACGAAGACTTCCTGGTATAGGCCGGGTTCGTGGATGAACCTCCAGCCTCCCTGGAGTTTGAAAGTCTCGTATTGCCCCCTGGTGCCGCGGTTCCCGAAGCGTACCTTTATCTCGCCGGACGATCACCTTGTCCGCAAGATCCTTCTCCCGGTACCTCTGGCGAAGCCGCTGCGCCTCACGCTGCTCCCGCTGCTGCCGCTCCTCCTGTTCACGGCGTCTCCATTCATTCTCCTTCTGGGCGGCATACTCCACGTTGTCCAGGAGCTCCATTTCCTCCCAATCGATCTCCATAGCTTCGGGCAAGATTCCTTCCATCGCCCTACTGGGGGACAGTACTCCGCCACTACCGGTGCGGCCTCTGGTTCCAGGCCTGGCTGGCGTTCCGGTCCGGGCAAGGCCTCCTCAGCCTCCTCTCCTCCCGCCGC
This sequence comes from Oophaga sylvatica, assembly GCA_033576555.1. Taxonomy (NCBI): domain Eukaryota; kingdom Metazoa; phylum Chordata; class Amphibia; order Anura; family Dendrobatidae; genus Oophaga; species Oophaga sylvatica. The sequence continues at coordinate 511,687,391 of JARQOD010000001.1, forward strand.
GTCCTCGTCGGGGTCAGGTACAGCTCTTTCGGGGCCGGCCTCCGGTTCCTCCTCACCTGGCTCCAGTGGTGCGCAGGTGGCAGTCGCGCATCCGGGGGAGAGCAGCTGGTCCCACTGCAGCCGCGTTTCAGGGCACGCCAGCTCGCTCCATCGCCTCCTCTCTGCACGGTGTCGGGCCAGATCCGCAGCGCCACATCCACCCCTCCATACGTAGGGCCTCCATCTCTCTCCCGACCTGGGGATGGTTCGGGCACAGGCTGCGCCTCTTCAGGGGAACGGGGTCTGCGCACCGCCATTCCCCACACAGCGACTCCTGTCCTTCAGCCATCTCTCTCCAGACCAGACTGTGCTTTCCATCCGGATCGCTCTGGTCTTTTCCGTGGAGGCGGGACTTTCGCTTTCTCTTCCTTGCCTGAGGATGAAGAGGAGGCGGATCTCCTTTGCAGTGGGGCATGATCTGACGTTGTAGTAACACTTAGATAGGATGGCCATAACTTTCGCGCCACAGGGGGGGTACGCCACGAATACACGCCCTCCTTCTTCATCAGCGCCTCAGGGCGCGAACATGGTGGCAAAAATGGCGGCAAATGGCGCCAAAAATCACAAAAAACAGCAATACAGTCTTTTTGCACAAAAACAGTCCAATTCAGGCACACAGGACTCACATATAGCGTGCTTCGGATCCTGTTCGTGACGCCAGTTTAAGATGAGTCGCCCCTAGCCAGGGTCTGTGGGGTACTCGGCACCGAGCCCATTCACTTCAATGGGGGATGTCACGGGTAGCACAGCTCGGTCCGTGGCCCTGGGGGCTCACCTCCAATGTGGGATATTTACAGGGGAATAAAGTATTTACAGTTTGTTCGTGACGCCACCTGTGGTATCTGGTCAGGGTGACCAGCGCTGCAGGGTAGATCCACTGAGGGGTTGTTACTGGGCAGCAAGGTGTTAGTCTTCCACAGGCAAGACTGGGTCCCTCAGGGTATATGGCGGTGTAGGGGTGCAGGATGGGAGAAGGGGCTTTCAGCCGCAGGAGCAATAATGCAGACACACACACGAAAGTCTCTTTCTGTACCTTTACTGATGGTAGTTGCAGGTACGTCCCGGGAAGCTGGCAGGGTGGAGGATGCACGTCAGTAATCCCACTGAGTGGGTGTAGGGCCTCCTTACTCCTGTATGTGTGAGTTTCTGACCTGTATGAAACGAAGTCTAACTCTGTCTTCACGTATACGACGGCTGACTTTGTGGTGAGGCCTTCTCGTGGATAGAACTCAGTCTCTAATGGTTGCGCTGACCAGGACTCCTGTTCTTCCTGACCCCGGTTACGTATCAGCACTTGTGGGCCCCTGCGACTTGAAGTCCCACAGGGTCTCCGGTATCTCCTACTAGTCGTGTAGATGCTAGCAAGCTCGGACCCGGTGTCCGGTGGTGCAGAGTAGAGGTAAGCTATCAATGCTGTTTCAACCTCCGTTACTCTCGTATTATCTTCCACTCGCCTTTCGTCCTACTCCGACCCTTAACATAAGCACACTAGCAGTAGATAGCTGATTCTTCCTTCTCTTCACCGCTCTCAAAGCGTCGGCACCCTTGCTCACTGAAACTACACTCAGTTGACTCAGTTCTGACCAGGCTGAAGTGGCTATCCTTCTCCACTATTACTGGCCTCCACACAGTGAAATAAGCTCAAGCTGTAGTCTTCAGTATTTCAATCACTGCTGTTCCCTTTCTCTCTTTTCCTTCTAATGCCCTGTCTGAAGCAGCTATCAGGACCTTCCGTCTAACTGATCTGTGCACACTTCAAGAGCTAACTTTCCACCTTCCAAGGGATCTAACAGTCTTTCAACGTTCTGAGGTAATCTGCTCTCCTCTCGTCTGAGGTATTCTCTGGTGTTCTGAGGAGATCTGAGATCTGAGTAACTCTCAGCTCATCTCATCTAAAGGTGACTGCTGTGTCTTCACTACCCTATATATATACTGCAAAAGGGCTCCCTCTGATGGCCTTTAGGGAATAGTGAAGGTGTGAATGAATATCAGGTGCGTGTGGTTGTACCTTCGGTGCATCCTCCCGGGACATGTGGCTCCAAGCGCAGCTGGGCTACACACTGACGCTGCATCACCAATGTATGAATAATGTCTCCACAGATCTTAATTACCTAGGTAACTACCCCAGCATAAGTAATACACGGGTAAGCGTCCCCTCCCTCTGGGTAGCTAAATTAATAAGCTGCATAGCTTTCTCTTCCCTGACACAGAACCTCCACTGTATATATGATGTTTTCTCTAGATCCTATATACTTGGGTCTTTACCCTAATCTGCTATATGATACATAGGGGTATGTAACATACTATCAGCCTCACTTTATAAGACATCTAATCATTTATGGTATATTTTGACTGCTGTCTGTCTCAGCCACAACCATTTTACCTATCACAGCTCACCGTCTGTGGGGATAGTTATCAATCTCCAGCGCTCTTACTAACTTTCTAGGTAGGTAACATCTATCATTCCCTATATGATCACATTTCTCTCCACCATTTTGGTACTCTGGCAATTTATAGTGTTCTTATCCTCTGGACCTCTAGGTCTACTCATCCTATGAAAAGCCCTATGTTTAGTATTCTCATGCATTTCATATATTCAGTGTACATATACTTGCAATCCAATGTAATTGTAAATACTTTATTTATTTTGTATTATTTCCCTTATTAATTTTCTTTATTTTCATTATTCTGTATTTTGACCTGTAGCACACTGATGAAGGTCTTGTGAAGACCGAAACGTTTGTTAGTGATTACTGTATGTATTGCACGAATAAAATCACTTCTTACATCTGCAATTTTGGAGTGTGCCCAGTTCTCTTCACTACATATCACGGTTTGCTAACCTACCAGAGGCACCTCTCTTTTTACCTGCTATGCAAGTGGTATACTCACCTAATTATTATACCTTTACGCTTAGCACGCCTTCCTTGGGCCATGTCCTCCCTGACATTCTCCTATAATCCAGAGGAGACGTCCACTATAATTGCCCTGTCCAAAATCTCCAGCGACTTTCTGAAAACGGCACCTAGCGAAACTAGGGGTCGTGACCTTGAACGGGAGCTCCGTCACTGCACTAACCTCAAACTACATGGTGCTACACTCACAGAATACCTAAAAGCACAAAGAAGTCCCCCAGGGCTCAGGGTACCCCTTCGCCCCACGTTATTCAGTGATTCCTCAGATTTCTGTTCTAAGTTTGAATTAATACTGAACAAATGTTCTTTTGATTTAATGATCCTCACACTGGAACATCTGCATAAGGAGATTACCAACTGCCAGGAACGTATCAAGAACCTGGAACAGTAACTATCCTCTACCTGCTCCTCAGAGGACCTCAACTCTCTTAAGTCGAAAATTGAATCTAATATCAACCAGCACCGCCGGGACACCGAACAAAGGAAAAGGACCAAATTCCTACGTGACCAAGAGGATTACGAACTCGATAGAGTTTACAAATGGCGAGACAACTCTGGGCCAAAGAAGTTTCCCTCCAGGCAAGGATACCGTTCATCTATGGACCTATCCACTTCTGGATCAGATAAGGAGAGGATGGATTGAAACCCTGTTCCTTTTTTAGGTCATCCACGGAGGTCCCAAAGAAGAAGAGGACCCGTCGGGGCAACAGACGGCCGCAGAAACGACCTGAGACGCATGACACGATCTCAGGTATAGACTCTTTGGTGATTAATGTATCATCCACCTCTTTGGGCATTGCCGAACATCAAGTCCTACAAAAAGGACTCTCTTTTTGCCCAAGTCACAAATGCAACACCTTTCAACTGGATATGGACCTACAGAAATTCTATAGATCTCTGCGCCTTAAGTTACATTTTGCAGATTCTGACTCCACTCTTACTGATATTGTTCCATCCACCGACACTGCCTTATCTAGACCATTTACGGCTGCCAGTCTTGGCCTCCATAATAAATCTACTTATAGACCTCCCAATGGTACACATGCCTTAGAGGCATTTATACAACTGGTCGATGACACTTTACAGACACTAAGACGAGATACAGATAGAGGCACATTACACTTTCCTACTAACCTTACATCATTAGATAGACAGGCCCTTAAAGCCATCCAGGACAACAAGAATATCGTAATCAAGCCAGCTGACAAAGGTGGCGCCATCGTGGTGATGGACAAATCTCAATATCTGATTGAAGCCCAACGACAATTGGATGACTCTACCACATATCAGAAGTTATCATGCAATCCCACATCTGAGATAAAGTCATTAATCCACGATACCCTTGAGCAATATACCGTTAATGGCATTCTTGACAATAAAACCCGCGAGTTTCTCACAAAATAACATCCCATCACTCCAGTTTTTTATATATTGCCAAAAGTACACAAGAACTTACAGAATCCCCCAGGGAGGCCCATCGTTGCCTCCACCGATTCCATCCTTTCCCCAGTCTCCATTTTTTTAGAGCGTATTCTCACCCCTCTCATTAAAGAAACTCCTTCATTTATACTGGACACAGGCGCCTTTCTATCCATCATAAAAGAAATAAGTCCCATACCATGCGACACACTTCTTGTAACCTTTGACGTAAAGGACTTATATACCTCCATCCCCCATAGAGAGGGTATTCTATCCACACGTCGTCTTCTTTCATTCTCTTCTTTGGATCCAGCCCAGATTGAATTGTGTTGTGATTTACTGTCCATCGTACTAAAATAAACCTTTTTCCTATTCAGTGACACATTCTACCTACAGAGGAAGGGCACAGCAATGGGCTCAAACATGGCGCCTCCGTACGCTAATGCCTATATGGCCCACTGCGAAGACTCTATCAATTTTCACAATGACCTCTTCCGCACACATGTCTTAGTGTGGAAGAGGTACATTGATGATATTTTCTGCATCTGGCGGGGTGACATATCTACTTATCTACTCTTCAACAATTCTTCACTATACTCAAATCATCCTGGCTAGGGCTTGATTTTACTGTCTTGTGACCCACATAATATCAGCTTCCTAGATACCATGGTCTTAAAGGACATAAATGGTAATCTCACTACAGACTTATTCACCAAACCCACCGATCGGAATAGTCTCCTTCATTACGATAGCTTCCATCCCAACAAGATGAAGGATTCTATCCCTAAATCACAACTAAAGAGTCTTAACAGAATAGTGACTGACTCCTCCATTCTTCACATTCGAACTGATAAAATGAAGTCCAAGTTCCTTAGGAGGGGCTACCCCACCAGTACTCTGCAGATTGAAGGCCAAACTTCACGACTACACCCCTCTGATACCTGTCACCGTATTCCGTTTGTACATCATTACCATCCACCTGCCTACATCATTCACAGAACAATACGCAGACATTGGCACCTTCTACAGGCAGCCCATCCACAAGTTGATTCCTTTAGATATCCGTTTCTCCCCTGCTTCAAAAGGACAAGTAATATCCGTGACACTTATTCAGAGCAGACATTGGTCCACCTCAGACATCCCTCTCACAACGTTTTCTCAGTAATCCTAGGAGTGGTACATTCCCATGTCTGAACTGCAATCAATGCATTAACGTCATGAGAGGTGATTCTTTCTACCACCCTCACACAGGCAAGAGGTACCCCATTAACGGATATTTCACTTGCGATTCTACGTTCGTAATATATCAAATTAATGTCCCTGCGGCCTAGTGTATATAGGGGAGACAAGTCAACGAATCAAGGATAGGGTGTCTAAACATAAATCTACTATTAGATGTCGTAATACACTCCTCCCCATACCGCAACATTTCATAAACATAGGACACAACATCAGTCAATTGAGATATCAAGTTATTGAACAGGTCCTCCAGCCACGACGAAGAGGTGACAGAATATCATTACTTAAGAAAAGGGAAGCATACTGGATCCACGTACTCCAGACCCTTACACCCAAGGGTCTCAACAGAGAGTACGATTTACAATCATTTATTTGATCATTGTGATGTCCGTATGTCAGCCATATCAAAATGTTCTCTCCCCTTTTAATCATATCATCTCTACTATTATAACTTTTGGTTCTGGTTAAACATGCCTTTAATCTTATATCAGTTATTCTGATTCACTCATTCTTGCTGCATATAATTTTATTTCATACCATTAATGTGTGTCTCTGTAAGCAATGTTTACATGCCACTAATTATACTCTCTGTTATGTTTCGGTAGCTGAGGAGGACAGGAACAACAGCAGGGCAGCAGAACACCTGAGATGTTGGTAACTGATGAGTTGCAGATTCCTAATCTAACGACACAACTAGAGGTAGCCGTGGAGCGTTCTTACGTTGATCCTAGACGCCTCGTCACAGCCTGAGAGATAACTACACCTAAAGGCAGAAAGATGAAAGCTATCTGCCCCGGAGCAGATCCCCAAATAAAATAGGAAGCCCCCAAACATATAATGGCGATTAGACAAGATGAAAATACAAACATAGGCAGAAAATAGACTGAGCAAACGCTGGGGCCAAAAGCTGACTAAATAGGATAGGACAGGAGAGATTACTTTCTGCAACCCAGAAAACCCTACAAAAATCCAACAATTCTGATTACAAAAATACTGAGATCACACGATCTCGCCACCCACTAAATCAGCTCTCAGTGTGAACAAAAACCAAGCTGCAGCTGCTGAAAAAACAGGAAAAAGCAAATGAGCAAATAACAGTGGCTGCAGAAAAACTGTGAGGAGCTCAGGCCCCAGGAGTAGTGTTGAGCGATACGATACTGCAAATATCGGATATCGGCCGATATTAGCTGTATCGGCCTTTCGATTCCGAATACCGATATTTTCGTCATATCGAATACCGGAATCGGGATTGTCACTGTCATTGTCAGTGTCCGTCGGTCGGGTCTGTCACTGTCAGTGTCCGTCGGTCAGGTCTGTCAGGAGTCAGCGGCACTTACCTGGCAGAAGATCTCCGGCGGTCACGGCCTGGACTGCTTCATGGCCGCCATCCTCTTCTCCCCGGCGGTCACATGCAGTTTCTCGCGATAACTGCAGTGACTGCTGGGTAATCCCGGCCGTAAAGCAGTCAGTCCGATGACGTCACCGCCGGGGAATCAGGTAATCAGCTGTGCTGCGCCGGGATGACAGGCTCTGCCTGTCATTCTGATGTAGCAGAGCTGGATCGTCGTGGGACACTCGTTACTATGGACTGCGTCGGACAGGTGGTATACTGCTGTTTTTTTTTTTCATTTTTTTACAGGAGATCGATGGCGTCGCAAGATGAGACTGTAATAAAGTAATGAAAACTGTGTTGTGTTTTTTATTAAATTTAAAAATTTTTTTATGAACATTCACCCGTCCGGGTACATCAACAATTTAACTATTTACATATTTAACTATTTACATACAGGGACCCTGTCCGGGTTATTTATAATTCTTTGGCAGGGGTGTTCCAGGTACCACCTGGTACTCTTCTGATGCTTGCCAAACATCCGAGACACCAAGGACCACCAGGACCTGATGACGTCGTGTGGCCTGTACAGTCAAGTCGTGACCCGCTATCTGGGTCTGTGTGGCCACCTCTTTCATCTCCCTCCGGGTTTGGACCCCTATGTCCCGGACTGAACGAACCCCAGGGGGCCTAACAGGCGCCGGGTACGGGCCAGCTATACTTATCATGTCCATAGCTGGGGCTGCTGAGGAGACCACTGAGGGAGGCTGGGGAGATTTACGGCGTGGGGTGGGCACTTTTGCAGAGGCCTGGATGTGGGAGGCTGAAGGCTCCGAGGGTCTCACAGGTTCCTGACACTCTGGGGAGTAGGAGTCGCACCTGGTAACATTTAGGGCGTACCATCCATTGTAACCCCAGTGTCGGGTGTAAGTCACCAAGTCTCCTGGCAACAGGTCCCTCCCAGGGTGTCCTTCTGGGAGGTGAGCCTCCACGTCCCGCCGGTTCACAAAAACTTCTAAATAAAGTCCAGGCTCCTGGATGAAGCCCCAACCACCTTTCAATTTAAAGCTCCGTACTGCACCCTTACGCCGCGGCTCCCACAGGGTTCCTTTATCTTTTCTCATCCGGTCCTTATCTGCCCGGTCCTTCTCCAGCTCACGTTGGCGAAGCTTTTGGGTTTCTCGCTGCTCCCTTTGTCGCTCTGCTTCCCGCTCCCAACGTCTCCACTCTTCCTCCTGACGCCGGTTGAAATTCTCCTCCACCAGCAGCTCCATGTCTCCACCATCAAACTGCAGCTTACAGTGTCCGGTTTGCGGCAGCTCTCCTGGCGCCCCCCAGTCCTGGCGGCGCTCACCTGCGGAGGAAGCAGCCGGCTCTGGAACAGATGACAGTCGGGGCTCCGGTACAGACTGGTAGACCTCTGGTGCCTGCGCGGCCTCCTCCATGAGGACGGGTGTCGCTTCTTCTGTCTCAGCGACAGGGGCAGACAGCGGGATCTGGGGTGCTGCCGGTGCAGAGGTTTTTGCAGGAACGGGTGCCTCCACTGCGACAACGTCAACCGGATCACATTGCAAGGGCTGGGATGCCCGCACGGACTCCTCTACTAGAACGGGTGCCTCACCTTCCGGTACAGACACTTCAGGTAAGAGGGATTGGCGCCGCTCCAAGTTTAGTTTTAGGGCACGCCAGCTGGCTTCCATCCTGGCGACCTCCTCCCGGTGCCGGGCCAGGCCTCTTAGGGTATCCTCCGCTTCTTCCAGCGTAGGAGGGTTTCCAGGCCGGGTGCCCAACGGTGGTTCCGTGGCGATCGGGTCGCTTCCGTGGGGGGAGAGCTCTGACTGCTCCATCCCTTCACACTTCTGCTCGTGTCCATTAGCCATCTCTGCCAAGTCACATGTGTCATTAGCATCTGGAGAGGGCCCCTCTTTTTTAGGGAGGCGGGACCTTCGTGTTAGTTTCCGCACACTGAGGAGGATGAGGAGGCGGAACTCAAGAGCTGTGGGGCACGATCTTACATTGCAGGACCATTTAGAGTGGTCGGCCACTGAGTGAGTGTACACCCACGAAGAGCACGCCCTTCTTCTTCACCAGTGCCTCGTCATGACGCAGATATGGCGGAAAAATGGCAAATACATTCTCTGATGATTTTAGCAATTCTCAAGCACAAAACCAGTTCAATTCAGGCACACAGGACTCGCTTATAGCGAGCTACAGAATCCTGTTCGTGACGCCCAAGTTGAGTCGCACAGAGCAAGAGGTTTTGGGGGTACTCGGCACCGAGCCCGTGGACTTCTATGGGGTATGTCACGGCTTACCGGCAATTGAATCAGAGTCTATTTTACTATGTAGAAGTGTATAAACTATAAATATATGTATATATATATGTCACAATGACATGTATATATATATATATATATATGTATTCTATGTGTGTATATTTTGTGTTTACAACGAAAGAAAGGTTTTTTTGGTTGCGATTTTTTGTTCCCATAGACTTACATTGGACTTCGGGTATCGGAATCGGATATCGACGATATTTAGTGATATCGGCGATACCATTTCGATACGATATTTTTAGATATCGAGCAGTATCGCTCAACACTACCCAGGAGGGGACCTGGCTGACCTCCACAAAAGTGCAGAAAACAAAGCAAAAAGCAAGCACAAAAAGAAAAGCAAAAAATATCTTATCTGAAAGCAGGAGATGCAGGCAAGACTCCAGCAAACTTCCATATGAACCAGGAACCACAATTTAGACAAGAACAATTGATCACTGGCAACCATCATGGGAGGGAACCTCCCTTATATCAGACCAGTCCGTGATTCCAGATTGCCACTCCTCGCTGAAAGGTTCAGTACTGTCTGTAACCACCAGAGGGAGCCTCTGCTCAGAAACCATCTCTAGCACATTCATAACAGTACCCCCCCCTTGAGGAGGGGTCACCGAACCCTCACTTGTGCAACCAGGCCGATCAGGATGAGCTCGGTGATAGGCACGGATCAGTCTCCTAGCATGGATGTCCGAAGCAAACACCCAAGAATTGTCCTGACCATAACCTCTCCATGTAATGTATGTAGTACAGTTCATATAGCGTCTTGTGCTTGGGTGCGATGAAAACACAGGAGTCACAGGTTTGATATAGAAAAGTCCTGTATTACTTCATACAAGTTGGCAGAAATAGTCACACAGTTTGCAGACACAGAAACAGGAGACACAGCAGGCCAGAGTAATCCAAGCTCAGCAATCACTCTCCAATACAGATTCAGGATCTTCTTCTCTGTTACCGTAAGTCCATGCAAACGTGGGTCTTTCAAAGAGCAGGGTTCAGAGTCCACAAGTGCTTCAGAGTTCCTCAGTAGGAATAGCTGGAGTACAAGGTCCAAGGCTTACAGGAGTCAAGTCACAGGTTCACTGCAGGCTAGATTCTGAAGCACTGATTGCTCAGCTGTGGCTGTTTAAGAAGCAAAGGAGAGAATCAGGGCGGGAACATGCAAGCTGGAAACTCCATTTTGACTGAGGGCAAGATAGCTGCAGCAAGACAGAAAGTAAAATGGCTGACGAACAAACTGAGTTTCAGGAATATATACATAGAACCTTACATTACTCCCCCTTAAGGACAACCTCCGGATGACCTCAGACCAGGCTTGTGTGGGTACCTCTGATGAAACTGACGGAGCAAGCGAGGAGCATTAACGTTATTGACCGGTTCCCATGAGTTGTCCTCCACTGGGTAGCCCTGCCATTTAATCAGATATTGTAACTGATTTCTATACAACCTGGAATCTAAAATCCTTTCCACCACAAATTCTTCCTGACCATCGACTAGCACTGGGTCAGGGCAAGGAGAGGAACGTCCAGGAAACGTATTGGGTGTCGCAGCCTTTAGTAGGGATACATGAAAGACAGGGTGGATTCTCATAGTTCTGGGCAGTTGAAGACGACAAGCAACGGCACTTATAATTTTACTGATTTTATAGGGTCCAATGTACTTATGTCCCAACTTAGACGATGGAATCCTTAACTTAAGATTTCTGGTTGACAGCCAGACCAAGTCTCCTACCTTGAAAGCTGGTGCAGGTTTACGAAATTTATCTGCTGCTTTCTTGTACCTTTCTTGAGCCGATTCCAGATTTTCCTTTAGAAGATCCATATTCTTCTGTAAAGACGTGATTCTTTCAGCCACTGCTGGTAAAGGCGTTTCTATGGGAAATCGTGGTAGAATGTTAGGATGATAACCTAGATTAGAGTAAAAAGGAGACTGTTTAGTGGAGGCACTCTGAGAGTTGTTATACGAGAACTCAGCTAATGGAAGTAGATCCACCCAATCATCCTGTAGGTGGCAGATAAAGCAGCGGAGATACTGCTCCAGGGTTTGATTGGTTCGTTCGGTCTGTCCATTAGTCTGGGGATGAAAAGCAGAAGAAAGGTTTACTTTAATGTCCAATGCTGCACAGAAATTTTGCCAAAACCTAGAAGTGAATTGCACCCCTCGATCCGAAATAACCTCATCCGGTACTCCATGTAAGCGAAACACATCTTTAATCATCAAATTTGATGTCTGTTTTGCAGTGGGTAAGCCGACACAAGGGATAAAATGAGCTGCCTTTGTTAGACGGTCAACCACCACTAGAATGGTGTTCTTCCCTGAGAGGTTGGTAACTCCACAATGAAGTCCATAGAAATGGATCCCCACGGGCGGGACGGGGTGGGAAGAGGCTGTAACAGACCAGTTGGTGAGGAGCGAGGTGTTTTGCATCTTGCACAGACCTCACATGAAGTGACATAATTCAAAACATCCTTCCTGCAAGTGGGCCACCAAAAGAAACGAGAAAGAAATTCCTGTGTCTTTAGAATTCCTCTATGCCCAGCTATCTTGGAATCGTGAATGAGTTGCAATACTCTTAATCTGACTGTTTCAGGAATATACAGACGTTGTCCCTGAATCCACACACCATTCTTAAAGACAAGACTTACGTCCCTTGGGGGTTGTGCCAAAAAGGAATCCGCATGGTATGCTTCCTTGATGTCCTTAAGTAGGTCTTGATTATGAATTACTCCTAGGAATCTAGAGTCAGGAAGAATAGTCTTAGGAGGAGTAATTGGACGTGTCTCTGCTGAGTAAATCCTAGAGAGTGCATCAGCCTTTCCATTGCGCGATCCTGGTCTATAAGAGATGATAAAATTAAATTGGTTTAAGAAAAGATTCCAGCGAGCCTGGCGAGGAGTCAGGCACTTAGCCGACCTGATAAACTCAAGGTTACGATGGTCTGTCAGGACGACTATTTGCTGTGCAGCTCCATGAAGAAGGTGTCTCCATTCTTTGAAGGCGGCAATAATGGCCAACAACTCTCTATTGCCCACATCGTAGTTCCTCTCAGCCGAAGACAACTGCTGGGAAAAGAAGGCACAGGGATGCAAGACATTCTTCTCACCTGTTCTCTGAGAGAGTATAGCTCCAACGGCACAGTCTGAAGCATCCACCTCTATTATGAAGGCAAGCTCGGGGTTGGGATGTACTAGGATAGGTGCAGTGGTAAATTTATCTTTTAGACGGGAAAATGCTTCCTGGGCTTGGGGAGTCCAGGAAAACCTAGACTCTTTCCGGGTAAGTTGAGTGATAGGTGACACTACCTCAGAGAAATTTCTAATGAAACGTCTATAGAAGTTGGCAAACCCGATGAAGCGCTGTACCTCCTTCACATTTCTAGGACTTGGCCAATCCTTGATGGCTTGGGTTTTGCTTCCATCCATACTAATTCCTTGTGTAGACAGTACATACCCCAGAAATTGAATTTCGGTCCTATGGAATTCACACTTTTCAAGTTTGATGTAAAGATGATTTTGTCTTAGACGTTCCAAGACCATTCTCACATGTCCATGATGTTCCTCTGTGGAGTTAGAAAAAATTAGAATATCATCCAAATAAATTACCACGAATGTATCTAGGAGATCCCTGAAGATGTCATTCACCAAGTGTTGGAAAGTGGCTGGGGCGGTACTCAGACCAAAAGGCATAACTAGATATTCAAAGTGTCCATAGCGTGACCTGAATGCAGTCTTCCATTCATCCCCAGGTCTAATACGGACTAAGTTATAGGCCCCACGAAGATCTAGTTTAGAAAAAATTTTGGCATGTCGCACTCTCTCCAATAACTCAGGGATTAAAGGCAATGGATAACGGTTTCTAATAGTAACCTTATTGAGTTCCCTATAGTCTACGCATGGTCTCAGAGATCCATCTTTCTTCTTTACAAAGAAGATGGGTGCACCTGCAGGAGATGAAGAGGGGCGTATGAAGCCCTTGGCTAGATTTTCATCTATGTAATCCTTTAAAGCCTTTAGCTCGGGCCCCGCCAGGGGGTAGATCTTACCAAAAGGTATCTCTGCTCCAGGCAATAATTCAATTGGACAATCATATGGACGGTGAGGAGGAAGCTGGTCAGCGTTCTTCTTGTCACATAAATCCACATAGTCCTGGTATACAGCTGGTAGTTCAGGGACTGACATGATTCCTTTAGGAACAGAGCAAGCTGAAACTTTTGGACTCATCTGTTTCTCTGGAAAGTGTAATTCCTTGGTCTCCCAGTTAATGGTAGGATTCTGAGCCTGCAGCCATGGTAGCCCTAGAATAATGGGAAAGTGGGGAGAAGAGATAAGCATAAAGGACAGTTTCTCTTGATGATCTTTACCCATAAGAACCCTCAAAGGCTCTGTTTCCTGATCCACTGGTCCAGAGGTCAGCAGGGAGCCATCCACAGTTTCCATCTGTACTGGAGTAGCCTTCTTCACTGAACGTATTCCCTGTTTCAGAGCAAAGGAGACATCCATAAAATTTCCACTTGCCCCTGAGTCGATCATAGCAGAGCTAGACACCCAAGCTGAGTCAACCCAGAGTTTGATGGAAAGAAAGCAATGAGAATTGTTTTTCTTACAACTCAGCTGGGACACCGCTGAGGAAACTTGAAAAATGGCAGCGTTTACACAGTCAACGTCCTCAGAGGTAACGGAGTTTAAGTCCGAGAAATCAAGATCTGTTGCTGCAGATCTCTCTGGAGCCTGAGGCTCGGACCTGACAGATCCCCTCTCGCAACACTCACAATGAATGAGTGCTGCAGTAGTCTTACGAGAACGGCTGGGGCAGTTTATAATGAAGTGCCCTGACTTACCACAATAGAAACATAGATTCTCCTTAAAACGATGTTCCTTGCGTGCATCACTAACCCGTCGTTGTAAAGAGTCTACCTGCATGGGTTCAGGCTCAGGTTCCCGTGTAATCCTACTCAAAGGTTCCTTAGCTGGAGAGGAAGGTAGGAAAAGGTTAGTGCGATTGCTTTCGAACCATCTCTCTTGCCTGCGTTCAGTCAGACGAGTATCAATACGGATGCAGTAGTTAATAAAGTCACCTAACGCAGTGGGAGGGTCGGCACGAGCAAGTTCATCCTTAATCAGTGGAGATAACCCCTTTCGAAAAATAGATTTTTTGGCGGAACTGTCCCAGGTGGTATCAAGGGCCCATCTCCTGAAATCCAAGGCATATTCAGCTACCGAGTGCTTACCTTGGCGCAAAGCTAACATGGCTGCTTCAGCTGTTGCACCTCGATTGGGGTCATCAAACACCTGCCCCATGGCTGAAATAAAATCATCAAGGTGATTCAAACAATCATCCTCAGTCTCAATCAGAGGGTTTGCCCACATTAAATCCTTGTTGGTAAGCAACATAATTATAGTAAGCACCTTAGATCGTTCAGTGGGAAATTGTGAAGCATGTGCAGAAAAAAAAAGATTGCATTGATTAATAAATCCCCTGAATTTCTCACATTCACCGCCAAAACGAAAAGGGGGCAACTTGGGAATCCCAGCACTCGGGCTACGGCAGGAGCCTGGACTCGCCCCTCTAGAACCTCAATCCTGGCTCGCAAATCCTGGGTAGTCTGTCCAACCACTTGCAAATTGTGATTATTGAGGTCCTGTAGATTTGTAAAACGGGTCTTTATATTCTGCAAATCTGCAAGGATATTATCAGTCACTCCGCAAAGTTCCTTTATGCGGGCCTCCATTTTCCAGATCTTTTAAGACAGGATTACTGGAAGAAGAGGAGAGAAAAAAAAACAATAGTGTTCACCTGTGGCAACACTGCAGAGAGAAAAAAAAATAAGGGAACTGCTCACCTGGAATGGTTGTGAGAAGTCACAACCACTATCATCACAGAAAGTTTCAACCAGACATCTGATATCCAGAGTTACAGCAGACAAAAAAGAGAAAAGAAAGGAAAAAAAAAAAAACAATAGTGTTTACCTGTGGTAACACTGCAAAAAGAAAAACTTAAGGGGAATTGCTCACCTGGAATGGTTGTGAGAAGTCACAACCACTGTCATCACAGAAAGTACAACCGGACGTCTGATATCCACAGTACAGCAGACACAGCCTTCCAGACCCAGCAGACACTAACGTTTTGGCTTCAGAATCTTGTAATGTATGTAGTACAGTTCATATAGCGTCTTGTGCTTGGGTGCGATGAAAACACAGGAGTCACAGGTTTGATATAGAAAAGTCCTGTATTACTTCATACAAGTTGGCAGAAATAGTCACACAGTTTGCAGACACAGAAACAGGAGACACAGCAGGCCAGAGTAATCCAAGCTCAGCAATCACTCTCCAATACAGATTCAGGATCTTCTTCTCTGTTACCGTAAGTCCATGCAAACGTGGGTCTTTCAAAGAGCAGGGTTCAGAGTCCACAAGTGCTTCAGAGTTCCTCAGTAGGAATAGCTGGAGTACAAGGTCCAAGGCTTACAGGAGTCAAGTCACAGGTTCACTGCAGGCTAGATTCTGAAGCACTGATTGCTCAGCTGTGGCTGTTTAAGAAGCAAAGGAGAGAATCAGGGCGGGAACATGCAGCTGGAAACTCCATTTTGACTGAGGGCAAGATAGCTGCAGCAAGACAGAAAGTAAAATGGCTGACGAACAAACTGAGTTTCAGGAATATATACATAGAACCTTACACTCCACTTATACTGGAGTTTCTGTCTAGAAAAACGAGAATCCAATATTTTCTCAACCACATACTCCAGATTGCCCTCAACCAAAACAGGGTCTGGAGGCGCAGCCATAGGAACCTCTGGCTTGACAAACCTCTTCAATAAGGACTTGTGGAACACGTTATGGATCTTAAATGTCCCTGGAAGAAGCAAACGGAAGGAAACAGGATTAAGAATCTCCATGATCTTATAAGGTCCAATGAACCTTGCTTAAACTTTGGAGATGCAACCCTCATAGGGATATTTCTTGAGGACAACCAAACCAAGTCCCCCACTTTAAACCGAGGACCATCAGTCCTATGCCGGTTGGCAAACCGTTGGGCCTTCTCCTGAGAGAGAGACAACCTCTCCACTACCTGGTCCCAAATCTGCTGCATTCGCTCCACAATAGAGTCAACACCCGGACAGACAGAAGCCTCCGCCTTTCCCGAAGAAAATCGAGGGTGAAACCCAAAATTGCAGAAAAATGGAGACATCAAGGTGGCTAGCCCTATTATTAAGAGCAAACTCAGCCAAAGGCAAAAAAGAGACCCAGTCATCTTGATCAGCAGACACAAAACATCTCAAATAAGTCTCCAAGGTCTGGTTTGTTCTCTCGGTTTGTCCATTGGTCTGAGAATGAAAAGCAGAGGAGAAAGATAATTGAACACCAAGTTTAGAACAAAATGTCCTCCAAAATCTGGAAACAAACTGGACTCCTCTGTCAGACACAATGTTCTCCGGAATGCCATGTAACCGAACCACGTGCTGAAGGAACAAAGGCACCAATTCGGAGGAGGAAGGTAACTTAGGTAATGGCACAAGATGTATCATCTTGGAAAACCTATCACAGATTACCCAGATAACGGTCATTCTCTGAGAAACAGAGAGGTCAGAAATAAAATCCATAGAGATATGGGTCCATGGCCTCTTGGGCACAGGTAATGGCATTAACAAACCACTAGAGCGAGAGCAAGGCTTGGAGCGAGAGCAAGTCCCACAGGACTGCACAAATTCCCTGACATCACGAGACAAAGTAGGCCACCAAAAGGACCGACTCACCAAGTCTCTGGTACCAAAAATTCCGGGATGACCAGCCAACGCGGAACAATGTATCTCAGACATCACACTCTTCTTCCACTGGTCTGGGACAAACAATTTCCCAATAGGGCAGTGCTCAGGTTTATCCTCCTGACACCCTTCCAAGGCCAGTCTCAAATTGGGCGAGATGGCGGAAAGAACTACACCCTCTTTCAAAATAACAGTAGGATCAGATAACTCAGGAGAGTCCGCAAAGAAACTCCTTGAGAGGGCATCCGCCTTAACATTCTTAGTGCCAGGAAGAAAAGAAACCACAAAAGTAAAACGTGTGAAAAACAAGGCCCACCTGGCCTGGCCTGTCTTGGATTAAGTCGCTTGGCTGATTCCAGATAAACCAGATTCTTATGGTCCGTGAGGACCACCACCTGATGTTTGGCTCCTTCCAGCCAATGTCTCCACTCTTCAAAGGCCCACTTCATGGCCAATAACTCCCGATTACCCACGTCATAATTACGTTCAGTTGGAGAAAATTTTCGAGAGAAAAAGGCACAAGGGTTACTCTTAGAGGTCTCTGGATCTCTTTGGGACAAAACGGCACCTGCCCCAATTTCAGAGGCATCAACCTCCACCTGAAATGGTAGAGAAACATCAGGCTGCCGTAGAACAGGAGCAGAAGTGAATCTCTGCTTAAGTTCCTGAAACGCAGAGACTGCCTCAGGAGGTCAATTCACCACATCAGAACCCTTTTTGGTCAAATCAGTCAATGGTTTAATAATACCGGAGAAATTACCAATAAATTTACGATAAAAATTGGCAAAACCCAAAAATCTCTGAAGAGTAGAGTTGAGCGATACTTTCCGATATCAAGAAGTATCGGATCGGAATGGGTATCGCCGATACCCAAAAAGTATCGGCGATACCTGATACCGATACCGGAAATCCAATGAAAGTCTTTGGGACAAAAATATCAGAATTAAAAAAAACCCATGCTTGCCTTGTGGGTTAATTGTACATGAAGGAAAACAACAAAGAGTAATGTAGAATGTATTGGGGGAGGTGGAGGAGAGATTAAAGGCATAGATGTTTAACCCAATCAAATGGAATAGCAGGAATACTTTTTTTTTTAAAGACGTTCGGATTGACAAAGAAATTGACTATGTTGTTAATCTTTTTTCTATTTTGGCACATATGTATGTTTCACAACTTCCATGCTCTTCACCTTTTTTACTTCTGCCACACTTTCTCCTTCATGATCTTCAGCAGCATCATCTTTTTCATCAAATTATTCTTCATCTTCACCTTATTTAGCTTCTTCTTAAACTTCTTGCTATTCATCTTTTTGTTAACATTACTCATATTCTTCTTATTCAACTATTATTCTTCTTCATATTTAACTTCTTCATCTTCTTCCTATTCATCTTCTTCGTCATATTCTTATTTGTGACACACATTCCTGTAGTTGTAATCTGTAAAAGTTTGAAGATTTCATCCTTCCGTTCTTGCTGTCACAAAACATTTAAATTACAACAGTATTTGTCCGCGTTCAGTTTAGCCTGCAGCAGCAGGCATTTTCCAGGGGCACCACGAGGAGGAACGGACTCACCCTCATACACTGCTTAGTCTTCTTCTGCTTATAATTTAGAGCATATATTTTGCTCTTAATTTTGGTCTTATACTTAATGTTCTTCTGCTTTTTGTTCTTCTGCTTCTTGTTCTTCTGTCTCTTGTTCTGTATCTTGTAGTTTGTCTCAATCTTCTTTGTCCTGTTGGTGATCTTCTGGGTAATCTTTTATTTCTTCTTTGTGATGGTGTTCAGGCTGGTTGGCTTGATGCTCGTCGTCCTTGTGGTCGTCATCTTCTTCCGGGTGGTCTTCAGGGTCGTCGTCGTCTTCAGGGTCATCGTCGTCTTCAGGGTCCTCATCTTCGGGCTCGTCGTCTTCTTCGGGCTCGTCGTCTTCTTCGGGGTGTTCTTCAGGGTCGTCGTCTTCAGTGTTGGAGATCCAGAGTGATTACCAAAAAAAACATTTAAAAAATCTTCAACTTGGAAATGTAGCTGAAGGTACAAGAAGGCTGAGTAACTTCCGACAACCAGCTGATGGTACTGGAACCCGGACGGGTATCAGATGGTACAAGAGCCAATGGAAGTAACGAGGACCAGCTGACTGTGCTGGAACCCGGAGGGGCAGCAGAAGGAAAAGAGCCAATGGCACAACTGAGGACCAGCTGACGTTACTGGGACACGGTTACTAAGCAGGAGGTACCTGTGCTCCAAAGCACTACCAAGGACCAGCAGACGTTGCTGGAACTCGGATACCGAAATGGAGGCACCTAGGCCAAAGGCACTGCGGAGAACCAGTTGACGGTACTGGAACCCGGACGGGTAGCAGAAGGTACCCATGAAAATTTAAGTTGAGAGGCCGCGAGCCGGCCGCAGTTACCGAATCCCACAGTCCTACAGTGGGTGATTGTCCTATTGTCACAACGGAAACAGCCTTTATTTACATATCCCGCAGCACACATAGGAAGCACCTAAACTGCAGGCACCATAGAGTCGGCTAACCCGACCGCAACACGACAGGACAACTTATTGGAGGCTAAGTGACGTTGACACTGACAGGAAACAGCTGGCGTGCTGTAACCAGTCTGGGCAGGAGTACCCGTGCCAATGACACTTCCGAGCACCAACTGGCGGTGTTGGAGCCCAGGGTTGAGAGGAGAACAGGGTGGAGGCAGCAGGACTTTTTGCCGTTCACACAGCAGGGGAACAGCTGACATTACTGAACCCCAGTAACACAGGAGCAAGTGTTGACTGTGCAAACAGCACTTCCGAGCACCAACTGGCGGTGTTGGAGCCCAGGGTTGAGAGAAGAACAGGGTGGAGGCAGCAGGACTTTTTGCCGTTCACACAGCAGGGGAACAGCTGACATTACTGAACCCCAGTAACACAGGAGCAAGTGTTGACTGTGCAAACAGCACTTCCGAGCACCAACTGGCGGTGTTGAAGCCCAGGGATGAGAGGAGAACAGGGTGGAGGCAGCAGGACTTTTTGCCGTTCACACAGCAGGGGAACAGCTGACATTACTGAACCCCAGTAACACAGGAGCAAGTGTTGACTGTGCAAACAGCACTTCCGAGCACCAACTGGCGGTGTTGGAGCCCAGGGATGAGAGGAGAACAGGGTGGAGGCAGCAGGACTTTTTGCCATTCACACAGCAGGGGAACAGCTGACATTACTGAACCCCAGTAACACAGGAGCAAGTGTTGACTGTGCAAACAGCACTTCCGAGCACCAACTGGCGGTGTTGAAGCCCAGGGATGAGAGGAGAACAGGGTGGAGGCAGCAGGACTTTTTGCCGTTCACACAGCAGGGGAACAGCTGACATTACTGAACCCCAGTAACACAGGAGCAAGTGTTGACTGTGCAAACAGCACTTCCGAGCACCAACTGGCGGTGTTGGAGCCCAGGGATGAGAGGAGAACAGGGTGGAGGCAGCAGGACTTTTTGCCGTTCACACAGCAGGGGAACAGCTGAAATTACTGAACCCCAGTAACACAGGAGCAAGTGTTGACTGTGCAAATGAGTCGCACGTACCAGGGCTGTGGGGTACTCGGCACCGAGCCCGTTCACTTCACTGGGGAATGTCACGGGTAGCGCAGCTCGGTCCGTGGCCCTGGATGCTCACTAAAGGGGGATATTTACAGGGGATGATAGAAAATGTTTTTGACGCCACCTGTGGTTTCTGGTCAGGATGACCAGCGCTGCAGTGTAGATCCTCTGAGGGTTTGGGCAGCAAGATGTTAAGTCTCCACAGGCGAGACTGATCCCTCGGAGTATATGGCGGTGTAGAGGTGCAGGAGCAATAATGCAGACACACACAAGACAGTCTCTTTCGGTACCTTTACTGGTGGTAGATTCAGGCACGTCCCGGGAAGCTGCTCAGGGTGGAGGATGCACGTCCAGTAATCACTGAGTAGGTGTAGGGCCTCCTTACATCTTCATATGTGTGAGTTTCTGACTTGCATGAAACAAAGCCTAACTCCGTGTGAAACAGCTACGCCCGGCTGACATTGTGGTGGAGCCTTCTTTTGGACAGAACTAAGTCTCTATCTGCAGCGTCCTGCTAGACTCCTGTTCTTCCTGACCCCGGTTACGTATCAGCACTGTTGGGCCCCTCTGAGACCTATAGTCCAGCAGGGTCTCCGGTTTTTCCCACTAGCCGTGAAGGTACTAGCAAGCTCGGACCCAGTGTCCGGTAGTGCAGAGTGGAGGTAAGCTATCGTTGCTATTTCTCCTCAGTCACTCTCTTTCCCTTTTTCCACTTGCCTGTCGTCCTACTCACACCTTTAACATAAGCACAACAGCAGTAGATGTCAGCTTCCTTCCCTTCACCGCTTTCCAAGCGTCGGCACGCTTAACTTCTGAAACGCTCACTGTTGGAATCTCAGTGGACTCAACCTATACCAGACCAAGTGGCAATCCTTCCCACTACACTGGACTCCACGATATAAGCTGAGTGTTTGCTGAAGTCCTCAGGCTTTCAGATAAGTCTTTCTTTCTGGCTAGAGTTCCCTCTCAGAATGTCTGAGGTGACTAGCTCGTCTGCTCTCCAACACGCTCTGACACAGACTAGTGTAATCTGAGCTCTGAGCTAGAATGTCTAGAATGTCTACTGCTCTATCTCTCCACACCCTTATATACCTGCGTAATCTAAAGGGCTCCCTCTGGTGGCACCAGGAAAATGTGGAGTGTGAATGAATATTGGGTGATTGTGAATTACCTTTCATGCATCCTCCTGGGTAACATGTGGCACCAAGCGCAGCTGGGCTACACATCCCCCCTAGTTAATATCAGCACTCCTGGGCTGAAAAAGAAAACAATTTTTATAACATCAACAAAACATAACTCATCCCTTGAGGAGGTAAGGACACTTCAAACGTTACAATGTGTACAAATGGCAAATAGAAAATATCAAAATACTTTCACGCAATAAATACAGGATTCTTGTGGAGGACCCGTACCAAACCTCCCACGGTGGTCCTGGGTGGGCTGCAGGACTTCTCTGCTGCAGACCCCACTCACACCATATGGGTTTTGCTTCTGAGGTAGAATGGCTTACGTAAAACCAAGATGGGGCACCGAGTGCCAACTATTTACAACACAGTTTTTGGGCTGGCAAAGTCCTCAGCCACGCAGTCCTTTAAAAGAGCATTTCACATATTATACGACACATTACCCAACTGGGGTACAATACTTCAGACATTATTAACATTCACAATAAAAAGTGCAATTCTTCTTTAAACTTTTTACACACAGTAAACCCTGTCTGGGTCCTACTGGTCTTCTTCGAATATAGTAGCACCTTCCACACCTGGGGCTGGAAGTATACGGTGCGCTCTGGAACGCATCACCAGAAGACCTTGTCCTGCTACCTGTGTCTGGGTAGCTACAGTCCTTTTTTCAATTTTTACTTTGCGACTTCCTTGAGGCCTGACAGGTGCCTCTCCTAAGTACAGGTTTGGCTCGGTAGGGGTCGCTGTTGCAGTCGCTGCGCTCTGCAGCGTTTCCAATTGAGACGCAGGTGCACGCAGTGGCTCAGTTGGGGATGCACTAGCAATCGCTGCGCTCTGTTGTGTTGCAGAATAGGACGCAGGATAGGATGCAGGTGCGCGGCCGGGTGCTGATGTGGCTGGGGCCTGGGACGCGGGGTGCGTTTCCGGCTTCAGGGACTGGGTCGCTGATTCGGGAGACATTCACGGCATACCA
Source organism: Oophaga sylvatica (assembly GCA_033576555.1). Classification (NCBI taxonomy): domain Eukaryota; kingdom Metazoa; phylum Chordata; class Amphibia; order Anura; family Dendrobatidae; genus Oophaga; species Oophaga sylvatica. Next base: position 511,710,156 of record JARQOD010000001.1, read on the forward strand.
CCCCTTAAATCCCCAATGCCGTGTGTAGGAGACTACATCCCCAATTAACAGATCCCGTCCCGGGTGCCCTTCTGGCAGGTGAGACTCCACATCCCTGCGATTAACAAAGACCTCCTGGTACAGGCCTGGCTCATGGATGAACCCCCAGCCTCCCTGGAGTTTGAATACATATCAAAAAACTGACCGGCACATCCAAACATAGATCCAGTGTGAACAGGTGCTAAACCCAGAGTCACCAACTCACGCACATACAAGAAAAAAGGGTAGCACACTGCAGCGCTATAGCTTGCAAACACGAAATATGAAAAATGAATTGCATCACTGCCTTAGAAATATGAAAAATTGAGAAGTCTTAGCGCATAAGATGGCCAAATTATGTGAGCCTGATAGCCACGTCAAGGCTCTTCTCGTATATCAGGTCCTAACTAATGCCAATCCTCGCTTAGAAAAGTCTGTCTGCATGGGAACATATGAATCCTCTCTTAAGACTAAAATCTACATCTCTGTGGAGGGGTAATGAACCTGGTGTAATTAAAAAGCCTGTGACCAACAGGTGGAGTGCTCAGGTAGAAGGTAAATGAATACATATCAAAAAACTGACCGGCACATCCAAACATAGATCCAGTGTGAACAGGTGCTAAACCCAGAGTCACCAACTCACGCACATACAAGTATACAAGTATGTGCGTGAGTTGGTGACTCTGGGTTTAGCACCTGTTCACACTGGATCTATGTTTGGATGTGCCGGTCAGTTTTTTGATATGTATTCATTTACCTTCTACCTGAGCACTCCACCTGTTGGTCACAGGCTTTTTAATTACACCAGTTTCATTACCCCTCCACAGAGATGTAGATTTTAGTCTTAAGAGAGGATTCATATGTTCCCATGCAGACAGACTTTTCTAAGCGAGGATTGGCATTAGTTAGGACCTGATATACGAGAAGAGCCTTGACGTGGCTATCAGGCACACATAATTTGGCCATCTTATGCGCTAAGACTTCTCAATTTTTCATATTTCTAAGGCAGTGATGCAATTCATTTTTCATATTTCGTGTTTGCAAGCTATAGCGCTGCAGTGTGCTACCCTTTTTTCTTGTATGTCCCTGGAGTTTGAAGTCTCTAATGGCCCCCTGGGGCCGCGGTTCCTGGAGCGTACCTTTGTCTCGCCTGACGATCTCCTTGTCAGCAAGATCCTTCTCACGGTACCTCTGGCGAAGCTGCTGCGCCTCTCGCTGCTCCCGCTGCTGCCACTACTCATGCTCCCGGCGTCGCCACTCGTTCTCCTTCTGGGCGGCGTATTCCACGTCGTCCAGGAGCTCCATCTCCTCCCAGTCGATCTCCATCGCTTGCTGCTGGGTTTCATCCGTCGTCGTCCCTTCTGGGGGACTGCATTCCGCTGCTGCCGCTGGTTCCAGGCCTGGCTGGCATTCCGGTCCGGGCAGGGCCTCCTCAGCCTCCTCTCTTCCAGCCGCGTCTTCTGCGGGGTCAGGTACAGCTCTTTTGGGGCCGGCCTCTGGTTCTTCCTCAGCCGCTGGTTCCAGTGGTGGTGCGGGTGGCATTTGCGCATCTTGAGGGGAGAGCAGTGGGTCCCACAGCAGCCGCTGTTTCAGGGCACGCCAGCTTTGCTCCATCGCCTCTATCTCTGCGCGGTGTCGGGCCATATCCCTCAGCGCCGCATCCAACTCCTCCATTCTCTGCGTTCTCTGGTCATTCTCCCGACCTGGGGACGGTTCAAGTACAGGCTGCACCTCTTCAGGGAAACGGGGTCTGCGCACCGCCATTCCCCCACACAGTGACTCCTGTCCTTCCGCCATCTCACTCCAGGCCAGACTATATGTTTCATCTGGAACACTCTGGATTTTTCCGTGGAGGCGGGACTTTCGCTTTCTCTTCTTAGCATAGAGGATGAAGAGGAGGCGGATCTCTCTTGCAGTGGGGCAGGCTCGGACATTGTAATAGCACTTAGACTGGGCGCCCATTACTTTCGCGCCACAGGGGGGGTACGCCCACGAATCCACGCCCCTCTTCTTCACCAGCGCCTCAGGGCGCGAATATGGCGGCAAAATGGTGGAAAATGGCGCCAAAAATCACAAAAACGCAACACAGTCTTTTTGCACAAAACAGTCCATTCCAGGCACACAGGACTCACATATTGCGAGCTTCGGATCCTGTTCGTGACGCCAAGTAGATGAGTCGCACGTACCAGGGCTGTGGGGTACTCGGCACCGAGCCCGTTCACTTCACTGGGGAATTTCACGGGTAGCGCAGCTCGGTCCGTGGCCCTGGGCGCTCACTAAAGGGGGATATTTACAGGGAATGA
>JARQOD010000001.1:511712576-511739407 GCA_033576555.1 Oophaga sylvatica
CCAATGGAATTTGGGGAAGGAGGTTAGTTGAAGTCTAAGAGCCCATTTCAGAGGATGTGACTTGAAAGTCCTGGAGCCAATCCAAAATCTTCCACCTACTGTGGATCTAATGTACCGCTGAAGTAAAAGTCAGTGAAAGTAGCGGTCATCGTGGAGCACCGAGAAAGCGATGAATGAAGTAAATTAAATTATTGAGCAGTCCAATGCAGCTCTAGCCGTAAACCTCCAATGGAGGATAGTAACTGGGACAATGTAGAAAACAGTCAAAGGAGCGCAAAGAACACAAGGACAAGGTAGTAATTTCTTAAGCCCACAACACGTTTCGACGGTAAACGTCTGATGAAGACGGTTTATCATCGAAATGCATTGTGGGCTTAAGAAATTATTACCTTGTCCTTGTGTTCTTTGCACTCCTTTGACCGTTTTCTACATGGTCCTAATGTACCGCTGAGGCAGAGGAGCTGTCTCAGTATCCCCTATAGCTCTACCCCTGGTCTCCTCTCATATTTTTGGGACCCCTCTGTTGTAGATTAAGACAATAGTGTATTGATAGGTTCCTTCTACCTTCGTAACACATTGTAAATTTATTGTAGGACCTGCTCGGAATCTGCCAATAATGAAGTATATTCTGCATTCATCCTTATGTAAATCAGCACTGTTACATTACATCCAAATTTCAGTCACTGAGTGAAAAGTATGCCGGACAGACCGACTCTGTATGATATGGTGGCTGTAATTTGTAAGAAAAAATGTTTTAACCCCTTAGTGGCAGAAATCATTAGCAAATTCCGGACCGGGGGACGTGAAATAACTCTCTGAGATGTCCTTCACAAATCAGTGTTCGCAGTGTCCCCTAGTGAAGCTCTAACCTCCATGCCCTGAGATGCTTGGGGCTGGAGTCTGCCATTTTGGCCACTATAGTTGCCTAGCAACCCTTGGTGAGTTGACCGCTTAAGGGACAAATATATTGATTATTCAAATTGTAACATCGAAGGCTCCGTCATAACCCTGCATCCATCTTTTTAGAGTTTTTATGTGAATTTCAAAATGTCTGAGGCTGAGACATGGATTGTATGCTGCACAAGAGTGACGTATCTATTATCTATAGCTATTTATCTTACATATCTAATTATCTACAGTATCTCTACAATCTGTCATATCTATCTATGTGATATCTATGACCTATCATCTAATCATACTATGTTCTATCTATTATCTATTCTATCTATCTATCTATCTATCTATCTATCTATCTATCTAATCTATCTATCTATCTATCTATCTTATCTATCTATCTATCTATCATATCTATCTATTAATCTATCTATCTATCTATCTATACATCTATCTATCTATCTATCTATCTATCTATTATCTATTATCTATCTATCTATATATTATCTATCTATTCATTATCTATCTATCTATCTATCTATCTATCTATCTATCTATCTATCTATCTATAGTAAAAAAACACACAGTTAAAAATAGGATGCAATCGACTCACAGCACATACAAATCTTATGAATATTCATAAAGTTAGGCAGCACACCATGTCCAAAGTTACAAATACTCTTTATCCATGTGCATTGTATTTGACATGGTAGTGCTGCCTCAACTTTTTGAAACTATCTATCATCTATTATCTATCTATCTATCTATCTATCTATCTATCTATCTATCTATGTGTCTGTCTATCTATCTATTATCTATCTATCTATCATCTATCTATCTATCTATCTATCTATCTATCTATCTATCTATCTATCTATCTATCTATCTATCTATCTATCTATCATCAATCTATTAATCATCATCTAAGCTATCTATCTATCTATCTATCATCTTCATAATTAGCTATCTACATCATGTCAATCTATCAATCTTCTATACCATCTATCTAATTTACATGTGTCTGTCTTCTACTTTTTTATCTATCTATCATCTATCTATCTATCTATCTATCTATCTATCTATCTATCTATCTATCTATCTATCATATATATCTATCTATTATCTATCTATCTATCTATCTATCTATCTATCTATCTATCTATCTATCTATTATCATCTATCATCTATCTATCTATCTATCATCTATCTATCTATCTATCTATCTATCTATTATCTATTATCTATTATCTATCTATCTACCCATCTATCTATCATCTATCTATCTATCTATTTATCTATCTATCTATCTATCTATCTATCTATTATCTATCTATCTATCTATCTATTATCTATCATCTATCTATCATCTATCTATTATCTATCTATCTATCTATCTATCTATCTATCTATCTATCTATCATCTATCTATCTATCTATCTATCTATCTATCTATCTATCTATCTATTATCTATCTATCTATTATCTATCATCTATTATTTATCTATCTATCTATATCTATTATCTATCTCATAATCTATTATCTAACTATTATCTATCTACAGTAGAGAAAATAATTATTTGATACACTGCCAATTTTGCAACTTTTCCCACCTACAAAGAATGGAGAACAGGGGTGGGCTGGGCTGGGGGGCAGGGAGGCAAATGCCCCCCGGGCCACTCTCCCAGCAGCTGGACAAGGCCGGCCGCCTGATGGCCACTCACAGCAAACTGCTCGCGGCCGTGTCTGTTGTGCTGTACTGTATTGCGATGCGGCTGGCAGCAGGGTTGTGTCTAGATATGAGTTGATTTTTTGTGATTCTCATTTTAGCCACTCCGATCTAGACGGGATCACTCCCTGAAAAAATCAACTGCGATTTAGCCGCTACCCTGCGGTCCCAGGAATTTGGATGAGGTCAGTATAAACTTCATAATTTTTTTTATATGAACTGACTGTGGGGCCATCACACTATATATATATATATATATATAATGGCCGGAACTGGGGCCATCCTACTATATATATGGGGGGAAAATGGGGCATCCTACTACATATGTGGGGGGAACTAGGGCCATCATAATATATATATATATATGGCCGGAACTGGGGCCATCCTACTATATATATATGGGGGGAAAATGGGGCATCCTACTACATATGTGGGGGGAACTAGGGCCATCATAATATATATAATATGGGGGGAACTGGGGCCATCTTACTATATATATATGGGGGGAAAATGGGGCATCCTACTACATATTGGGGGGAACTGGGCCATCATATATATATATATGGGGGAACTGGGCCATCTTACTATATATATGGGGAAAATGGGGCATCCTACTACATATATGGGGGAACTGGGTCCATCTACTATATATATGGAGGGAACTGGGACCATCGTACTATATATATATGGGGAGAACTGGGGCCATCATACTATATATATGGGAGAACTGGGGCTCATCTATTATATATATGGGAGAACTAGGGCCATCATACTATATAATGGGAGGAAGATCGGACCACGTATAATATATTTGAAGACTGGCCAGTCATCACTTAGGTAATATGGAAAAATCTAGGGATCCACCCATTTATATGGAGAGAACTAGGGCCATCCTACTATATATATGGGAGAACTGGGACCATCGTACTATATATATGGGGAGAACTGGGGCCATCATACTATATACAGTGGGTACGGAAAGTATTCAGACCCCTTTAAATTTTTCACTCTTTGTTTCATTGCAGCCATTTGGTAAATGCAAAAAACATTATTCTCATTAATGTACACTCTGCACCCCATCTTGACTGAAAAAAACAGAAATGTTTGCAAATTTATTAAAAAAGAAAAACTGAAATATCACAAGATCATAAGTATTCAGACCCCTTGCTCAGTAATGAGTAGAAGCACCCTTTTGAGCTAGAACAGCCATGAGTCTTTTTGGGAATGATGCACCAAATTTTTCACACCTAGATTTGGGGATCCTCTGCCATTTTTCCTTGCAGATCCTTTCCAGTTCCATCAGGTTGGATGGAGACTTTGGTGAACAGCTATTTTCAGGTCTCTACAGAGATGCTCAATTGGGTTTAGGTCAGTGCTTTGGCTGGGCCAGTCAAGAATGGTCACATTGGTCTTTGTCTTGTTGGAAGGTGAACCTTTAGCCGCATTCAAGTTTACTTCAATTGCAACCAGTCGTCCTGTCCCTGCAGCTGAAAAACACCCCCATAGCATGATGCTCCCACCACCATGTTTCACTGTTGGGATTGTATTGGGCAGGTGATGAGCAGTGCCTGGTTTTCTCCACACATACCGCTTAGAATTATCACCCAAAAGTTCTACCTTTGTCTCATCAGTCCAGAGAATCTAATTTCTCATAGTCTGGGAGTCCTTCATGTGTTTTTTTAGCTAACTCTATGCTGGCTTTCATATGTCTTGCACTGAGGAGAGGCTTACGTCGGGCCACTCTGCCATAAAGACCCGACTGGTGGAGAGGCTGCAGTGATAGTTGACTTTGTGGAACTTTCTCCCATCTCCCTACTGCATCTGTGGAGCTCAGCCACAGTGATCTTGGGGTTCTTCTTTACCTCTCTCACCAAGGCTCTTCTCCCATGATTGCTCAGATTGGCTGGATGACTAGGTCAAGGAAGACTTCTGGTGGTCCAAAACTTCTTCCATTTAAGGATTATTGAGTCCACTGTGCTCTTAGGAACTTTGAGTACTGCAGAAATTCTTTGTTACCTTGGCCAGATCTGTGCCTTGCCACAATTCTGTCTCTGAGCTCCCTGGCCAGTTCCTTTGACCTCATGATTCTCATTTGGTCTAACATGCACTGTGAGCTGTGAGATCTTATATAGACAGATGTGTGATTTTACAAATTAAATCCTATCCGTTTAATTAAACACAGCTGGACTCCAATGAAGGAGTAGACCCATCTCAAGGAGGATCACAAGGAAATGGGCAGCACGTGATGTAAATATGAGTGTCTGAGCAAAGGGTCTGAATACTTATGACCATGTGATATTTCAGTTTTTCTTTTTTAATAAATTTGCAAAATTTTCTACATTTCTGGTTTCTATCAGTCAAGGTGGGGTGCCAAGTGTACATTAATGAGAAAAAAAAATGAGCTGTTTTGCATTTACCAAATGGCTGCAATGAAACAAAAAGTGAAAAATTTAAAAGGTCTGAATACTTTCAGAACCCACTGTATATGAGGAGAACTGGATCCATCTATTTTCTATTCGGGAGAACTTCATACTATGTATCTGGGGGAACTGGGGCCATCCTGCTATATACTGTATATGGGGGAACTAAGGCCATCGTACTATATATATGGGGAGAACTGGGGCCATCCTACTATATATATGGTGCAAGGCGGACAGTCATACTATATATGTGGGGAGCAGTGGGGACCTTCACACTATAAACATGGGGAAGTGGGGCCACCATACTATATATATATATATATTTATATATATATATATATAGGGCAGTGGGGACCTTCATGCTATATATACTGGGCAGTGGAGCCATCATACTATATGCACTGCTCAAAAAAATAAAGGGAGCACTCAAATAACACATCCTAGATCTGAGTGAATGAAATATTCTCATTGAATACTTTGTTCTTTACAAAGTTGAATGTGCTGACAACAAAATCACATAAAAATCATCAATGGAAATCAAATGTATTAACCAATGGAGGTCTGGATTTGGAGTCACACCCAAAATTAAAGTGGAATGTAATGTCCTTAAAACAAGTCAAAATGATGCTCAGTAGTGTGTGTGGCCTCCACGTTCCTGTATGACCTCCCTACTGTACAACGCCTGTGTAAGGAGGGTCAGGATTTAGCCCTTTTAAATGTCTTTTTGTTGCTCTGTGTATGTATTTGTATATAATTGCTATGTACTGTATAGTGACTTATTTCAGTGTCTGTCGTATGGTATTTCATATAGAATTAGGTAAGGCAGTGCATCCTTTGGGGACATTAGAGGAGGGCACTTGTAGTATAGTAGTTATATTTGGGTACATGTAGTTCTGTGAAGGGTCATTAGATGGGGGATATTAGTGGACCCAGTTAGAGAGATGTTAGATGTTCAGTGTAGGTCGGTGGTAGGACACTAGGTGGACGACCTAGTAGATGTGTATTTCCATGACTGGACTGAAGTGTCTCCAGGGAAAGAGATCGAAGTGCCGTTTTCACTGGGCTCCTCATCCCGGATTTACTTTGTGGTCCATTCTGGTGTAACAGAAGAAAAGAAGCGGAGTTGTGGAAGATGTATTGCTGGTACCGTGTCAGGCGTGATAATGGTGTCTTGGATGTGCTATGTCCGGAGGAAAATAAAGCTGAACTGTTTAACGTTGTTCTGTACTGTGTAATGGGTGAGAACTACCCCAGGGATGAAGCAGCCACCAGTGTGAAGAATACAGATAACGTTGGTGAGTCCACCCCCTGGCTAGTGCTTTACACCTGGGCATGCTCCTGATGAGGCGGCAGATGGTCTCCTGAGGGATCTCCTCCCAGACCTGGACTAAAGCCCCGTCACACTAAGCGAGATCGCTGCTGAGTCACAAGTTTTGTGATGCAACAGCGACCTCAGCAGCGATCTCGCTACGTTTAACACGTAGCAGAGACCAGGCCCCTGCTGTGAGATCGCTGGTCGTGTCGGAATGGCCTGGACCTTTTTTTGATCATTGAGGTCTCGCTGGGTAGTATGCATCAGTGTGTTTGACACCTTACCAACGACCTCTGAGAACCGAGACACATAGGCGACACATCGTTACACAGGTCGCTATGAGTCGCCGATGGTTGCTGCGTCGTTGGGAAGATCTGACTGTTTGGCATCTCACCAGCGACCACATAGCGATCGCAGCAACGATACCTGCCAGGTCGTATTGTTGTCGAAATCGCTGTAGCGTCGCTGAGTGTGACGATACCCTAAAGCATCCGCCAACTCCTGGAAAGTCTGTGGTGCAATGTGTCGTTGATGGATGGAGCGAGACATGATGTGCTCAATTGGATTCAGGTCTGGGGAACGGGCGGGCCAGTCCATAGCTTCAATGCCTTCATCTTGCAGGAACTGCTGACACACTCCAGCCACAGGTCTGGCATTGTCCTGCATTAGGAGGAACCCAGGGCCAACCGCACCAGCATATGGTCTCACAAGGAGTATGAGGATCTCATCTCGGTATCTAATGGCAGTCAGGATACCTCTGACAAGCACATGAGGGCTGTGCGGCCCTCCAAAGAAATTCCACCCCACACCATTACTGACCCACTGCCAAACCGATCATGCTGAAGGATGTTGCAGGCAGCAGATCGCTCTCCACGTTTTTATAGGTTGGAAAAAGATGGCTACATCGCTGGAAATGTGTTTTTGTTGTAATCTGTGCAGACAAACTGTGGCTGGAGAAGTGGTAATGGAGGCCTGGGACAGATAGAAAAGACTGGAAATGTGAATGACCCGAATCAGAAAGAACGTCATGTGTAAGTTAGTATATATGACTGTACTGTAATCACTGTAAGGTGGTAATATTGCTCTTTTTTAGCAGTATTTTTTTATATAGTAACAGCTTAATGTGTTTCAGTTATTATGTAGTAGAAGGTGTATGGTGGTATCATTGGTCTTTGTATAGAGTGTTTTGTTATGTAGAGGTAATGGTCATATTATGTATTCGCTGTGTCCTGGTGATAGTAGTGGACATTGTGTAGCTGTATTATTTTGTTCTTTTATAGTAGTCATTTTGAGAATATTTGTCTTTGCATTGTGTGTTGTTGGCTAGCAACAGTGATATACTGTAATTATATATGTACAGATGCTATTTTAAATGGCTATAGGGGGATCATATGGGGAAACATGCACTTTGGGGCTTGGACCCTAGCAACGCCCCTGCCGTACTGTGTGTTTACATGTCCGTGATCCTGGAGTTGTATGTAGGTTTGTAAGTAAGCTCAGTTATGGTACCATATCTAAGCAGTAAGCTTGGTTCTGATACTGTATCGCTGTAGTAATCTAGATTCTGATACCATATGTATGCTGTAAGCTTGGTATTGTTCCCATATCTATGTAGTAGACTTAGTAAGATCTGTTCTGCTCCCTTATCTCTGTAGTAAGCTCGGTTCTGTCCTGACCAAGTACGGTGTTGTGAATGGGCTTGAGATGAGTTCTGAGCAGAGGCTCCCTCTGGTGGTTACAAGCGGTACTGGTCTGTCCAGTGAAGATTGTGAAGATTGTGAGGATTGGGAATCAGGTGTTACTGACTGGTCTTATATAAGGGAGTCACCTTTCCATCAGGGTTGCCGGTGATCAATTGTTCTGGTCTCTATCCTTGATTCCTGTTTCCCTTGTAGCCTGCTGTGTCGTGTCTGCATCTCCTGCTAACAGATAAGACATTTTCTTCTTTTTGTTTTTGTGCTTGATTTTTGCATTTTGTCCTGCACTTCTGTGGGGGCCTTCAGGGTCCCCTCCGGGGGCTTTTGCCCTCTCTGTTTAGTTCAGCCACTGATGTTTGTACTTTTGCTTTTTCCAGTTTTTTCAGTGGCTGCTGTTTTGATTTTGTTACACCAGAGAACTAATTTAGGTGGTAGAGGTCGTGTGATCTCAGGTGTTTTTGAAATTAGTAGAGTTGGTGCTTTTCAGGGTTTTCTGGGATTGCAGTAAGTACCCTTCCTATCCTTTTCTATTTAGTTAGTTTGGGCCCCAACGTTTGCTCATACTATTTTCTGTCTTTGTCAGTATTTCTTCTTGTCTAGCCGCCATTACATGTTTGGGGGCTTTCTATTATCTTTGGGGTTCTGCTCCGGGGCAGATAGCTTTCCTATATCTATCTTTAGGTGTAGTTAGTTTCTCAGGCTGTGACGAGGCGTCTAGGACCAACGTAGGAACGCTCCACGGCTGCCTCTAGTTGTTGTGGTTAGTCAGGGTACTGCAATCTCATAGATTCCAACTGCTCTGGTGTATTGCCTTTTTTGCCTGCACTCCTCAGCTACCGAAACATAACAGTATCACCGGCCTAAAATTTAAAATTGTATGGTACTCACAGAAGGGAAAAAATTTGTGAAAGAAAAAACGGTTGTCAGAGTTGTCAGAGATATTTTTCTGTTTGTTGCATTTTTTTTTTTTTTTCCCTCTTATCTCTGGGTGCTGGGGAGGATTTTTTCTCTCAATGGAGTTTGCACAGTTGTCTGGCCGTGTGGATCAGCTTGCCACTGAGGTTCAGAGTATTGCTGCATATCTTGCTAGGTTGCCTGTTGTGGAACCTAGGATTCCCATGCCAGATTTGTTTTTAGGGGATCGAGCTAAGTTTCAGAATTTCAAAAATAATTGTAAATTGTTTTTTGCCTTAAAATCTAAGTCCTCAGGGAACGCAGCGCAGCAGGTTCAAATTGTCATCTCTCTCCTGCGCGGCGATCCTCAGGATTGGGCTTTTTCCCTGACACCTGGGGATCCTGTTTTGAGTGATGTTGATGCATTTTTTCAGGCTTTGGGGTTATTGTACGATGAGCCTAATGTCACTGATCAAGCTGAAAAAGCCTTGTTGGCATTAAATCAGGGGCTTGATGACGCTGAGTTATACTGTCAGAGATTCCGTAGGTGGGCAGTCCTGACCAAGTGGAATGACGACGCTTTGGCGGCCCTTTTTCGGAAGGGTCTGTCAGATAATGTAAAGGATGTTATGGTGGGATTCCCTGTCCCTCTGGTCTCAATGATTCTATGTCATTAGCGATTCAAATTGACAGACGTTTGCGTGAGCGAGAAGTATGCGTGGAATAGTGTTGCCTTGTGAACCTGCTTCTGAATCCATGCAGTGTGATAGAGTGGTGTCTGGGGCACAGCGTCATGAGTTTTCGAAAGCGCAATGGGTTATGTTTCTACTGTGGTGATGCCTCTCATGCTATTTCAGTCTGCCCTAAGCGGGGAAGACGTTTTGCACGCTCAGTTGTCTTGGGTAGTGTTCAGACTAAGTTTTTATTAACTGTCACTCTGATATGCTCTCTGTCCTCATTTTCTGCTCAGGCTTTCGTTGATTCTGGAGCAGCTATTAACCTGATGGATTATGATTTTGCTAAACGTTGTGGGTTTCCCTTGATACCCTACGGAAGTCTATTCCCTACTGGGGATCGATTCTACCCCTTTGGCTGAGAATAAACCTCAGTTCTCTACTCAGGTGATAATGAGGGTTGAACCTGATCATCAAGAGTGCTGCAAATTTTTGGTTCTGTATAATCTGCATGATATTATCGTACTGGGTTTCCCTTGGTTACAGTCTCATAATCCTTTTTGGATTGGAAATCTGTGTCTGTAACCAGTTGGGGCTGCCAATGTGTTAATACCAACACTCCTGTTTTTTCTGCCTCCCCCCAGGCTCAGGATGTTCCTGACTTTTTGATTGATTTTTCTGATGTATTTAGCGAAAGTAAATCTGCATCCTTGCCTCCCCATAGGAGCTATGACTGCGCTATTGAATTAGTGCCTGGTAGTAAATTCCTAAAGGTCGCCTTTTTAACTTGTCTGTACCTGAACATGACGCTATGCGGTCTTATATCAAGGAGTCATTGGAGAAGGGTCATATCAGACCATCCTCTTCACCCTTAGGTGCCGGTTTTTTCTTTGTGGCCAAAAAGGATGGTTCATTAAGGCCGTGTATTGATTATCGTCTTTTGAACAATATTACTGTGAAATATCAATACCCGTTACCCTTGATTTCTGACCTGTTTTCCAGGGTGAAAAACGCTACTTGGTTTACCAAGCTTGACCTCAGGGGGGCATATAACCTTATTCGCATTAAGCACGGGGATGAATGGAAGACGGCATTCAATACCCCGGAGGGGCATTTTGAGTACCTTGTGATGCCCTTTGGGCTCACTAATGCTCCTTCTGTCTTCCAGTCCTTCATGAATGACATTTTCAGGGATTTTGTGGATAAATTTCTATTGTTTATTTGGATGATATCTTGATTTTTTCTAATGACTGGGACTCTCATGTGAAACATGTTCGAACTGTATTCCAGATTTTGAGAGAGAATGCTCTGTATGTGAAGGGATCAAAGTGTCTTTTTGGCGTACAGAGGATCTCATTTCTGGGATTCATTTTGTCCCCATCTGTTATTGAAATGGACCCGGTCAAGGTTCAGGCCATCTGTGATTGGGTCCAACCTACTTCATTAAAGGCTCTTCAAAGATTTTTGGGTTTTGCCAATTTTTATCGTAAATTTATTGGTAATTTCTCGGTTATTGTTAAACCATTAACTGATTTGACCAAAAAGGGTTCTGATGTGGTGAATTGGCCTCCTGAGGCAGTCTCTGCATTTCAGGAACTTAAGCAGAGATTCACTTCTGCTCCTGTTCTACGGCAGCCTGATGTTTCTCTGCCATTTCAGGTGGAGGTTGATGCCTCTGAAATTGGGGCAGGTGCCGTTTTGTCCCAAAAAGATCCAGAGACCTCTAAAAGTAACCCTTGTGCCTTTTTCTCTCGAAAATTTTCTCCTACTGAACGTAATTATGACATGGGTAATCGGGAGTTATTGGCCATGAAGTGGGCTTTTGAAGAGTGGAGACATTGGCTGGAGGGAGCCAAACATCGGGTGGTGGTCCTTACTGACCATAAGAATCTGGTTTATCTGGAATCTGCTGGGCGACTCAATCCTAGACAGGCCAGGTGGGCCTTGTTTTTCACACGTTTTAATTTTGTGGTTTCCTTTCTTCCTGGCACTAAGAATGTTAAGGCGGATGCCCTCTCGAGGAGCTTCCTTGCGGACTCTCCTGAGTTATCTGATTCTTCTGTTATTTTGAAAGAGGGTGTAGTTCTTTCCGCCACTCACCTAATTTGAGACTTGCTCTGGAGGGGTGTCAGGAGGATAGGCCCGAGCGCTGCCCTGTTGGAAAATTGTTTGTCCCAGACCAGTGGAAAAAGAGTGTGATGTCTGAGATTCATTGTTCCACGTTGGCTGGGCATCCCGGAATTTTTGGTACCAGAGACTTGGTTAGTCGGTCCTTTTGGTGGCCTACCTTGTCTCGTGATGTCAGGGAATTTGTGCAGTCCTGCGGGACTTGCTCTCGCTCCAAGCCTTGCTCTCGCTCTAGTGGTTTGTTGATGCCATTGCCTGTGCCCAAGAGACCATGGACCCATATCTCTATGGATTTCATTTCCGACCTTCCTGTTTCTCAGAGAATGACCGCCATCTGGGTGATTTGTGATAGGTTTTCCAAGATGATACATCTTGTGCCATTACCTAAGTTGCCTTCCTCCTCTGAATTGGTGCCGTTGTTCCTTCAGCACGTGGTTCGTTTACACGGCATTCCTGAGAACATAGTGTCTGACAGAGGAGTCCAGTTTGTTTCCAGATTTTGGAGGACTTTTTGTTCTAAACTGGGTGTTCAATTGTCTTTCTCCTCGGCATTTCATCCTCAGACCAATGGTCAAACTGAGAGAACAAACCAGACATTGGAGACTTATCTAAGATGCTTTGTGTCTGCTGATCAGGATGACTGGGTCTCTTTTTTGCCTTTGGCTGAGTTTGCTCTTAATAATAGGGCTAGCTCTGCCACTTTGATGTCTCCGTTTTTCCGTAATTCTGGGTTTCACCCTCGATTTTCTTCAGGACAGACGGAGGCTTCTGTCTGTCCAGGTGTTGACTCTGTTGTGGAGCGTATGCAACAGATTTGGGACCAGGTAGTGGAGAGGTTGTCCCTCTCTCAGGAGAGGGCCCAGCGGTTTGCTAACCGGCATAGGACTGATGGTCCTCGATTTAAAGTAGGGGACTTGGTCTGGTTGTCCTCAAAAAATATTCCTATGAGAGTAGCATCTACTAAATTTAAGCCTAGGTTCATTGGACCTTATAAGATCATGGAGATTCTTAATCCTGTTTCTTTTCGTTTGCTTATTCCAGGGACATTTAAGATCCATAACGTGTTCCACAAGTCCTTATTGAAGAGGTTTGTTGAGCCAGTGGTTCCTGCTGCTGTGCCTCCTGACCCTGTTTTGGTTGAGGGCAATCTGGAGTATGAGGTTGAGAAAATATTAGATTCTCGTTTTTCTAGACGGAAACTCCAGTATTTGGTTAAGTGGAGAGGTTATGGTCAGGAAGACAATTCTTGGGTGTTTGCTTCGGACATCCATGCTAGGAGACTCATCCGTGCGTACCATAGAACTCATCCTGACCGACCTGGTTGCTCAAATGAGGGTTCGGTGACCCCTCCTCAAGGGGGGGGTACTGTTGTGAATGGGCTTGAGATGAGTTCTGAGCAGAGGCTCCCTCTGGTGGTTACAAGCGGTACTGATCTGTCCAGTGAAGATTGTGAAGATTGTGAGGATTGGGAATCAGGTGTTACTGACTGGTCTTATATAAGGGAGTCACCTTCCCATCAGGGTTGCCAGTGATCAATTGTTCTGGTCTCTATCCTTGATTCCTGTTTCCCTTGTAGCCTGCTGTGTCGTGTCTGCATCTCCTGCTAACAGATAAGACATTTTCTTCTTTTTGTTTTTGTGCTTGATTTTTGCATTTTGTCCTGCACTTCTGTGGGGGCTTTCAGGGTCCCCTCCGGGGGCTTTTGCCCTCTCTGTTTAGTTCAGCCACTGATGTTTGTACTTTTGCTTTTTCCAGTTTTTTCAGTGGCTGCTGTTTTGATTTTGTTACACCAGAGAACTAATTTAGGTGGTAGAGGTCGTGTGATCTCAGGTGTTTTTGAAATTAGTAGAGTTGGTGCTTTTCAGGGTTTTCTGGGATTGCAGTAAGTACCCTTCCTATCCTTTTCTATTTAGTTAGTTTGGGCCCCAACGTTTGCTCATACTATTTTCTGTCTTTGTCAGTATTTCTTCTTGTCTAGCCGCCATTACATGTTTGGGGGCTTTCTATTATCTTTGGGGTTCTGCTCCGGGGCAGATAGCTTTCCTATATCTATCTTTAGGTGTAGTTAGTTTCTCAGGCTGTGACGAGGCGTCTAGGACCAACGTAGGAACGCTCCACGGCTGCCTCTAGTTGTTGTGGTTAGTCAGGGTACTGCAATCTCATAGATTCCAACTGCTCTGGTGTATTGCCTTTTTTGCCTGCACTCCTCAGCTACTGAAACATAACAGTATCACCGGCCTAAAATTTAAAATTGTATGGTACTCACAGAAGGGAAAAAATTTGTGAAAGAAAAAACGGTTGTCAGAGTTGTCAGAGATATTTTTCTGTTTGTTGCATTTTTTTTTTTTTCCCTCTTTATCTCTGGGTGCTGGGGAGGATTTTTTCTCTCAATGGAGTTTGCACAGTTGTCTGGCCGTGTGGATCAGCTTGCCACTGAGGTTCAGAGTATTGCTGCATATCTTGCTAGGTTGCCTGTTGTGGAACCTAGGATTCCCATGCCAGATTTGTTTTTAGGGGATCGAGCTAAGTTTCAGAATTTCAAAATAATTGTAAATTGTTTTTTGCCTTAAAATCTAAGTCCTCAGGGAACGCAGCGCAGCAGGTTCAAATTGTCATCTCTCTCCTGCGCGGCGATCCTCAGGATTGGGCTTTTTCCCTGACACCTGGGGATCCTGTTTTGAGTGATGTTGATGCATTTTTTCAGGCTTTGGGGTTATTGTACGATGAGCCTAATGTCACTGATCAAGCTGAAAAAGCCTTGTTGGCATTAAATCAGGGGCTTGATGACGCTGAGTTATACTGTCAGAGATTCCGTAGGTGGGCAGTCCTGACCAAGTGGAATGACGACGCTTTGGCGGCCCTTTTTCGGAAGGGTCTGTCAGATAATGTAAAGGATGTTATGGTGGGATTCCCTGTCCCCTCTGGTCTCAATGATTCTATGTCATTAGCGATTCAAATTGACAGACGTTTGCGTGAGCGAAGAAGTATGCGTGGAATAGTGTTGCCTTGTGAACCTGCTTCTGAATCCATGCAGTGTGATAGAGTGGTGTCTGGGGCACAGCGTCATGAGCTTTGAAAGCGCAATGGGTTATGTTTCTACTGTGGTGATGCCTCTCATGCTATTTCAGTCTGCCCTAAGCGGGGAAGATGTTTTGCACGCTCAGTTGTCTTGGGTAGTGTTCAGACTAAGTTTTTATTAACTGTCACTCTGATATGCTCTCTGTCCTCATTTTCTGCTCAGGCTTTCGTTGATTCTGGAGCAGCTATTAACCTGATGGATTATGATTTTGCTAAACGTTGTGGGTTTCCCTTGATACCCCTACGTAAGTCTATTCCCCTACTGGGGATCGATTCTACCCCTTTGGCTGAGAATAAACCTCAGTTCTCTACTCAGGTGATAATGAGGGTTGAACCTGATCATCAAGAGTGCTGCAAATTTTTGGTTCTGTATAATCTGCATGATATTATCGTACTGGGTTTCCCTTGGTTACAGTCTCATAATCCTTTTTTGGATTGGAAATCTGTGTCTGTAACCAGTTGGGGCTGCCAATGTGTTAATACCAACACTCCTGTTTTTTCTGCCTCCCCCCAGGCTCAGGATGTTCCTGACTTTTTGATTGATTTTTCTGATGTATTTAGCGAAAGTAAATCTGCATCCTTGCCTCCCCATAGGAGCTATGACTGCGCTATTGAATTAGTGCCTGGTAGTAAATTCCCTAAAGGTCGCCTTTTTAACTTATCTGTACCTGAACATGACGCTATGCGGTCTTATATCAAGGAGTCATTGGAGAAGGGTCATATCAGACCATCCTCTTCACCCTTAGGTGCCGGTTTTTTCTTTGTGGCCAAAAAGGATGGTTCATTAAGGCCGTGTATTGATTATCGTCTTTTGAACAATAGTACTGTGAAATATCAATACCCGTTACCCTTGATTTCTGACCTGTTTTCCAGGGTGAAAAACGCTACTTGGTTTA
Source organism: Oophaga sylvatica (assembly GCA_033576555.1). Taxonomy (NCBI): domain Eukaryota; kingdom Metazoa; phylum Chordata; class Amphibia; order Anura; family Dendrobatidae; genus Oophaga; species Oophaga sylvatica. The sequence goes on from JARQOD010000001.1 coordinate 511,728,296, forward strand.
CCAAGCTTGACCTCAGGGGGGCATATAACCTTATTCGCATTAAGCACGGGGATGAATGGAAGACGGCATTCAATACCCCGGAGGGGCATTTTGAGTACCTTGTGATGCCCTTTGGGCTCACTAATGCTCCTTCTGTCTTCCAGTCCTTCATGAATGACATTTTCAGGGATTTTGTGGATAAATTTCTAATTGTTTATTTGGATGATATCTTGATTTTTTCTAATGACTGGGACTCTCATGTGAAACATGTTCGAACTGTATTCCAGATTTTGAGAGAGAATGCTCTGTATGTGAAGGGATCAAAGTGTCTTTTTGGCGTACAGAGGATCTCATTTCTGGGATTCATTTTGTCCCCATCTGTTATTGAAATGGACCCGGTCAAGGTTCAGGCCATCTGTGATTGGGTCCAACCTACTTCATTAAAGGCTCTTCAAAGATTTTTGGGTTTTGCCAATTTTTATCGTAAATTTATTGGTAATTTCTCAGTTATTGTTAAACCATTAACTGATTTGACCAAAAAGGGTTCTGATGTGGTGAATTGGCCTCCTGAGGCAGTCTCTGCATTTCAGGAACTTAAGCAGAGATTCACTTCTGCTCCTGTTCTACGGCAGCCTGATGTTTCTCTGCCATTTCAGGTGGAGGTTGATGCCTCTGAAATTGGGGCAGGTGCCATTTTGTCCCAAAAAGATCCAGAGACCTCTAAAAGTAACCCTTGGCCTTTTTCTCTCGAAAATTTTCTCCTACTGAACGTAATTATGACGTGGGTAATCGGGAGTTATTGGCCATGAAGTGGGCTTTTGAAGAGTGGAGACATTGGCTGGAGGGAGCCAAACATCGGGTGGTGGTCCTTACTGACCATAAGAATCTGGTTTATCTGGAATCTGCCGGGCGACTCAATCCTAGACAGGCCAGGTGGGCCTTGTTTTTCACACGTTTTAATTTTGTGGTTTCCTTTCTTCCTGGCACTAAGAATGTTAAGGCGGATGCCCTCTCGAGGAGCTTCCTTGCGGACTCTCCTGAGTTATCTGATTCTTCTGTTATTTTGAAAGAGGGTGTAGTTCTTTCCGCCATCTCACCTAATTTGAGACTTGCTCTGGAGGGGTGTCAGGAGGATAGGCCCGAGCGCTGCCCTGTTGGAAAATTTTTTGTCCCGGACCAGTGGAAAAAGAGTGTGATGTCTGAGATTCATTGTTCCACGTTGGCTGGGCATCCCGGAATTTTTGGTACCAGAGACTTGGTTAGTCGGTCCTTTTGGTGGCCTACCTTGTCTCGTGATGTCAGGGAATTTGTGCAGTCCTGCGGGACTTGCTCTCGCTCCAAGCCTTGCTCTCGCTCTAGTGGTTTGTTGATGCCATTGCCTGTGCCCAAGAGACCATGGACCCATATCTCTATGGATTTCATTTCCGACCTTCCTGTTTCTCAGAGAATGACCGCCATCTGGGTGATTTGTGATAGGTTTTCCAAGATGATACATCTTGTGCCATTACCTAAGTTGCCTTCCTCCTCTGAATTGGTGCCGTTGTTCCTTCAGCACGTGGTTCGTTTACACGGCATTCCTGAGAACATAGTGTCTGACAGAGGAGTCCAGTTTGTTTCCAGATTTTGGAGGACTTTTTGTTCTAAACTGGGTGTTCAATTGTCTTTCTCCTCGGCATTTCATCCTCAGACCAATGGTCAAACTGAGAGAACAAACCAGACATTGGAGACTTATCTAAGATGCTTTGTGTCTGCTGATCAGGATGACTGGGTCTCTTTTTTGCCTTTGGCTGAGTTTGCTCTTAATAATAGGGCTAGCTCTGCCACTTTGATGTCTCCGTTTTTCCGTAATTCTGGGTTTCACCCTCGATTTTCTTCAGGACAGACGGAGGCTTCTGTCTGTCCAGGTGTTGACTCTGTTGTGGAGCGTATGCAACAGATTTGGGACCAGGTAGTGGAGAGGTTGTCCCTCTCTCAGGAGAGGGCCCAGCGGTTTGCTAACCGGCATAGGACTGATGGTCCTCGGTTTAAAGTAGGGGACTTGGTCTGGTTGTCCTCAAAAAATATTCCTATGAGAGTAGCATCTCCTAAATTTAAGCCTAGGTTCATTGGACCTTATAAGATCATGGAGATTCTTAATCCTGTTTCTTTTCGTTTGCTTCTTCCAGGGACATTTAAGATCCATAACGTGTTCCACAAGTCCTTATTGAAGAGGTTTGTTGAGCCAGTGGTTCCTGCTGCTGTGCCTCCTGACCCTGTTTTGGTTGAGGGCAATCTGGAGTATGAGGTTGAGAAAATATTAGATTCTCGTTTTTCTAGACGGAAACTCCAGTATTTGGTTAAGTGGAGAGGTTATGGTCAGGAAGACAATTCTTGGGTGTTTGCTTCGGACATCCATGCTAGGAGACTCATCCGTGCGTACCATAGAACTCATCCTGACCGACCTGGTTGCTCAAATGAGGGTTCGGTGACCCCTCCTCAAGGGGGGGACTGTTGTGAATGGGCTTGAGATGAGTTCTGAGCAGAGGCTCCCTCTGGTGGTTACAAGCGGTACTGATCTGTCCAGTGAAGATTGTGAAGATTGTGAGGATTGGGAATCAGGTGTTACTGACTGGTCTTATATAAGGGAGTCACCTTCCCATCAGGGTTGCCAGTGATCAATTGTTCTGGTCTCTATCCTTGATTCCTGTTTCCCTTGTAGCCTGCTGTGTCGTGTCTGCATCTCCTGCTAACAGATAAGACATTTTCTTCTTTTTGTTTTTGTGCTTGATTTTTGCATTTTGTCCTGCACTTCTGTGGGGGCCTTCAGGGTCCCCTCCGGGGGCTTTTGCCCTCTCTGTTTAGTTCAGCCACTGATGTTTGTACTTTTGCTTTTTCCAGTTTTTTCAGTGGCTGCTGTTTTGATTTTGTTACACCAGAGAACTAATTTAGGTGGTAGAGGTCGTGTGATCTCAGGTGTTTTTGAAATTAGTAGAGTTGGTGCTTTTCAGGGTTTTCTGGGATTGCAGTAAGTACCCTTCCTATCCTTTTCTATTTAGTTAGTTTGGGCCCCAACGTTTGCTCATACTATTTTCTGTCTTTGTCAGTATTTCTTCTTGTCTAGCCGCCATTACATGTTTGGGGCTTTCTATTATCTTTGGGGTTCTGCTCCGGGGCAGATAGCTTTCCTATATCTATCTTTAGGTGTAGTTAGTTTCTCAGGCTGTGACGAGGCGTCTAGGACCAACGTAGGAACGCTCCACGGCTGCCTCTAGTTGTTGTGGTTAGTCAGGGTACTGCAATCTCATAGATTCCAACTGCTCTGGTGTATTGCCTTTTTTCGCCTGCACTCCTCAGCTACTGAAACATAACAGTATCACCGGCCTAAAATTTAAAATTGTATGGTACTCACAGAAGGGAAAAAATTTGTGAAAGAAAAAACGGTTGTCAGAGTTGTCAGAGATATTTTTCTGTTTGTTGCATTTTTTTTTTTTTTTCCCTCTTTATCTCTGGGTGCTGGGGAGGATTTTTTCTCTCAATGGAGTTTGCACAGTTGTCTGGCCGTGTGGATCAGCTTGCCACTGAGGTTCAGAGTATTGCTGCATATCTTGCTAGGTTGCCTGTTGTGGAACCTAGGATTCCCATGCCAGATTTGTTTTTAGGGGATCGAGCTAAGTTTCAGAATTTCAAAAATAATTGTAAATTGTTTTTTGCCTTAAAATCTAAGTCCTCAGGGAACGCAGCGCAGCAGGTTCAAATTGTCATCTCTCTCCTGCGCGGCGATCCTCAGGATTGGGCTTTTTCCCTGACACCTGGGGATCCTGTTTTGAGTGATGTTGATGCATTTTTTCAGGCTTTGGGGTTATTGTACGATAAGCCTAATGTCACTGATCAAGCTGAAAAAGCCTTGTTGGCATTAAATCAGGGGCTTGATGACGCTGAGTTATACTGTCAGAGATTCCGTAGGTGGGCAGTCCTGACCAAGTGGAATGACGACGCTTTGGCGGCCCTTTTTCGGAAGGGTCTGTCAGATAATGTAAAGGATGTTATGGTGGGATTCCCTGTCCCCTCTGGTCTCAATGATTCTATGTCATTAGCGATTCAAATTGACAAACGTTTGCGTGAGCGAAGAAGTATGCGTGGAATAGTGTTGCCTTGTGAACCTGCTTCTGAATCCATGCAGTGTGATAGAGTGGTGTCTGGGGCACAGCGTCATGAGCTTTGAAAGCGCAATGGGTTATGTTTCTACTGTGGTGATGCCTCTCATGCTATTTCAGTCTGCCCTAAGTGGGGAAGATGTTTTGCACGCTCAGTTGTCTTGGGTAGTGTTCAGACTAAGTTTTTATTAACTGTCACTCTGATATGCTCTCTGTCCTCATTTTCTGCTCAGGCTTTCGTTGATTCTGGAGCAGCTATTAACCTGATGGATTATGATTTTGCTAAACGTTGTGGGTTTCCCTTGATACCCCTACGGAAGTCTATTCCCCTACTGGGGATCGATTCTACCCCTTTGGCTGAGAATAAACCTCAGTTCTCTACTCAGGTGATAATGAGGGTTGAACCTGATCATCAAGAGTGCTGCAAATTTTTGGTTCTGTATAATCTGCATGATATTATCGTACTGGTTTCCCTTGGTTACAGTCTCATAATCCTTTTTTGGATTGGAAATCTGTGTCTGTAACCAGTTGGGGCTGCCAATGTGTTAATACCAACACTCCTGTTTTTTCTGCCTCCCCCCAGGCTCAGGATGTTCCTGACTTTTTGATTGATTTTTCTGATGTATTTAGCGAAAGTAAATCTGCATCCTTGCCTCCCCATAGGAGCTATGACTGCACTATTGAATTAGTGCCTGGTAGTAAATTCCCTAAAGGTCGCCTTTTTAACTTGTCTGTACCTGAACATGACGCTATGCGGTCTTATATCAAGGAGTCATTGGAGAAGGGTCATATCAGACCATCCTCTTCACCCTTAGGTGCCGGTTTTTTTCTTTGTGGCCAAAAAGGATGGTTCATTAAGGCCGTGTATTGATTATCGTCTTTTGAACAATAGTACTGTGAAATATCAATACCCGTTACCCTTGATTTCTGACCTGTTTTCCAGGGTGAAAAAACGCTACTTGGTTTACCAAGCTTGACCTCAGGGGGGCATATATCCTTATTCGCATTAAGCACGGGGATGAATGGAAGACGGCATTCAATACCCCGGAGGGGCATTTTGAGTACCTTGTGATGCCCTTTGGGCTCACTAATGCTCCTTCTGTCTTCCAGTCCTTCATGAATGACATTTTCAGGGATTTTGTGGATAAATTTCTAATTGTTATTTGGATGATATCTTGATTTTTTCTAATGACTGGGACTCTCATGTGAAACATGTTCGAACTGTATTCCAGATTTTGAGAGAGAATGCTCTGTATGTGAAGGGATCAAAGTGTCTTTTTGGCGTACAGAGGATCTCATTTCTGGGATTCATTTTGTCCCCATCTGTTATTGAAATGGACCCGGTCAAGGTTCAGGCCATCTGTGATTGGGTCCAACCTACTTCATTAAAGGCTCTTCAAAGATTTTTGGGTTTTGCCAATTTTTATCGTAAATTTATTGGTAATTTCTCAGTTATTGTTAAACCATTAACTGATTTGACCAAAAAGGGTTCTGATGTGGTGAATTGGCCTCCTGAGGCAGTCTCTGCATTTCAGGAACTTAAGCAGAGATTCACTTCTGCTCCTGTTCTACGGCAGCCTGATGTTTCTCTGCCATTTCAGGTGGAGGTTGATGCCTCTGAAATTGGGGCAGGTGCCATTTTGTCCCAAAAAGATCCAGAGACCTCTAAAAGTAACCCTTGTGCCTTTTTCTCTCGAAAATTTTCTCCTACTGAACGTAATTATGACGTGGGTAATCGGGAGTTATTGGCCATGAAGTGGGCTTTTGAAGAGTGGAGACATTGGCTGGAGGGAGCCAAACATCGGGTGGTGGTCCTTACTGACCATAAGAATCTGGTTTATCTGGAATCTGCCGGGCGACTCAATCCTAGACAGGCCAGGTGGGCCTTGTTTTTCACACGTTTTAATTTTGTGGTTTCCTTTCTTCCTGGCACTAAGAATGTTAAGGCGGATGCCCTCTCGAGGAGCTTCCTTGCGGACTCTCCTGAGTTATCTGATTCTTCTGTTATTTTGAAAGAGGGTGTAGTTCTTTCCGCCATCTCACCTAATTTGAGACTTGCTCTGGAGGGGTGTCAGGAGGATAGGCCCGAGCGCTGCCCTGTTGGAAAATTGTTTGTCCCGGACCAGTGGAAAAAGAGTGTGATGTCTGAGATTCATTGTTCCACGTTGGCTGGGCATCCCGGAATTTTTGGTACCAGAGACTTGGTTAGTCGGTCCTTTTGGTGGCCTACCTTGTCTCGTGATGTCAGGGAATTTGTGCAGTCCTGCGGGACTTGCTCTCGCTCCAAGCCTTGCTCTCGCTCTAGTGGTTTGTTGATGCCATTGCCTGTGCCCAAGAGACCATGGACCCATATCTCTATGGATTTCATTTCCGACCTTCCTGTTTCTCAGAGAATGACCGCCATCTGGGTGATTTGTGATAGGTTTTCCAAGATGATACATCTTGTGCCATTACCTAAGTTGCCTTCCTCCTCTGAATTGGTGCCGTTGTTCCTTCAGCACGTGGTTCGTTTACACGGCATTCCTGAGAACATAGTGTCTGACAGAGGAGTCCAGTTTGTTTCCAGATTTTGGAGGACTTTTTGTTCTAAACTGGGTGTTCAATTGTCTTTCTCCTCGGCATTTCATCCTCAGACCAATGGTCAAACTGAGAGAACAAACCAGACATTGGAGACTTATCTAAGATGCTTTGTGTCTGCTGATCAGGATGACTGGGTCTCTTTTTTGCCTTTGGCTGAGTTTGCTCTTAATAATAGGGCTAGCTCTGCCACTTTGATGTCTCCGTTTTTCCGTAATTCTGGGTTTCACCCTCGATTTTCTTCAGGACAGACGGAGGCTTCTGTCTGTCCAGGTGTTGACTCTGTTGTGGAGCGTATGCAACAGATTTGGGACCAGGTAGTGGAGAGGTTGTCCCTCTCTCAGGAGAGGGCCCAGCGGTTTGCTAACCGGCATAGGACTGATGGTCCTCGGTTTAAAGTAGGGGACTTGGTCTGGTTGTCCTCAAAAATATTCCTATGAGAGTAGCATCTCCTAAATTTAAGCCTAGGTTCATTGGACCTTATAAGATCATGGAGATTCTTAATCCTGTTTCTTTTCGTTTGCTTCTTCCAGGGACATTTAAGATCCATAACGTGTTCCACAAGTCCTTATTGAAGAGGTTTGTTGAGCCAGTGGTTCCTGCTGCTGTGCCTCCTGACCCTGTTTTGGTTGAGGGCAATCTGGAGTATGTGGTTGAGAAAATATTAGATTCTCATTTTTCTAGATGGAAACTCCAGTATTTGGTTAAGTGGAGAGGTTATGGTCAGGAAGACAATTCTTGGGTGTTTGCTTCGGACATCCATGCTAGGAGACTCATCCGTGCGTACCATAGAACTCATCCTGACCGACCTGGTTGCTCAAATGAGGGTTCGGTGACCCCTCCTCAAGGGGGGGGTACTGTTGTGAATGGGCTTGAGATGAGTTCTGAGCAGAGGCTCCCTCTGGTGGTTACAAGCGGTACTGGTCTGTCCAGTGAAGATTGTGAAGATTGTGAGGATTGGGAATCAGGTGTTACTGACTGGTCTTATATAAGGGAGTCACCTTCCCATCAGGGTTGCCGGTGATCAATTGTTCTGGTCTCTATCCTTGATTCCTGTTTCCCTTGTAGCCTGCTGTGTCGTGTCTGCATCTCCTGCTAACAGATAAGACATTTTCTTCTTTTTGTTTTTGTGCTTGATTTTTGCATTTTGTCCTGCACTTCTGTGGGGGCCTTCAGGGTCCCCTCCGGGGGCTTTTGCCCTCTCTGTTTAGTTCAGCCACTGATGTTTGTACTTTTACTTTTTCCAGTTTTTTCAGTGGCTGCTGTTTTGATTTTGTTACACCAGAGAACTAATTTAGGTGGTAGAGGTCGTGTGATCTCAGGTGTTTTTGAAATTAGTAGAGTTGGTGCTTTTCAGGGTTTTCTGGGATTGCAGTAAGTACCCTTCCTATCCTTTTCTATTTAGTTAGTTTGGGCCCCAACGTTTGCTCATACTATTTTCTGTCTTTGTCAGTATTTCTTCTTGTCTAGCCGCCATTACATGTTTGGGGGCTTTCTATTATCTTTGGGGTTCTGCTCCGGGGCAGATAGCTTTCCTATATCTATCTTTAGGTGTAGTTAGTTTCTCAGGCTGTGACGAGGCATCTAGGACCAACGTAGGAACGCTCCACGGCTGCCTCTAGTTGTTGTGGTTAGTCAGGGTACTGCAATCTCATAGATTCCAACTGCTCTGGTGTATTGCCTTTTTTGCCTGCACTCCTCAGCTACCGAAACATAACAGTACGGAGTGCATTTACTGAATATACATTTCAGTAGTTCAACATTTTGGATTTTAAAATAATTTTTCAAGCTGGTATTATAAAATATTCTAATTTACTGAGATAATTACTTTTGGGTTTTCATTGGCTGTAAGCCATAATCATCAACATTAACCCCTTTACACCCAAGGGTGGTTTACACGTTAATGACCGGGCCAATTTTTACAATTCTGACCACTGTCTCTTTATGAGGTTATAACTCTGGAACGCTTCAACGGATCTTCGTGATTCTGAGAATATTTTCTCGTGACATATTTTACTTCACTTTGGTGGTAAAACTTCTTCGATATAACTTGTGTTTATTTTTGAAAAAAATGGATATATGTCGAAAGTTTTGAAAATTTTGCAATTTTCAAACTTTGAATTTTTATTCCTTTAAAACAGAGAAATATGTCACACAAAATAGTTAATAAATAACTTTTCCCACATGTCTACTTTACATCAGCACAATTTTGGAAACAACATTTTTTTTAATTAGTAAGTTATAAGGGTTAAAAGTTGATCAGCGATTTCTCATTTTTACAACAAAATTTACAAAGTCATTTTTTTAGGGACCACCTCACATTCGAAGTCACTTTGAGGGGTCTATATGGCAGAAAATACCCAAAAGTGACACCATTCTTAAAACTGCACCCCTCAAGGTACTCAAAACCACATTCAAGAAGTTTATTAACCCTTCAGGTGCTTCACAGGAGCTGAAGCAACGTGGAAGGAAAAATGAACATTTAACTTTTTAGTCACAAAAATGATCTTTTACAAACTTTTTTTTTATTTTCACAAGGGTAAAAGGAGAAAAAGGACATATAAAGTTGTTGTGCAATTTCTCCTGAGTACGCCAATACCCCATATGTGGGGGGAAACCACTGTTTGGGAGGCACGGCAGTGCTCGTAAGGAAAGGAGCGCTGTTTGACTTTTTCAAACAAAAATTGTCTGGAATTGAGATTGGATGCCATGTCGCATTTGGAGAGTCCCTGTGTACCTAAACAGTGGAAATTCCCCACAAGTGACACCATTTTGGAAACTAGACCCCATAAGGAACTTATCTAGATCTGTTGTGAGCACTTTGAACCCCCAAGTGTTTCACAAAAAATAACACCTGTGTGAAAAAAAAAATTCCACAAAAATGATTTTTTAGTCCCCAGTTTTTAATTTTACTCAAGGAAATTGGACCCCAAAAGTTGTAGTCCACTTTGTCCTGAGTACGCTGATACCCGATATGTGTATGTATATGTTATAACGTTTTGGAATGCAGACGTTGATGGGTGTCATGTTCCGTTTGTAGAGCCCCAGATGTGCCTAAACAGTGCAACCCCCCACAAGTGACCCAATTTTGGAAACTAGACCCCCTAAGGGTCTTATCTAGATCTGTGGTGAGCACTTTGAACCCCCAAGTGCTTCACACAAGTTTATAATGCCTGGGCATGAAAATAAAAAATCCTATTTTTTTCCCACAAAAATGATCTTTTAGTCACCAATTTTTTATTTTCCTAAGGGTAACAGGAGAAATTGGACCCCAAAAGTCATTGTCCAATTTGTCCTGAGTACGCTGATACCCCATATGTGGGGATAAACTACTGTTTGGGCGCAGAGCTCAGAAGGAAGGAGCACTGTTTGACTTTTTCAACGCAGAATTGGCTGGAATTGACATCAGACGCCATGTCACGTTTGGAGAGCCCCTGATGTGCCTAAACAGTGGAAACCCCCCAATTCTAACTCCAACCCTAACCCCAACACACCCCTAAACCTAGTCCCAATCCTAACCACAAACCTAACCCTAACACACCCCTAACCCTAATCCCAACCCTAACCCTAATTCTAACTTTAGCCCCAATCCTAACCCTAACTTTTGCCCCAACCCTAACCCTAATGGGAAAATGGAAATAAATACATTTTTTTAATTTTATTTTTTTCCCTAACTAAGGGGGTGATAAAGGGGGTTTGATTTACTATTTATAGCGGGTTTTTATGTTTGGCAGCTGTCACACGCTAAAAGACGCTTTTTATTGCAAAAACAGGTTTTTGCATCACCACATTTTGAGAGCTATAATTTTTGCATACTTTGGCCCACAGAGTCATGTGAGGTCTTATTTTTTGCGGGACGAGTTGACATTTTTATTGGTACCATTGTTGGGACATGACATTTTTTGATCGCTTTTTATTACGATTTTTGGGAGGTTAGAATGAACAAAAATCAGCAATTCATGAATTTCTTTAGAGGGGCGTTTATACCATTCCACGTTCCACGTACGATTACAGCAATACCTCATTTCTATCTTTTCTTATGTTTTGGCTCTTTTATACAATAAAAACAATTTTATATAAAAATAATTATTTTTGCATCGCTTTATTCTGTGAGCTATAACTTTTTAATTTTTTCGCTGATGATGCTGTATGGCAGCTCGTTTTTTGCGGGACAAGATGATGCTTTCAGTGGTACCATGTTTATTTATATCCGTCTTTTTGATCACGTGTTATTCCACTTTTTGTTCGGCATTATGATGATAAAGCATTGCTTTTTGCTTTTTTTTTTTTAAGGGGTTCACTAAAAGGGTTAGCTAGTGGGACAGTTTTATAGGGCTGGTTGTTATGGACGCGGCGATACCAAATATGTGTACTTTTATTGTGTTTTCTTTTTTATTTACATAAAGAAATGAATTTATTGGGG
>JARQOD010000001.1:511739507-511785933 GCA_033576555.1 Oophaga sylvatica
AGAAAGCCCCCAAACATGTAATGGCGGTTAGACAAGAGGAAATACTGACACAGAAAGAAAATAGAATGAGCAAACGCTGGGGCCCAAACTATCTAAATAGAAAAGGACAGGAAGGGTACTTACTGCAATCCCAGAAAACCCTGAAAAACACCAACTCTACTAATTTCAAAATCACCTGAGATCACACGACCTCTACCACCTAAATTAGCTCTCTGGTGTAACAAAATCAAAACAGCAGCCACTGAAAAAACTGGAAAAAGCAAAAGAACAAAACTCAGTGGCTGAACTAAACTGAGAAGGCAGAAGCCCCCGGAGGGGACCCAGAAGGCCCCCAAAGAAGTGCAGGACAAAATGCAAAAATATAGCAACAACACAAAAGAAGAAAAATTCTTATCTGGTAGCAGGAGATGCAGACACGACACAGCAGGCTACAAGGGAAACTGGAATGAAGGATTCAGACCAGAACAATTGATCACCGGCAACCCTGATGGGAAAATGACTCCCTTATATAAGACCAGTCAGTAACACCTGATTCCCAGTCCTCACAATCTTCACTAGTACCGCTTGTAACCACCAGAGGGAGCCTCTGCTCAGAACTCATCTCAAACCCATTCACAACAGGGAACATTTTTTTTGTTTATTTGGGGATATTTTTTAAATGATTTTTACAGATGTTTATTTTATTTCTTTTTTTTACATTAACCCCGGGGTTGACATCACTGTATAATGTCAGATCGCTGGTCTGACAATTTGCACAGCACTCTGTCAGACCAGCGATCTGACAGACACTGCAGGAGGCTTTCTCATTGGCTGCTCTCAGCAGGCACTGAGGAAGCCGTCTCTGTGCAGGACCCGTAAGGACCCCGCGGCCATCTTGGTTCTGGGGTCCTGCAGGGAGGAGGCCCTTGGCACAGCGCCGTCACATCTCGCTGCTCTGAGGGTCTCAGGGAAGCACTCAGGGAGCCCCCTCCCTGCCCGATGCTTCCCTATGCCTCCGGTACACTGCGATCATGTTTGATTGCAGTGTGCTGGGGGTTAATGTGCCGGGAGTGGTCTGTGACTGCTCCTGGCACATAGTGCTGGGTGTCAGCTGTGATAATCAGCTGACACCCGGCCGCGATCGGACACGATGTGTACTATCCCGTCCATGGTCATACGGGCCCAAGAAAGGGGTTAACAGAGATAAACACTTGAAATAGATCACTCTGTTTGTATTGACTCTATGTAATATATAAGTTTCACTATTCGTATTTAAGAACTGAAATAAATTACCTTTTTGATGATATTCTTATTTTGTCAGATGAACCTGTAAATCACTTCATACATTGACACCATCTGTATTATGCCAGCTGACAGTGACAACATTGAGCTCTTCATCAAATTAGTGCAAAGAAGAACTAAGACATTTCTCACTGTGGTCTGGTGAGACCTCCATACTTCCAACATGGCTGACATGGCCAGTTACCATATACATCTTACCTGATTCTGTGTCCCACCTAATATCTTGGTCATTAATACTCTCTGAAGGGCTTTTTTCTAAGATCCTAAATGGCAAGACATTTTGTCTTTCAGGAGATTGAGAAAGTCTTGTGACAAATCAAGGAATTTATTTAGGAGAACATGACATTAGCTTTGAAGGGAAAACTTATATGTTAAAAGTTATTGGTTGTGGGACATGCTATAAATTTTCCAGTCAAAATAATTCCATCAAAATGCTTTGGTCCTAACCATCTAATGTCAATACTCTGCATTTAGAGGGTTAAAAGGCCCCAAATGAAGGGAAATACCTGCCGCTTCCTGGATCTGCACTTAAACGTAATCAATTCCCATCACTCCTCACACGGCATAAAGTTGACATGACAGAAACATGGGAACCCATCAGGTTGGAGAGGAGAACGTCTTACGAGCTTGGAGAGGCCAGGCAAGGGTGATCAAAGAAATGACATGAGACATATGTCACTAACACCCAAGGCCCCAGTCATATGCACACAGCCTGGGAAGGAAAAGGCTAACTCAGCAGAGTCCAGTAAGTTTATGGAGGTGTCAGATATATGTACACTACTACAGGCAATTTAATTTATGAAAGACAACCTTAAAAAGGTAAAGTGCCATGGGTTATTAAATGGGGATGAGATTTGAAGGCTGTGTCCATTACATCACCATCACATTCTTCCTTTTATCCTTTATGTACAGTATATAACAGAGAACATGGTATCGGTGGTTGTCCTCACTGATCAGGATGAGATATACTATTAACATACCATTTATAAGCAGGATTGGGAACATATCAATAATTCCCTTCCTAGTACACTAATGTGATTTTCTATATGAGCCAGAATAAAAAACTTCATAGTGGTTCACACTTGGCTGCACCTGCATTTCAATGGCCATCACAAGATGCTACTTTCCCCAAGGGAAATTTCTGGCCAGTAACTACTACCTTTGGTGAACACCATCTATTCAAAAAGGCGTCCTTCTCATGAGACAACCCCTTTGAATTGCCAATTCACGTTGTTGGTAATTCCCACAATGTTGTTGGGACATCAAGGATTAGTCATTAGTGGACAATCTCAATTTTCTATTCAACCGGGAGATAGGAGTAAGATATGAAAGGGTTGTAGCTCAGCCACCAAAAGTCATCTGTCACGGGGATACAGTGACAGAGATGGGTCAGAAGATCAGAGTGTCTGGCTACAATTGCACCTACACTGGTTGGATCTGCTTTGCCTTCCAGTTAGCTGTGCATATTTCCCTTGCTCTGTTGTTGCAAGAGTTAAACAGTTCAGTTTGTTTCCTAGAGCTCTCCTTCCTGACTTATCTCAGCTGTTCTGATTTCTCCACTCCCCTCTGGTATAAATGCTCACCTCTTATCTTGAGAAGTTACCAGTGATAGCTTGCTATAACCTGGTTTGGAACTAGAGGTGTGAGCTGTATGTAGAAAGTTTGTCTTGGAGTCGTCCCTGGAGATATCTGTTTGTAAGTTCTTTGAGTGTCTTTCTTTACCTTATCTCCTATTTGGTTTGTCTCACCTTGTTCCTCCACTTTCTTTAGTCTGGGTTTGTGTTGAGTGATTGCTGTTTGTTTTAACCTGTCTGTTTCACTTTGTGTCTTAATGTTAGAGCATGACAAACGTCCCTGCTGCCCTATGCACTAGTCAGAGTTGTTCCCATGGTAAGACAAGGATAGGAACGTAATCATGACACAGGGTGAAAGCACTCATCTATGAACCCTAGGGAGCTTACGGTTGCGCAGGGCAAGTGTCAGGGGTGCCTGGGGCCTCCCTTTAATATTTCCCTAGTAGCAGAACTACCTTTCCCTTCTCTCTTGCCGTGCGCCGTCTTGATTCTGGCAAAAGCGTGACATTATCACTGGCCCCACCTTATTTGGGTCTACAATGGATCCTGTGGCTGCTCTAGTGGAGCAGTTACAAAATATATGGCTGAAGGTGGCAGACCTGCATTCTGTGACATTGCAATGTTCACCTCTGACTCTTGTTTTATCAGCCACTGCTCCCGGGCAACTCCCATCCATGACTAGACTGGCTTTGCCAAATAGATTCTCTGGAGGTCAGAACAAGTTTGGGGTTTTTAGGGAAGCCTGCAATCTGTATTTTAGGTTGCGACCGCATTCCTCTGGTACCGAGGATCAGTGAGTGAGAATTGTTATCTCCCTCCTCCAGGAAAATCACCAAGCCTGTGCTTTCTCCCTTTCCGGTAGGAAGGATTTTTTTAGTGCTCTGGGGCTCATTTATGATGATCCTGACCATGTCCTCATGGCTGAATCTTAAGCAAGGAGACCCGGCAGCTGAGGAGTTATGCTCTGAGTTCCAAAGATGTCCACGGACACCAGGTGGAATGATCCCATTCTCCGGAGATAATTTTGTCAAGGTCTTTCTGAGAAAGTAAAGGATGCTTTTGTCCTGTACGAGACCCCTGTTTCTCTAGCTATTCGTGTTGACGGCCATCTCCGAGAAAGACAAAAGGAGATACAACTATTTACGGGGGGAGGGGAGTCTTTTGCCTTATGAGCCTAGGTCTCATTCCACTGAGGAACCTATGCAGTTGGGGGGGACAACTCGTTGCACTGGTTCTCCAGCAGTTCAGCACAAAAGGGGCGTTTGTTTTTTTTTGTGGTTTTAAGGGTGATTTTGTAGATATTTGCCCTACTTAACCGCAAACAGCCGCCGGAAAATGAAAGAGCCCAGGTTGCTTGAAGGATAGCAACCTGGATGTATATATCTCCTCTGTTGGTAGGTCGCATTTTTTTTGCCCGCCGATCCTATTAGGTGGAAAAAAGGTGTTAATTTCTGCCTTATTGATTAGTGGGGCGGGTTTAATCTGGTTGACGCCTGGTTCATCCAGACCCAGGGCCTAACTGTTCATAAGTTGCCTAAGCCTTGAGTCAGGGGTTTTTCATTCAAGTCGTCCAAGATATCTTCAGATAGGGGCCGTGCACACTAAATTCATCAAATATTCTCAGTGGTTCTTGGCCTTCTTTGGCTGCCGTTATACCATCCTGTAGTGGATTGGCAGGCATGGGAGGTAGTGAGGTGGAGCAATTACTGTCTAAATAACTGCATGAGCTCCTGTATTGCCATGGTCTCTACCAGGTCCTTGCTGAAGTATTTCTCTGTTTTCAAGTATGGGTTTTTGAAACAAGAATCATTCCAGATCTTTTTTATCAGATCATTGGGGCTAAATGGTTTTTAAACTGGATCTTAGGGAAGGGGAGGGAGGGGCTTTAATATTATCCTTATTATGGAGGATGATGAGTGGAAAACGGCCTTTAATACCTCAAGGGGGCACAATGAAAACCTTGTCATGTCATTTGAGCTGACCAATGCCCCCATCATTTTTCAGCATTTTGTAAATTACATTTTCTAATATCTGGCAGGTATATTTGTGGTAGTCTATTTGGAAGACATATCAATTTATTTGCTGGACCTTGAGTCACTCCAGGTAAATGTGAGGCATGTTTTACAGGTACTTAGGGAGAATAAACTCTATGCATGCCAGTGAAACATTATTAAGCTGTCGGGTTATGGGTACTGGCTCTTTAGGTCATGCCTTTAGGTATGTATTGCCCACCCAAATTCTAAGTTACAGAGTGAAATGCAACTTCTGGTTGTATCCCTTCTTCCTAATGCTTCTGCCTCGTCCGCTGTGTGGTCTTATTTCCAGGACAGTTGGCTGAGGTTATAGGTCCCCCACTAGCCTGGTGTATAGTCCTTGCCTTAGTGAGCTCATGAGTGACTGAGAGCCGGACCATGTGTCAGCTAATGCCATTCCCCAGGGGCTAGGGGCTGCTCTGTCCACCTGCGGCCAGCTGTTCCAGTCCTTTGGCTTGCAGTAAATGGGCATGTTAATTAGGGTGGGGGCAGCACACCGACCTTTGGGGGAAGGGATAGATAAAGGCACTTGAAGTCATTCACGCCACACTTAAATTCATAGGAGACTGTAAGTGCAGCAAATCGTGTGGAACTGGAACCTATTACGTCCATGCTGTTTTTATCCGTATTTACCTTCTACTTAGGGAATTAAAGCGAGTGTCCATGTATCTGCTACAGCAAATAAATATAGTCAGATGATAATTTACATATTTTTGGTAATATGAACTATTCATTTTACTATATGCCACTTTTATACTACAACGCTCACGCCCTGACTGGATGGCGTGAGCGAGGGTTGTGGCCCCACTGTGCCACAAACCAGACTACCCTGAAGGGGCATGACTAATCAGCTACCTTGGTGTTCACTGGAGCCTCTAGTGGTAAGGTCAGGCTTGTGCGGCAGGTAGCTGCCAGGTACCGCTCCAGGGCTGTGTCTGGCAGTAGCAGCTGATCCCACTGGGGAACAGAACACTAATGACAGGTGTGGGCAAGTATTGATGGGCTCGACAGGCACTCTGGCAGGCGCGGCTGGCACTCTGGAAGGCAGGCAGGCACGGCTGGCGCTCTGGAAGGCAGGCGGGCATGGCGGGCACTCTGGCAGGCAGGCAGGCACGGTTGGCACTCTGGCAGGCAGGAGGGCACGGTTCGGACTGGAGAGACAGGAACTGATTCAGGAGGGACAGGAACACGGACAGGTACGAGTGGAATATGGGAACAAGTTGGAGCCTGTTCAGACTGGAGGGGCAGGAACTGTTAGGAATCAGTTCTGACTAGAAGGAGAAAGACCCGCAGGGTGCGGAACGGAAGCAGAGCAGAACCCCAAGGTGCGGAGAGCAGAGCTGCAAGGTGCGGAGCGGAGAGCAGAGCCGCAGGGTGCTGAGTGGAGAGCAAAGCCGCAGGGTGTGGAGCAGAGAGCAGAACAGAGCAGCAGGGTGCAGAGCGGAGAGCAGAGCAGAAGGTGTAGACACAAGGCTACATACAGCTGAGTAGGGAAGGAAACAGACAAGGATACAAACTGGTACAAGTAACGGACTTAGTACAGACAAGGACGGACACGGGAACAAGTTCAGGCCAAGGGATTCAGGCCTGGGTATGCAGCCCCCAGGGTGACAAAAACGATACACAAAGAATTCAGGTACAGGCCTGGGTATGCAGCCCCCAGGGTGACAGAGACAAGAGCAGAAATAGGACAGAACCTGGCAACTCAGCAGCAAAAAGCAGACTGAGAGAGTTTGTTGCTCAGGCATCTCCCTATGGGTGGAGATGCCTTAAGTACCCAGTAGCTCTTGGCAGTAGGTTGGGGACATATTAGGAGTGTGCACACTGTCTCTAAAAGACTCAGGAAGTGCAGGCGCCGCCGCCCTAAGCATACAGCCAGGAAGTATGCACACAGCAATGTGGTTCACAGCATGGAGCAGGCAGAAGACAGAACTCACAGCATGGCACAGAGTGGTGAGTAAGATGGTGTGTCAGCCTGATGAGAGATGGGAAGCCATGAAGTGCCACCTGTTGGAAGTAGCGATCCTACAAGTCACAATCAACCCTTTAAAGAGTCTTGTAATATGACTTAGGATAAAAGCCAAATCAGAATCTCAATTTGCAGGCATGGTGTTTTGGGCTATCGGCCCTCGTCAGTGCAAAGCATGAGAACTGATTTGGCAAGGTGAGAGGCTCTGGACTGGGGTCTAAGGGGTAAGGTTTCTCCTGTGGAGAGTGACATACCAGCTCTGGCTTGTCAAGGTAAGGAGGCATATTCGCTGTGCAATGCTCCTCTGGGAAATTTAATATGCAAATTGCCTCTTCAGAAAGAAAGAGGACTTGAACTCTATAGCGCCACCTGTTGGAAGTAGCGATCCTACAAGTCACAATCAACCCTTTAATGAGTCTTGTAATATGACTTAGGATAAAAGCCAAATCAGAATCTCAATTTGCAGACATGGTGTTTTGGGCTATTGGCCCTCGTCAGTGCAAAGTATGAGAACTGATTTGGCTAGGTGAGAGGCTCTGGACTGGAGCCTAAGGGGTAAGGTTTCTCCTTGTGGAGAGTGACATATCACAAGACTGTTATGAATGTTTTAGAAATGAATTCTGAGCAGAAGCTCCCTCTGGTGGTTGCAAACAGTACTGAACCATTCAATGAGGATTGGCAATCAGGAAGTACAGACTGGCTGGATATAAGGGAGGTTTCCCCCCATCATGGTTGCCGGTGATCAACTGTTCTTGTCTCAACGTTGTTTTCTGGTTCACTTGGAAACTTGCTGAGTCTTGCCTCTTCTCCTGCTCTCAGATAAGATATTTTCTGTTTTTTGTTTTTGTGCTTGCCATTTGCATTTTTCTCTGCATTTCTGTGAGGTTGGCCAGGTTCCCCTCCCCGGGGGCTTGGTCTCCTCTCGGTTCCTCTGGAACCACTGTTGTTTGTTCATTTGCCTTTTCCAGTTTTTTCTGTGGCTGCAGCTTAGTTTTGTTACACCAGAGAACTAATTTAGGTGGTAGAGGTCGTGTGATCTCAGGTGTTTTTGCAATTAGTAGCGTTGACTTTTTTAGGGGTTTTTTTTGGAATTGCAGTAAGTATCCTTCCAATCCTTTTCTGTCTAGGCAGATTGGGCCCCAGCGTTTGCTCATACTATTTTCTGTCTGTGTCTGTATTTCCTCTTGTCTAACCGCCATTACATGTTTGGGGGCTTCCTATGTTCTTTGGGGATCTGCTCCGGGGCAGATAGCTTTCCTCTTTCTATCTTTAGGTGTAGTTAGCCTCTCATGCTGTGACGAGGTGTCTAGGACCAACGTAGGAACGCTCCACGGCTGCCTTTAGTTGTGGTGGTTAGTCAGGGTACTGCAATCCAGTAGATTCCAACCTCTCTGGTGTATTGCCGTTTTTGCCTGCTCTCCTCAGCTACCAAAACATAACAGTATCACCGGCCCAAACTGAAAATTATATGGTACTCACAGAAGGGAAAAATAGTGTGGAAAGAAAAAAGTTGTCAGAGTTGTCAGAGATTTTTTTTTTCTGCATTTTTTTTCCCTCTTTTTCTCTGGGTGCTGAGGAGGATTTTTTTTTCTCTCAATGGAGTTTGCACAGTTGTCTGGCCGTGTGGATCAGGTTGCCACTGAAGTTCGGAGTATTGTTACCTATCTTGCAGGGTTGCCGGTTGTGGAACCTAGGATCCTCATGCCAGATTTTTTTTTGGGGGGATCGAGCTAAATTTCTGAATTTCAAAAATAACTGTAAGTTGTTTTTTCCCTTAAAACCTAAGTCCTCAGGGAACGCAGCACAGCAGGTTCAAATTGTCATCTCTCTCCTGCGCGGCGATCCTCAGGATTGGGCTTTTTCCCTGACACCTGGGGACCCTGTTTTGAGTAATGTTGATGCATTTTTTCTGGCTCTGGGGTTATTGTACGATGAACCTAATGTCACTGATCAAGCTGAAAAAACCTTGTTGGCATTAAATCAGGGGCTTGAGGACGCTGAGTTGTACTGTCAGAAATTCCGAAAGTGGGCAATTCTGACCAAATGGAATGATGATGCTTTGGCAGCCCTTTTTCAGAAGGGTCTGTCAGAGAATGTAAAAGATGTTATGGTGGGATTCCCTGCTCCCTCTGGTCTCAATAATTCTATGTCATTAGCGATTCAAATTGACAGACGTTTGCATGAGCGTAGAGGTATGCGTGGAATAGTGTTGCCTTGTGAACCAGCTTCTGAGCCCATGCAGTGTGATGGAGTGGCTTCTGGGGCACAGCATCATGAGTTTCAAAAACGCAATGGGTTATGTTTCTACTGTGGTGATGCCTCTCATGCTATTTCAGTCTGCCCTAAGCGGGGAAGACGTTTTGCACGCTCAGTTGTCTTGGGTAGTGTTCAGACTAAATTTCTGTTGACTGTTACCCTGATTTGCTCCCTGTCCACATTTTCTGCTCAGGCTTTTGTTGATTCAGGAGCAGCTATTAACCTGATGGATTTTGATTTTGCTAAACGTTGTGGGTTTCCCTTGATACCCCTGCGGATGTCTATTCCCCTACTGGGGATTGATTCTACCCCTTTGGCTGAGAATAAACCCCAGTTCTCTACTCAGGTGATAATGAGGGTTGAACCTGATCATCAGGAGAGTTGCAAATTTTTGGTGCTGTATAATCTGCATGACATTATTGTACTAGGTTTTCCTTGGTTGCAGTCTCATAATCCTGTTTTGGATTGGAAATCTGTGTCTGTAACCAGATGGGGCTGCCAATGTGTTAATGCCAACACTCCTGTTTTTTCTGCCTCTCCCCAGGCTCAAGATGTGCCTGACTTTTTGACTGATTTTTCTGATGTGTTTAGCGAAAGTAAATCTGCATCCTTGCCCCCCCATAGGAGCTATGACTGCGCTATTGAATTAGTGCCTGGTAGTAAATTCCCTAAAGGTCGCCTTTTTAACTTGTCTGTACCTGAACATGACGCTATGCGGTCTTATATCAAGGAGTCATTGGAGAAGGGTCATATCAGACCATCCTCTTCACCCTTGGGTGCTGGTTTTTTCTTTGTGGCCAAAAAGGATGGTTCATTAAGGCCGTGTATTATCGTCTCTTGAACAATATCACTGTGAAATATCAATATCCGTTACCCTTGATTTCTGACCTGTTTTCCAGGGTGAAAAGTGCTACTTGGTTTACCAAGCTTGACCTCAGGGGGGCGTATAACCTTATTCGCATTAAGCACGGGGATGAATGGAAGACGGCGTTTAATACACCAGAGGGGCATTTTGAGTACCTAGTGATGCCCTTTGGGCTCACTAATGCTCCTTCCGTCTTCCAGTCCTTCATGAATGACATTTTCAGGGATTTTGTGGATAAATTTCTGATTGTTTATTTGGATGATATCTTGATTTTTTCCAATGACTGGGACTCTCATGTGAAACATGTTCGGACTGTGTTCCAGATTTTGAGAGAGAATGCTCTGTATGTGAAGGGATCAAAGTGTCTTTTTGGCATACAGAGGATCTCATTTCTGGGATTCATTTTGTCTCCATCTGTTATTGAAATGGACCCGGTCAAGGTTCAGGCCGTCTGTGATTGGGTCCAACCTACTTCATTAAAGGGTCTTCAGAGATTCTTGGGTTTTGCCAATTATTATCGTAAATTTATTGGTAATTTCTCTGTTATTGTTAAACCATTGACTGATTTGACCAAAAAGGGTTCTGATGTGGTGAATTGGCCTCCTGAGGCAGTCTCTGCGTTTCAGGAACTTAAACAGAGATTCACTTCTGCTCCTGTTCTACGGCAGCCTGATGTTTCTCTGCCATTTCAGGTGGAGGTTGATGCCTCTGAAATTGGGGCAGGTGCCGTTTTGTCCCAAAGAGATCCTGAGACCTCTAAAAGTAACCCTTGTGCTTTTTTCTCTCGAAAATTTTCTCCAACTGAACGTAATTATGACGTGGGTAATCGGGAGTTATTGGCCATGAAGTGGGCTTTTGAAGAGTGGAGACATTGGCTGGAGGGAGCCAAACATCAGGTGGTGGTCCTCACGAACCATAAGAATCTGGTTTATCTGCAATCAGCCAAGCGACTTAATCCTAGACAGGCCAGGTGGGCCTTGTTTTTCACACGTTTTAATTTTGTGGTTTCCTTTCTTCCTGGCACTAAGAATATTAAGGCGGATGCCGTCTCGAGGAGTTTCCTTGCGGACTCTCCTGCGTTATCTGATCCTGCTGTTATTTTGAAAGAGGGTGTAGTTCTTTCCGCCATCTCGCCCAATTTGAGACTGGCTCTGGAGGGGTGTCAGGAGGATAAACCCGAGCGCTGCCCTGTTGGGAAATTGTTTGTCCCAGACCAGTGAAAGAAGAGTGTGATGTCTGAGATTCATTGTTCCGCATTGGCCGGTCATCCCGGAATTTTTGGTACCAGAGACTTGGTGAGTCGGTCCTTTTGGTGGCCTACTTTGTCTCGTGACGTCAGGGAGTTTGTGCAGTCCTGTGGGACTTGCTCTCGCTCCAAGCCTTGCTCTTGTGGTTTGTTGATGCCATTGCCTGTGCCCAAGAGACCATGGACCCATATCTCTATGGATTTTATTTCCGACCTCCCTGTTTCTCAGAGAATGACCGTTATCTGGATGATTTGTGATAGGTTTTCCAAGATGATACATCTTGTGCCATTACCTAAGTTGCCTTCCTCCTCTGAATTGGTGCCTTTGTTCTTTCAGCACGTGGTTCGGTTACACGGCATTCCTGAGAACATTGTGTCTGACAGAGGAGTCCAGTTTGTTTCCAGATTTTGGAGGACGTTTTGTTCTAAACTTGGTGTTCAATTGTCTTTCTCCTCTGCTTTTCATCCTCAGACCAATGGACAAACTGAGAGAACAAACCAGACATTGGAGACTTATCTGAGATGCTTTGTGTCTGCTGATCAAGATGACTGGGTCTCTTTTTTGCCTTTGGCTGAGTTTGCTCTTAATAATAGGGCAAGCTCTGCCACTTTGATGTCTCCATTTTTCTGCAATTTTGGGTTTCACCCTCGATTATCTTCTGGACAGACGGAGGCTTCTGTCTGTCCGGGTGTTGACTCTGTTGTGGAGCGTATGCAGCAGATTTGGGACCAGGTAGTGGAGAGGTTGTCCCTCTCTCAGGAGAAGGCCCAGCGGTTTGCCAACCGGCATAGGACTGATGGTCCTCGGTTTAAAGTGGGGGACTTGGTCTGGTTATCCTCAAGAAATATCCCTATGAGAGTTGCATCTCCTAAGTTTAAGCCTAGGTTCATTGGACCTTATAAGATCATGGAGACTCTTAATCCTGTTTCCTTTCGTTTTCTGCTTCCAGGGACATTTAAGATCCATAACGTGTTCCACAAGTCCTTATTGAAGAGGTTTGTCGAGCCAGTGGTTCCTCTGGCTGCGCCCCCTGACCCTGTTTTGGTTGAGGGCAATCTGGAGTATGTGGCTGAGAAAATATTAGATTCTCGTTTTTCTAGACGGAAACTCCAGTATTTGGTTAAGTGGAGAGGTTATGGTCAGGAGGACAATTCTTGGGTGTTTGCTTCGGACATCCATGCTAGGAGACTGATCTGTGCGTATCACACAGCTCATCCTGACCGACCTGGTTGCACAAATGAGGGTTCGGTGACCCCTCCTCAAGGGGGGGGTACTGTTATGAATGTTTTAGAAGTGAATTCTGAGCATAAGCTCCCTCTGGTGGTTACAAACCGTACTGAACCATTCAGTGAGGATTGGCAATCAGGAAATACAGACTGGCTGGATATAAGGGAGGTTTCCCCCCATCATGGTTGCCGGTGATCAATTTTTCTGTGGCTGCGGCTTAGTTTTGTTACACCAGAGAACTAATTTAGGTGGTAGAGGTCGTGTGATCTCAGGTGTTTTTGCAATTAGTAGCGTTGACTTTTTTTAGGGTTTTTTGGAATTGCATTAAGTATCCTTCCTATCCTTTTCTGTCTAGGTAGATTGGGCCCCAGCGTTTGCTCATACTATTTTCTGTCTGTGTCTGTATTTCCTCTTGTCTAACCGCCATTACATGTTTGGGGGCTTCCTATGTTCTTTGGGGATCTGCTCCGGGGCAGATAGCTTTCCTCTTTCTATCTTTAGGTGTAGTTAGCCTCTCAGGCTGTGACGAGGCGTCTAGGACCAACTTAGGAACGCTCCACGGCTGCCTTTAGTTGTGGTGGTTAGTCAGGGTACTGCAATCCAGTAGATTCCAACCTCTCTGGTGTATTGCCGTTTTTGCCTGCTCTCCTCAGCTACCAAAACATAACACAAGACTTTCAAGGGAAATCCGTGATAGCTGACTGACTGCAGAGGTCATGCCGGAAAACTCAACACCTTCATTGGAGCAACGACTGTGGACCAACAAGTAAGTTTACATTTTTTTTTTTAATTTTACGATTGGCAATTTGTGCTATTAAGAAGGGGTTACTCAGTAGTGGATATCCTCTTGAACCTGACCGCCAGATCATTGCAAAGCCAATGGTTCTTGGAAATGACAAGACAGAACTCATTTGTCCAGGTCACTCCATCTCAGGTGCTACTAAATGTAGATTAGGAAATAGCTATGTGATTCTCACTTCTCTTTCACTCTTGGAAGGGAGATACAAAAACATTTACACAAGTTTTTCCATCTTAGAAGCGTCCTCCAAAGAAAATATAGCAAAACAAAACCAAATGTCAAAATCAATAGGAAAATTAAGTTGTTTTCATCACATCAACCCTTTCTTTCTTCCATCTTTGGCACTTGTTGGACCTACTGCCTTAAAAACACTGGATGACTGAATTCAAGTGCACATAGAACATCTAAAGCTGGTTGGTCCAGCCAAAATTGGTGGCTTCAGACACTCAATGAAGTTTTCACTTTACCTAAGATCTTTCCACCATGATCTTAGTAAGGGCTCTATCTGCTTCGCTTATAAAGATCCATAATATAATGTACATATGGGAGGATCCAGGGTGTTAGAGCCAACCTTAACTCATGCTTGAATTAACCTTAAAGGAAATAATAACCGACCAATAACAATAAGAAAACCTTCATCCCTATATTGAACACCTACAGTAGGCCATCAGCTCTTGACTTTTTTTGGGATAATCCCCTATAATCACTAGTTTGATTTACTTTACCGTATCTTTGGCCAAATCATTCTGCGAAATATCCTTTTTTATGTAAGATTCGACCAGGGGTGTAGTCGTGGCCGGGCCCTCAGTTACATCAGGGCCCTGGCCTCCTCTTACATGAAAATAGTGTCTCCTCCCCAGCATACCTGTGTCTTCTTTTACTGCGCCATTAAGGACTCCTCTGTGTCACTGGGGTCCTTCCGTAGCTGGCTCTGTGATAACTGAGACACAGTCAGGTTCCAATGCAAAACGAAGAACTTTGCTAGGCACACGTTGCAGCGCATTCTTGTCTGATAATGCCACGGAGGCAGCGTGAGGCTGAGGGGTACGAAGAAGTGAGCTCTCCGCTGTCGGTATGGAAAGAGTCGCCCAACGTCGCCCTAGTGTTAGCGGTAGAGTTAGCCTCCTGGGGGGCCAGATGGCAGAATAAGGGGCTTGCTTTCTGGCACATCCAACAGAGGAACAGACCAGCCCCCCAGGGACATGGGTCGGGGCGTACTCACCACCTCCCGATACAGCATCCTGTACACACCCGTCCCGCGACTGCTGCACTCCTCCATGGCTACAGCTGCGCGGTCTGGTTCCAGAAGATGTAGTACCGATCCCTCGGCCTCTGACTCCCAGCGATCCAATTCCGGCTCCCGACGTGAAGATTTCATCTCCCAGCGTGGTGGCTCCCGTCGACAAGAACCTCAGTGACACTCCAATGGTCGCAGCAATCTCGGTTCCGCAGAAGGAAGTCCCAGCCCCCATCGATGTTCCGTCTCCTTAAGAAGCCGTGCCGGCACATACCTCTTTGGTTTGCCATTCGTCCTCGTAGGTGTAAATATGTGCAACTGCACGCAGGTGTTTCTTCTGGACCCCACCCATTTCCAGGTGGGGCCGCCCCAACAATTCCACCCATTTGCTGCGACTCTGTAGGGGAGGCCGTTGTCTTCTTTTCTTCATCCGCACCCACCAGGGGTGGACAAGGGGATATTGACAGGTAGAATTTGGTGCCAGGGCTACACTGTAACGCCCACGAAGGGTGAGGTCCATATCGTCTTCTTCTTCACCGATGCCATTTCCTGCCCTCTCCAAGGCCGCTATGTCATATACTTTTTGAGTTTTAGACAAGTCCATTTTGTTAGTCATGTCCGGTATTCCAGAAATGTCTTCTTCTTTCAATCTTCTAAGCACAACAATCACTTGCACATCTTTCTCTAAAGGCATAACAGTTCCATTTACATTACTTGCCATTTCCAGGACATCCGTTCCTCCTGGATTTTCAACTTCAGTCAGACCCATATTGTCTGCCACCTGCGGAACGACACCGCTCCTTCTCTCTGCACCTTCATTTATGTTAATTTCACTTGCTGTGTCCAATACATAATCTTCCATGGCCACAGCATTTACACATAAATCATCTCTTTTCACGGTTCCTCCGCCTTGCGAGGTAGTCACATCCTGCCAACTACGCAAAGTGTAAGATTCGACCAGGGGAGTAGGCGCTGGTGACCTTCGGTAGATGATTCCGTAATAACTGAGACACAGTCAGGTTCCAATGCAAAACGAAGAACTTTACTAGGCACACTTTGCAGCGCATTCTTGTCAGATACAGGGACAACATCAGGTACCACACAGTTCATATCCTGCACTTTCCCTGTGCTTCCTTCTATGTCCTCCAGTATATTACAGGGTAATAGCACCTTAGTGGTACCGCAGCATTCTCCTTGTCCAGCCTCACTATTTCTGGGGACTCCCTCATCCATTTCCCCCCGAATCTGAGTCCATTTGCCCATGTAATGATCTGCCACATCTTGAACATTCTGCACCCTGTACTTTCTGGACCGTTTCCTTGTTCTCACTCCAAGCTGCTGACACTTCGGTGCTGAACACTGTCCTTTTGTCCCTAAGTGACTCTGAATGGCTGTAAAGCTTCTTATAAAAATGTTATGTGGCTGCTGCAGTGTCCAGGGCCTATGGCCCATCTGGACGTTTCGGGCACTGAGCCCTAACTAATTACTCTACAAAAATGTTCCTGACTTACCACACAGCAGCCCCTCCTACGTTTAACCATTTCTTATCCTAATCTCTAATTACCCATATAATATCCTATAATGCACCCATCTAGTGGCCGGACCTAACCACTACGCTTACCCTAAGTCTAAACATAGATATACTTTACCATGATAAAGAACATGTTGTAATACACATATCTACATGAATAGAAATATACAGTTTACAGACATGGTAATACACATTCAAGTGTAGCAATACCAGTGCAGAACAATAGTAATACGCATTTAGGTGTAGCAGTACCATTCTATCAAAATAGACATTATTCAATCCCCTTACATTTACATACAGATGTACTGCCCAACAACTCAACTATTTAGTCATGGTCAAAGGGCTTTCCTGACAAGAAGGTTCCATAGTGAAAGCTGATGGATCTTAACCTGGAACTGTAGTTCAGCCCAGGAGACTTTTCTGTAGGACCTCATTGGTCTTGTTCACTCTACCCTGTAGATAGCTAGCTCTGTCAGCGGATGGATAAATTGATTTACCAGTGCCAGGCACAGCTGTTACCAAATGTATTGATGTGGCTCTTTAATCAGCTGGTCAATGCAGTTGTCAAAATTCGAACCCCCACCAATTTGATATTGATGATCTGTGGGCATCCTATGGACAGGCCCCTCGATTTCAAAGTGAGTAGTACCCTGCACAGCAGCAGACTCAGGTACCACATCAAGCGCCATGAGTCTGAAGAGTCATCCTTTGTGTTGTCTTTTCAAGCCTTTCGAACCCCAGGGTGGCGTAATTTCACAGCCACTTGACTACACTGTGACAACGTTTTCCACTACCAGTATGATTTAATTTTTTTTTCAAGTGTTCCTCAGGGAAATAGACATTATCAATAATTGATAGGTGACAATCCAGAAGTTCAAAAGTTACCATTTTATTTATTTATTTATGGTATTTTACTCATTTATATACCATTCTCTCCATCTCCATGGTTTAAACTGAAAGACATGGAGTGTAGAAATGATAAGATATTTATTTATTTAGTTATTGCCCAACAATCAGAGCAATCAGTTACTCTGGGTCTAATTACATGGATCAACGGTATCCAGGTGTTACATGTACCAACATTTATTTCAATGGCTACACGGAATACTTCATGTTTTCAGTATTGGTCACTGCAAGAAAAATCAGAAGCCAACAACACCTTCAAAAGCCAGACCATCTGTGATTGGTAGATACCCATTATGGTTCACATAGTAAGAGTTAAAGCCCCAAACACATTAGACTAATGTCGAGCAAACCCACTGGTATAGATGGGTTCAGCCGATGGTTTAATGTGAATAGGGACCCCGGCTGACTGATGGTCATGAGAAATGTCAATAAGGCATGTCCATTTCCAGACTGCCAATTGCATTGTTCAACCGGAGATAAGTCGCTGGCCAATGTATCAGTCGGCAGCTTTCTCATAGAGAATACAGGAGGGATTGGAATATGGGAGAATCACCTGACGAACGATCGGCTGAAGTGTGGTTCAGCCAACAGCCATCTAATGTGTATGGCTAGCTTTAGTGTCAACTTAATCTTACTTGAACATGGGATCTTCTTGAGGTTCAACTAGCATCATTTAAAGATCTATTTTTGTGAAAGAATGGTGTAACAGTCCCTCCTCTTTTACTAGTATGAAAATAAAATGAAAATAAGCATTTTACATTGGATTCTTCTTAGTCCACATAGATGTTTATCAACTGACGCAAAATACATAATTCATTTTTCTTTCCAACTAAGAGCAACAATGACAATGGACCAAGGTCTCCAACCACAAATGATCCAGGTGTCTCCAGGAGAGGGAAACAAAAAAACATTGCCTCTGTTCCAAGTATTTGTAAAGGCTTGCAAGCCTTCAAGAATGGGAGCAACATTGTTAAATAGATCTATTACAAGGATGGCATTAAGCACTTGTGAGACAGTGAAGGAATATGTGGTGAATGAGGTGTATATTTCACCTAAGTACCTTGCTGACTGGTATGAGCGAAATGTGTGGCTTTGTAAACCTGGTGGTAGAGAAGGGTCACTGCACCTGCCATTCAGTACACGCTTGCAGCTCAGACCTGAATCCACTCAGGTGTTGATTAGGAAGCCAGAAGTAGGTGCTTGGGAGCACAGTCAGAGAGCTCATTCAGTCTGGACAAGGGGTCCAGACACAGAAGGTGTCTCCAAGAGTGTGGGAGCTGTCTTTAGCCCGGACACAGGGAGGTGTCCTGGCACAAGGAAGCAGTCTCTAAGAGTGTGAGCTATCTCAGTCTGGGTGCAGGAAGTACCCCGGACATAGGAGTAGTCGCAGTGAGAATCCGTGCGAATAGCGACTGAATAGGAGGTGACCTCTCTCAAGTCTGGACATTGGAGTTGTCTTCGGACATAAAGAGGAGTGTCTGTGAAACTCCATACTGGTAACATATGTGATATGTGTTGTTTTGGGCACAGACTGGTAGAGTCTGGGTCCCGGATAGAGAGGGCCATCTATCTAAGTGTAATTTAGTGGCTAGACAAGCCCAGGTTTTCTGTTTATGATTTGTTTTTATCTGTGTGCTGTGGACTTTAATAAAACTGGTTGCGGCCAGTTTTCACCAAACTGCTGTCTGAATGAACTGTTTCCGTGCCATTCTGTCTACCCAGACAGCGATCCTAGAGCTAAACCCCCCGGAAAGCTTACAATTGGTGAAGAATGCTGGGAAAGCGCAGGGCCTGGTACAGTTAGTGCTGGAGTGTGCATGCAGCACAGTGGCGAGAGACAGCATTAAAGGTGAAGTCTATTGAAATAGCAACAGAAAAAAAAAAAAAAAAGTGTGTCAGCAGAAACGTCTGTTTGGAGCAGTCTTGGAGAGACAGTGGCCCTGATAGGGTCTGCAGAAAGAAAATGTATGCACAGCAAAGCTGAACTTGTTGTGAAAATGACTGTGGAATGTGCAGCAGCAAAAGAAAAGTTTGTGGAGCAGTCTTAAAGAGACAGTAGCCCTAATAGACTTTGCAAAAGAAAAAAAAAAAAAAAAAAAAGTGGTTGCACAGCAAGGCTGAATTTTCTGTGAAAAAAAAGCTGTGTAGTGTGTATGTCTTGAGTGAAGACTGCCGTTGTTAAGACAGAGAAGTCTGACAGCATGGATGACAGCATGGAGGCGCTGTTTGAACAAATGGCACAAGTTAATGTGCAACATAAAACTGCCGTGGTTGAGACAGATGAGTCCGGCAGTATGGAGGAACTCATTGAGTACCTGGCCCAGGCCAGCGAAGCATGGAGCAGAGCATGGAGCAGCAGCGCCTGCAGCACCAGCAGCGCATGCAGGAGGACCGGCAGCAATTCCTGCAGCAGCAGCAGGAGAATAACCGGTTATTTATTGAGCAGATGACAGCACCAAAAAAGGATTTCGGTGTCGCGTCCCGAAGTAATGTTGTGAAGGCACCGGCGTTGTCCGCTATAAAGAAGGCGGTAAGACGGTCCTTGAGAAAAATGACACCTCGTGATGATGTGGAGGTATATCTTACTAGGTTTGAGAGACTGGCAGAGAAGGAGAATCTGCCACTATCTGAATGGGCCATGGCGGTCGTACCCTATCTGATTGGGGAACCCCAAAAAGTCTGGGCTGACCTGAGCAAGCAGGACAGCGAAGACTATGCCAAGTTGAAAGCGGCGATTCTTACCCGGCTGGGTGTTACGGTGACAGCCCGTGCCAGGGGAGTTCGTGACTGGAGATACAGTTGGGAGTCTGCAGTCAGCAGGCTTGATTATGGAGTTGAAAAGGTGATAGTGGACCGCTACACCCAAGCACGTCCTCCTGAGGTACAGCCGTCTGAGAGGTCGTCACTTCGGAGTTCCCGGACGCTGAACTCTCGCGGTAAGAGCGTTCCAGCTGTTGGGGACATGGGGTATGCTGATAAGCGGGTTCAGGCCCGAGGGGACATGTGGGTGGGAGAGTGTGATGGACAGTGTTGGAGCTGGCGTGAAATTGCAGCCAACTGTCCAATAGAGGGGGAGCCTATGTGTTGTGATGATGGCAGATCCCTCTCTCTCTGCGCAGAACCTGTGTGTGTGTCCACCTCAGCCGAAGAGACTGGACCACAGGGGTCCCCGGTGGTTGTAAGTGACTGCCCAGCACAGGCCCTCTTGGACTCAGAGAGTCCAGTGACTTCCGTATGTGACAGCCTGAGTGATAGGGACTTCATCCCTGATAAGCACCTGAGTGTGGTGTACATCCATGAAGACACCAAAGTCTACCCAGAGACTGCCGTGGACTTGGTCCCCAAACTCGGGGAGGTTTCATATGAAGTGGGGGTAGTGAAGACCCTGGTGCACCCCGTTATATGGGGTAATGACTTTCCCCGGTCTAAGGATCTCTGGGGAAAAATGTTTCTGATGGACAGTGTGATGAAGCTCCTACTGAGGGTGCGCAGTCCCGAGGGGCGGAACACAATGCTAGTGGGCCGTTAAACTTATGTGATAATGATGATGACCATGATAATATTGATAATGATAATGATGATCATGATGATGATGACCATGATGAGGATGCTGATATTGATAATGATGATAATGCTAATCATAATAGTGATGATACTGATGATGACCGTGATAAAGATGACATTTCTTTGCAGGTGATGTTGGGAGACGAGGATGGTGGTTCTCGGGAACCGAGTGTCCCTGACCTGCCTGGCTCCTGTGACAATTTTGGGAGTGAGCCGGTGCGAGACCCCACTCTTAAAACGGCACAGGAGAATGTAATTGTTCTGAATGAGGTTCCCCAAGAGCCTGGCTCTGAGGAAAGGTTTCCTCATGCTGCCATGAACAATAACCTATTGTATAGGGACACTGAAGTCCAGGGAGAGGTCGTGAGTCAGCTCCTGGTACCTGAGCTATATGGAAGTATAGTGCTGGGGTTATCACATAGTCACATACTTGAGGGACCACCTGAGGGAAACCAGGGACCAGATGGTGAAGTTAATGTTGTGGATGACATGTTAACTAAGGTTCCCGATCAAGATGTGAATGAAAATGAATTGTATAACCCTGACAGTGAGCCGGATGTGAATGAGAATGAATTGTATAACCCTGACAGTGAGCAGGATGTGAATGAGAATAAATTGTATAACCCTGAAAGTGAGCCAGATGTGGCTGAGAAAAGGGGGTCAGACAGGGATAGTGGTGGTGATAGTGAGTCATCTGATGACAATAAAGCAACCAGTGCAAGTGAGGAAGGCATGGTAGCAGAGGAGATTGAGAGTCCTGAGAGGAAGGCTGAGGCTGACCTTGCAGTCGGACGGAGGATGGCATCTGAAGATGTTGTACAGTTGGTCGGTTCCCTGGCGAAGACTAAGGTGAAAGACAGGACTCTGAAACTGAACACAGCACAAGTGGATGCTGTTGAAAATGAGAAGTTATCAATGTATGGTGTGGATCTGCATCAGGCCAAGGACTCTGAAGGTGATGCTGCAGAGGTGGGAAAAGCCATGGAAGTGGTGGTCAACAAGCCAGATGCCTCATCAGAAGCTGAGGTTTCAAGTGAAGCTGTGAGGAGCAAGACTGAAGATATGGGGACTGACTCTGTCCAGGAATCTGTTTCTGCCGAAGACAGCGGCGTGGACGGGTTACGGTCCGGATCAGTAGCTGGCATTGGTGAGCTCAAGCGCACTTTCAGGGAGGCTACATCGGAGCCACGTCCCAACAAATGGGAAAAACGATGTGTCACTCCGTTGCCACTGCAGACACACGGGAGCCCAGATGGGATGCAGAACATGGCTGAAGAGGTAAAGAAGACTGATGGTAGGGCTTCTGAGCATGTCCTACCAGAAGAGCCTGAAGAAAGGGCCGAAGACGTAAAGGACGTCCAACAACTACAGGAGAAGATGCGTAGCCATGAGGATCTCCTGGAGAAAGAAGTAAGAGCTCTGAGTCTTATGCAAAGTGAGCCTGTACCAGAAGAGGATAAATTATGTGTACCGACCAAGAAAAACGATCAGCTCCCTCTACAGTGCCAATCGTTTGAACAGTGTGGCTCGGAATGGTCAGAGACCATGACAGAGGCGCTTGGGTTCTGTGAGGTAGAATTTATGAATCAACTGATATTTAAGAAAGTAGATGTGCTAAAGAAAGTTCAGGGGGAATTAGAGAAAACCCCTATACCTCCTGTGACAGTTGGTGACACAGGGTCAGTGCCCCAAAGGCAGGAGGTACGAAAGTTTCTGAGGAAGAATCAGCAGAGCTGTTCTGACGTGCCTGGTCGTACTTATCTGGTGAGCCACTATACCGAGACTGAGGCTGGCACTAAGGTCAAGATGAAGCAGTGCAGGATACCCGAGGCCCGCAGAGAGTATAGGCCTGGGAGGGTACAGGGTAGTGCGGATGCTTCAGATGAAGAGAAAACTGATGTTGGCTATGACAGTGGTGAGGATGAAGCTGATGAGGGCCATGACTG
This sequence comes from Oophaga sylvatica, assembly GCA_033576555.1. Taxonomy (NCBI): domain Eukaryota; kingdom Metazoa; phylum Chordata; class Amphibia; order Anura; family Dendrobatidae; genus Oophaga; species Oophaga sylvatica. Next base: position 511,761,943 of record JARQOD010000001.1, read on the forward strand.
GTCCAGAGTTCACTGTCTCTGTTGGATTGTTGACCAGCCCTCCGGTCTGGATGACCAGCCCTCCGGTCTGGAGAAGAGGGAGGGGATATGTGAGACAGTGAAGGAATATGTGGTGAATGAGGTGTATATTTCACCTAAGTACCTTGCTGACTGGTATGAGCGAAATGTGTGGCTTTGTAAACCTGGTGGTAGAGAAGGGTCACTGCACCTGCCATTCAGTACACGCTTGCAGCTCAGACCTGAATCCACTCAGGTGTTGATTAGGAAGCCAGAAGTAGGTGCTTGGGAGCACAGTCAGAGAGCTCATTCAGTCTGGACAAGGGGTCCAGACACAGAAGGTGTCTCCAAGAGTGTGGGAGCTGTCTTTAGCCCGGACACAGGGAGGTGTCCTGGCACAAGGAAGCAGTCTCTAAGAGTGTGAGCTATCTCAGTCTGGGTGCAGGAAGTACCCCGGACATAGGAGTAGTCGCAGTGAGAATCCGTGCGAATAGCGACTGAATAGGAGGTGACCTCTCTCAAGTCTGGACATTGGAGTTGTCTTCGGACATAAAGAGGAGTGTCTGTGAAACTCCATACTGGTAACATATGTGATATGTGTTGTTTTGGGCACAGACTGGTAGAGTCTGGGTCCCGGATAGAGAGGGCCATCTATCTAAGTGTAATTTAGTGGCTAGACAAGCCCAGGTTTTCTGTTTATGATTTGTTTTTATCTGTGTGCTGTGGACTTTAATAAAACTGGTTGCGGCCAGTTTTCACCAAACTGCTGTCTGAATGAACTGTTTCCGTGCCATTCTGTCTACCCAGACAGCGATCCTAGAGCTAAACCCCCCGGAAAGCTTACACACTTAATAGACTTGGGGGTCAGTCATTGAGATCCACATGGTATCTACTTAGTCACAAGAGCGTTGACGGCAGTGCGAAAAACATGTCAGTGTAATGGCACAGTTAAGGAGTGTGATGCTGCTCTTAAGATTAAAGTAAGGACATGTTAGATGGACTAATAGCCACTTCACAAGACACTAGAGGCTGTGCACACAGCTTCAAGGTTTGAAGTCCTGATGATAAAAGGTGCAGGGAGTGACATGGATATTCTACTTTACTCCACTTGAGAGACGACTCAATACCCTTAGAACCGAGAAAAGCAAACAGGATAGGAGTTTCTTCAATCATTAGCGTAATCTTGTAAGGCAACAGAGTACTGAAGTATTAAACAAAGGAAGCCAATGCTTATGCTTTTCAGGGCGACCTATTGTCCAAGACACGTGGCCTTTTTACTCATAGCATCTTTTTGTGTCATTCCTTTTTTTTCCAAAGGGCTGGTGTGTACTTAAGCATCCTTGCATGCGAAAGATGCCCAAGAGTACAAGGCACTTGATGGATCTTTTCAGAGATGACATCTTCCCTAATGGTGCTTTTTAGGTGTGAAGTGTAGGATGGGTGTCTATATCTTGTTGCCTGGGGGCACAGAGTTTCCTCTAAAAGCAAAGGGTTTCGTCAAAATTAGAAGCGACATCCCCATTCATTGACAAGTACTATCAATAATCAATGATTATCGATAGCGGCTTATTAGGAGCTGCAATATCAATGAGTCAATATGCACATAGCTAGAATTACATTTAGTCAAATCACTAGTGCAATATTAAAATTTTGAGGGTTTGTCCGGGATCTAGGCTATCAAAAGTCACGAGAGCTTGTAGAAAACGTAAAGGAAAATGTTAATGATTAGGCCTTTGGTTTGATTCAATGGTCCATCCATAGTAATATAATTTGGATGATGAATGTTTTAGGTGTCCATACACCTGTCTGCCAAGTGCTCCTTCAGAGAAATACTATCTCTACTGGTTCCCCCATACACATGACTGCTTGACTCAGCCAAACGTTCTTGTGCTTTCTATAGGACCAGTGGCATAAACATCTACCAAACTGATCTGAGAGCGACTAATCTGCCTGGAGAACTAAAGGATCAGGAATTTAAACCACCCAATCCTTCTATCCCCTAATATAATCTGTTGGGAGAAACATATAGCCTTCCATATACATTAGATGGTCAGCCAATCCCACCAAAATGAGAAGAATCTGCCAACTTTATTCTAACATGGTCTTTAAAAAATGTTGCTTATTTCATAACAAAAAGCTTATTTGTATTCACTAATTTGACTATGTATTTTTAAATTTACAAAAATATTCCAATAAACATTTTATTTATATGTTCTTCCTTTGCATTCAACCGACTTTTCATTAACTGTCCTTTTATTGTATAAAATATGGCATTGGAAACAATATAATAATAAGATATAGTGGACACAACATCAATCAAAAGATCTGCATGGCCTAAAGTTCATCATGACCTGGGCACTATGAAAAAATAAGAGTGACATCTCAATATCATGAGTGACCCAGAGAGTCCATGTTTCTTCAAATGTGTCCAATCTGTTGTTGATTGGCCATGCATAGCTCCATAGTGTATGTCCATCATGGTTGCCCCTTCTAAAAATAGTAGAGTAGCTGGTTGATGTCCATCAAAGGAACGAAAAGGAAACCCTGATTAGATAAATTAGGGACTAGGAACCTAGGAATCTTTTCTGGTACCAAGAATCCTTATACAGTTGGTAGTACATGGTAGAGAAGTTGAGTTGCTGCTGATCTGGAGGTCAAAAAACAAACCCTAAGTAGATAAACAAGGAATTTGATTTGGTACCAAGGTTACCAAGTACAAGGTAGAGAAGATGGGTTGCTGCCCATCCGTGGGTCAAAAAAGAAACCCTAGATAAACTAGGAACGTGATCTGGAAGTAAAATGATGACGCAATCCCAGAGTATTTAACAAATGGTGACAAGGAGCTCTTGATATCTTCAGCAAACATTTGGGACTTTGGACATCAGATCTAGTTTCCTAGCTCCAGCAATGTCACCATACAATATATCTCATGTGATGTCCAAAAATAAACACTTAATAGTTAGCCAAAATACTCTTTCAAACCAAAAAGGTGGTATATTTTTGGATTTGATTATTTTCCCAATATTGTAATAGCTGATATTGAAATATTTTTAAGTCATTTATGGTAATTTTATTATTTTTACTTTTATTTCCACATTTGTGCAAAAATTGTAAAAAAAAATAAAATGGACTTTTGTGGTTGTTTTACTATTTATCCTTTTATTTTATTTTTTTATAGTTCTATTTATTTTGGCTTTAACATGTCTTTATGAAAATTGCCTCTCTGGGAGAACATTTTTTGAATATCACTGATACCCAAAACATTTTTTAAATGAAATAAGGAAAAAAAATTGAACTGGACAGTTATAGGATACTAAAACTATGTAAAAAAGAGCAGCAAAGTATACAGCTAAGGAGGCCGGCACCACAGGGTTAAATAGGTTATTCTGCAGGGCATTGATTGGGTTGTGACAGATGACCTATGCAAAGCCACAAGGGTGAAGGGTCAACAGTCCCTTCTGCCACTGGGATAATAACAGAAGAGGGGCCAGCTTGTTTGAATGGAGGAAGATTCAGCATGACATATATGGTGACCTCTGCATAAAGGCAAGGTCCAACTGTCCACTGCTTGGCTACCTATCCCTGTCAGGTGTCAGATAGTGGACATCTTGTCCACCCATAGGGCCTTCAGGGCATCAGAAAAGAGCCATCTGCACCTTTGCATGTACCTCTCCATAAGACAGTGATGATCATCATCGCCTAGTCTACGTGCATGACCTTGATGAAGGTCAAAAGGAGTAAACAGAAAAGTTTTCTAGATAAATACATAAATCATGCATTCATGACACAGCGTAGATTTTTTTTTAGGAGTGTAACCCACTTCTTTATTTAACAACGAGGAATACAAGTTGAAAAAAATTTGAACAAAAAAAAAGATTTAAGGGCCCCGAAACAGTAAGTAGGAAAGTAAAAAGAGTCGACTTTTAACATAAAATAACAAAAAGGATTTCAGCAGAAAAAATTGTGTTAACCACTTTACAAAACTATATGGACACTTTTTTTTGCTTATTACATGTTTTGGCACTTTTTTTTTTTTTTTTTTTAGATTTATGATTAATTTCAACATCCAAGTGCCTAAATGTACAACCTAAGAGATAAAGGTGCCATACTTTCTAGACACTAAAATATTTAGTTTAGTATTATAGTAATGTGTCTGAGAACAAATGACACATGTAGATTCAACCCGGATATATTATATAAATTCATGTATTATATATATTAGATATATTTATACGTTTACATATTATTATTCTCCTATGGTACTATATATATATATATGTATATATTTCATTTTTTTTTTTGCTTTATGAAATGATGCTTATTTGGCATACTTATAAAAAAAGTAAGAATGTAAAGAAATAAGTATTTAAAAAAATAAATTATATGTATATATATAGTCAAGTTGGGTGCCTAATATATATATATATATACGCACACATCAAATATCTGGATTCAGAACGGCATTACTGCTATATATATATACCATATTTATTAATTTAAGCACCTGACTTGAAAACAACTTTATATATATCTGTATATATAGATATATATACATACCTTAGTTTTATAGGTATAATCTATGCAGCAGTAATGCCATTCCAGCATTTCAGACTTAGGATACATGAATTTTGTTGAGCATTACTGCTATACAGACTATACTTATAAAATTAAGGTAGTTACAAATACACATATAATCCAATTTTTTTTTAAGCCAGGTGCATCATTTAATAAGAAGTATAGTCTATGTAGCAGTAATGATGTTCATAAATTCATATTTTCTATGTTTGTATGTCTAAATACAGTAAATACTAATTATTTTTTATTTTGTGGTAGCATAAACCATAGATTGATAGTAGATATTAACAAGTTTGATGACGCTACCACTTGTAAACTAAATACAAAGTGCGGTAATCAATATATTCGTGTACCCCTTTTCCTACATCATTGGGCTATTAGGAAAAAAAAAGAAAAAAACACCAATGTATTATATAAAGTTAGATTCATTTTTTTTTCTTAAAATTTTCAAAAATTGCATCCTTATACCTTGTGTTATTGAATCTGAAAAGCATGCACTTGTGCTAAGAAAAAAAGAATGAATTCCTAAAAGTAGCTTGGATTTTGGAATAGTTCAGTATCTGGAAGCTTACACCAAGTTTGGGCCAAATTCATAGTAAATTCGCTGCCCGGCAACAGTGGCAGTAAGGAATGCCCAGGCGGGTCAATAGGTCAGTGCACCAGAATAGAGCCGCGTGGTGGTGATGGCTGGACAGACGCGTGCTGTGCATTTGTACGCCCGCCATGGTGTTGGGCTCATTTATGTACCTCGCAGCTGCCTTCACCACAAATGTTCCCTTTTTTTCTGTATCAAAAATACTCTGACCTCTAAATGTGACCTTTACGGGTAAAAGTGTGCCGTGTGTCCCTTTCTCTAAATGGGATAGTCACTTGGGGAACAAGGGAAGTTTCGGAAAGGGGCCTGATTACATTTCTAGGCCATCTGGGAATTAAAGAAAAAGAAAAAAGAACAAGTTCTGATACAAGACCAGAAGAGTGAAGTTGGTAAGAATTTGTTTTTAAATACTTTTTTATATTTTAATATTTCCTTTATTTCTATTTTTTTTAGATTTAAAAAGTTATGTCTAAAAATTTAAAGTAAAGCAAATATTTTTCTCTGAAATTTGGGCTTAATCTGTTAAAATGCTGTATATTTTTTTTTATCTAAAATATCCATATAGATTTTTTTTACATTTCTTCTTCATTTTTACTTGTTATTACATTTTCATATTTTTCCCAGCTTTAGGATTTTGTTATACTATACATAGATTTTGTACAATGTTATTTTATTACTTGTATTTTATTTTTGTGTATTTTACATTTTATGTCTATTTTTCTACAGTTATTTTATTACTTGCATTACATTTTTATATATATTTTATAGTTGTTGCAGATTTTACTACAGTTTTATGTTATTTCAAAATACTTTTATAATATTTTATATATTTTACATTTTATGTAAATTTTTCTACAACTTTGCTATTTCATAATACTTTTATTACGTTTTTGGGTATTTTTATATTTAGTGTAGATTTTTCTACAATTTAATGCTATTTTATAATATTTGTATAACATTTATTTAGTTTATATTTTGAGTAGAATTTTCTGCAATTTTATTATTTCATAATACTTTTTTATATTTTTACATATCTATCATTTTGTGTAGATATTTCTACAATTTTGTTATTTTAAAATACTCATATATTTTACATTTTATGCAGATTTTTTTAATTTTACTTGCTTTAAATTACATTTTTATATATTCTACTTTTTTACACTTTTATGTTTCATAGTACTTTTATAATATTTTACATTTTATGTAGGTTTTTCTACAATTTTAGGTTATTTCATAATACTTTTAATTATATTTTTAAATATTCGACATTTTATGTAGATTTTTTTACACTTTTATGTTTCATAATACTTTTATAATATTTTATATTTTAGATGAATGTTTCTACCATTTTCTTAGATCACCTAATACTTTTATAGGTTTAATTCAAACTTAAATATTATTTTAGCATTTTTTTTATATGCTTTCCTTTCTACTTCTTTTTTTCTCCATTAAATTTCTTTTTCAAACAGTAAATGAATGCATTAATCTCATTTTATCAAAGGGAGAAATTATCAGCCTGACATTTTCTATTTACTATTTTTTATTTCCTCCATTTGTGGGCAAATGCGATAAAAAAAAAAAAAAGAATAAACGTTCCAGTTACGCCGATGTTCTGCTTCGTCTCATATAAATATTGCGTGAGTCACTGTATATGCAAGTGCTTTGTTTCACAAGGCAAGACCAAGGAGGAGAAGGGGAGAGGAGCTGTGGTGGGAAACGGTGTCTGCTATTGATTTCGGCCTACGGTTAGAAGAAAAATGTGCAACATGCAGCATAACTTGGGCTGGCCAAGATCTCAGGCCTCAATATATCTATTTGCTGATCAATAGGCCAATACATCAGATGTTACCATGGAAACTGTGAGAGAATTCGTCCCGGCACTTAACCCCTTTATGTATGTAAAGCTACCGTGATATTCTGGCCAGCCACACAACTATTCAGTACTCAGAATAAAAAGAAATTATGTTAAAAAGAAGAAGAAGAAGAATTTTTGGGAAATTTTAGTTCCAAAAAGGCTAAATAAGAATACATTTACCTCCATGTATTGTAGAATTCTTTTTTAGTTTATTAAATTAGCTACTCAGTATTTACACAAAATGACGGAAAGAGGAAACCTCAAAATTGTAAAAAAAAATTAGTGGAGGATATTTTGCTTTTAGAAAAGGAGTAGAGATAAATCTAATAACTATAAGAAAAATTATATAAATATATATATTTTTAGATTAGAGGTCTCATTAAATTTGTATTACTTTGTTCTTATTTTTTACTAAATATATGCATATTTATATATATATATATTTTTTATTATTTATACTGATACCACAGTGCCTCTAAAAGCATAGTGTGACCTGTCATTGTAAAAAGGATCCATTTTGGGTTATTTAGTTTGCTTTAAGACAAATATGTGATTTAGAGAGAGACAATCAGAGACAAAAACTGTTTTTCCATCTATTGCTCCTAACTTTAAAGGGAACCTTTCACTAGATTTTTTTAAACCGAGTACCTCCTCCAATTGTTGCTTTTCCACTGATTTTGGAACAGTTTTTCTTTTTTTCTATTCTCTTCCATTCCAAAGTTATATAAATTTTTCCTTTAACCAACGTGACACATGCCAAGGATCTTCCTTGTAGGTGTTTGCTTTTGCTCCTCTAATTTTGGCCAATCAAAACATTTCCACACCCTCTCATGCTGGCCAACCAAAACAAGGCCACACCCACGAGAAGTTTTGTGGCATACACTTAGATAGTTGGAGGGGAAAATTTACCTCATTATTACCAGGGGTAATAATTTAGGAAGGAAGGGGCTTACAAGAAAAAGAAAAACTGTTCCAGAATCAGTGGAGGAACAGCAACTGGATGAGGTACACTCTGTTAAGTTAAAAAATACAGTGAAATGTCCCCTTTAAAGTGGTTCTATATTATTAAAAAACAATGTCTAAACCTGGGTGGATTGTAAATTTTTTTATATACTTCTAATCTCAATTCAGTCCACCACACCAATTTACATGGTGTGTCAGTGAAAGGAACAGAGAACAAAGTGGAAAAGTACGGCATGTTGTATTTACTTTTGGGTCATGTTCCCACCAATCAGATACGCAGAATTGGGGGCGGATGGTGTGTCCAGCATATTACAGTTGCAGCAAAGTGGATGAGATTTTTACATATGCTATCCACTTGCTGCAAAAATTAAATCTGTAAATTAATTGTCCTCTGATGAAGAGTTCTAGATTCTCAGCATGCAAATTTATGTAGTGAATCAGTGTCGGATTTTCTCCTTGACTTTAAAGGGTTATTCCCATTTTCGTAAGTGTACATACTCAGCTATTGCTTGCAAAAGTAAGCGCTTTTGCAATGTACTGCTTATTGAAATTTGCAGCCGATCTTGATGCAATAATACTTTTTGTTTGCAGCTCATTTTCTAGGAGACCGACCACTGCTTCTGTCTAGGTTTTTGAAGCTGCATTAAGGCTGTCCAGCATTAGGAGGTAACTGTGTTCTCCAGCAATCCTGGCCAGCTTCAAAAAATTTCATGTGCATGTGCTACTCTCCTGCAGCAGTGGTCGGTCTCCTAAGGTATGAACTGTAAATAAAAGTGCTAATATCTCCAGAATGGCTGAAAATTTTAATAAGCAGTAAACTGCAAAATTGCTTGTATTTTCAAGTACTATATGAGAATACCATTTATGAAGATGACAATAGCCCTTTTAAGGAGGTAAAAAATCCACAATAAAAAAATACTGACAGATTCCCAGCAATATCTTAAATGCATAATTTTTTTTGCAAAGTATAAAATAAAAAAAACTCACTATCCCCACTTCCACTGGTGCCTCCATTCCTCTTTTACTTGACCCTTTGGGTCTGCAGTGGTCATATTGGATGAGGCGTCGTCACTGGAGGACGGGATATGCTGAAACTGGACGAGGAACAGGCAAGGGGAAGTTCTAATGTTTTATTTTTATTTTCCTACTATTTATACGGACATTGTCATATTGAAGGATCGGGATTGACTTATTCGCTGACCATTAAAGGTCACGGGTCTCCTACCGGCCCTTATATCCATTAGATATTTGGTTTGGAAAAATAAACTGTATTGGAGGAACAAGAGGCATTGAAGAGGACTAAGAGCTCGCAGGCCTCTTCTGCCCAGAGGTCCACTGATACTGTTGAATGCCCACATGGTCAAACAACATCTGACTGTCATTGTTGCTTTCCATATAACAGACAAAAGTGTCATATTCACATTACTATGAAAATATGACCCTCAGAAAGACGTTGCGTGATGAGCATAGACATCCTCCTTGTCGTAGACTGCAGGTCTCCTGTACAGTTCCGACATTAAATGTCTCTCTTATACACCGTTTGCTGACGCCGCATCACGTCTTTCATTTCCATTAACGAAACAATTCACACTTTTATACCCTCTCAGGATTTACTTGCTAAAAATGGTCAAATAAGTTTATGACCTCTACTATGACCTTTAACCTCTCTGGAACAGGTTGATAGCTGAGCTATACCGTTACTGGGCATCATCCTTCCTTCTTGCATTAATGTAATTAGACTGTAAGCTTGGAAGCATCTTACAAGGTGGGCTTCATATCTGCCACATGCTGATAAGTATAGAGCATGTGGAACCATGGTCCATCCAGATCTTCTACTTTGGCCCAGGTTTTTCAGTACTTGCCCTGTATCAGTTTCCAATGCAGTTCTTGCTACTTAAGGAAGACTTGTCACCAGGTCAAAAATGGTCAGTTTTGGTACTTATTTTATTTCCATTGTTGTCCTGAGTAGTCCAAATTGTTTTATTTTTTTAAATCCGACATACAGTTTCAGACATATGGGCCTTTTTATTTAGCAGTGATTTTTACAATCTTTATCAAATGCGCAATGCAGCCTAAAGACATGGCCCAGAGGATGCTTTGAGACACATCTCTTGATAAAGACAATAAAATGGGCTAGCTTTCACTTGCTACACTCATTAGTAAGCCTTGGACATCCATAGCTCCATTCAGTTCACCAATTGTTCTTCTTTCATCAAGTAACCACTCCATACCGGGAACACCCCTTAAAGGGAACCTGTCAGCAGGATTGTGCACAGTAACCTACAGACAGTGTCAGGTCGGTGCCGTTATACTGATTACACCTGTTGGTGAAATCTGTCTTGTGGTTGTTGTGTAATCTTTATTTTCAGTTTTGAGTTAATGATATGCTTATGCCTCGGAACGGCCTGTGGGGGTCTTTATGTGGTGCTCTGATTATGTATTTACCAGTATGGCTTCTGACAGGTCACTGATCCCTCACTGACCTGCCTCCTTGTTTACATAATGAATATTATATACAGTGCCTACAAGTAGTATTCAACCCCCTGCAGATTTAGCTGGTTGACACATGCGGAATTAACTTGGCATTGTGACATTTGTACTGTAGATCAGCCTGGAAGTGGGAAATGCACTGCAGCAAAAAAAAAATTTATAATTTTTTTTTTTTTTTTTAAAAACGTTAAAAGTTAATTCAGAGTGTCATTTATTATTCAACCCCTCAAACCACAAGAATTCTGTTTGGTCCCCCTAAAGTATTAAGAAGTAGTTCAGGCACCAAGAATAATGAGCTTCACATGTGTGGATTAATGATCTCTTTTGCCAGCCTTTTCTGACTATTTAAGACCCTCCCCAAACTTGTGAACAGCACTCATACATGGTCAACATGGGAAAGACAAAGGAGCATTCCAAGGCCATCAGAGACAAGATCGTGGAGGGTCACAAGGCTGGCAAGGGGTACAAAACCCTTTCCAAGGAGTTGGGCCTACCTGTCTCCACTGTTGGGAGCATCATCCGTAAGTGGAAGGCTTATGGAACTACTGTTAGCCTTCCACGGCCTGGACAGCCTTTGAAAGTTTCCTCCCGTGCTGAGGCCAGGCTTGTCCGAAGAGTCAAGGCTAACCCAAGGACAACAAGGAAGGAGCTCCGGGAAGATTTCATGGCAGTGGGGACATTGGTTTCAGTCAATACCATAAGTAACGTACTCCACCGCAATGGTCTCCGTTCCAGACGAGCCCATAAGGTACCTTTACTTTCAAAGCGTCATGTCAAGGCTCGTCTACAGTTTGCTCATGATCACTTGGAGGACTCTGAGACAGACTGGTTCAAGGTTCTATGGTCTGATGAGACCAAGATCGAGATCTTTGGTGCCAACCACACACGTGACGTTTGGAGACTGGATGGCACTGCATACGACCCCAAGAATACCATCCCTACAGTCAAGCATGGTGGTGGCAGCATCATGCTGTGGGGCTGTTTCTCAGCCAAGGGGCCTGGCCATCTGGTCCGCATCCATGGGAGGATGGATAGCACGGCCTACCTGGAGATTTTGGCCAAGAACCTCCTCTCCTCCATCAAGGATCTTAAGATGGGTCGTAATTTCATCTTCCAACAAGACAACGACCCAAAGCACACAGCCAAGAAAACCAAGGCCTGGTTCAAGAGGGAAAAAGTCAAGGTGTTGGAGTGGCCTAGTCAGTCTCCTGACCTTAACCCAATTGAAAACTTGTGGAAGGAGCTCAAGATTAAAGTCCACATGAGACACCCAAAGAACCTAGATAACTTGGAGAAGATCTGCATGGAGGAGTGGGCCAAGATAACTCCACAGACCTGTGCCGGCCTGATCAGGTCTTATAAAAGACGATTATTAGCTGTAATTGCAAACAAGGGTTATTCCACGAAATATTAAACATAGGGGTTGTATAATAATTGACCCACACTTTTATGTTTCAAATTTATTAAAATTCAACTGAGCAACATAACTTTTTGGTTTGTAAGATTTATGCTTCTGTTAATAAATCCTACTCTCGTTTGCAGTTTGAAGGCTCTAACTTATTTGCATCTTATCAAACCAGCTAAATCTGCAGGGGGTTGAATACTACTTGTAGGCACTGTATACATACAAAAAAAAAACTTTCTGCAGGTGGGCGCCAGCTGTGGCCCCTGCACTGCAGCATAATCACATTTGTACTGTGTATAGCGCGCGCACCCAGACTGGATGGCGCGAGAGAGAATTGTGACCCCACTGTGCCACAAAGCAGACTAACCCTGGAGAGGCGTGACTAAGCAGCTGCCTTGGTGTTCACTGGAACCTCTAGTGGTGGGGTCAGGCTTGTGTGGCAGGTAGCTGCCAGGTACCACTCCAGGGCAGCATCTGGCAGTAGCAGCTGATCCCACATGGGAACAGGACACTAAAGACAGGTGCAGGCAAGTACAGAAGGAAGCTGACGTTTAGACTGGCAAGTACTGGCAGCATGGATGATGTACTGGCAGGCGGGCATGGCTGGCACTCTGGCAGGCAGGCGGGCATGGTTGGAACTCTGGCAGGCAGGCGGGCACGGCTGGCAGAGGGTGCTCAGACAGGAGGAACAGGAACTGTTTTGGGAAGCACAGGAACACTGACAGGTACGAGTGGGATAAGGGAACAGGTAGGAACCAGTTCAAACTAGAGGGACAGGAACTGTTTCGTGAAGGACAGGAACACTGGCGGATACGAGTGGGATATGGGAACAGGTAGAAACTAGTTCAGACTGGAAGGGCAAAAAGCCACAGATGCGGAAGGGGAGCAGAGCAGAGCTGCAGGATGCGAGATGGGAGCAGAGCAGAGCCGCTGGATGCGGGACGGGAGCAGAGCCGCTGGATGCAGGACGGGAGCAGAGCAGAGCCGCAGGATGCGGGACAGGAGCAGAGCCGCAGGATGTGGGACGGGAGCAGAGCCGCAGGATGCGGGACGGGAGCACAGCAGAGCCGCAGGATGTGGGACGGGAGCAGAGACGCTGAGGCAAAAAGGGAGCAGAGCAGGGCCAGATAAACACAAGTACTTGCAGTGAAGTACCAAGTGAACACCAGGGACACTAACATTGTTCTGCGAGCAAAAGGAGTAGACGCAAGGATAGACACAGCAGGGCAGGGAAGGCTTCAGACAAGGATACAAACAGGTTCAGGTATAGAACTTAGTTCAGACAAGGTCAGACGCGGAAACAAGTTCAGGATGAAGGATTCAGGCCTGGGTATTCAGCCCCCAGGGTCTCAGAAACAAGACACATAGAATACAGGTAAGGGCCTGGGTATACAGCCCCCAGGTAGATAGAAACAGGACAGGACAGGAACTGGCAACTCAGTAGCAGAAAGCAGACTGAGAGAGTATGTTACTCAGGCATCTTCTAATTGGTGGAGATGCCATAAGTACCCGGTACCTCTTGGCAATAGGCTGGGGACAGATTGGGAATGCGCACACTGTCTCTGTAAGACTCAGGAAGTGTAGGCACCGCGGCCCTAGATCACACAGCCAGGAAATATGCACACACCAAGCAGAGGACACTTGATTTACAGCATGAAGCAGGCGGAGGGCAGAACTCACAGCATGGTCCGGAGAGGTGAGTAAGTCAGTGTATCAGCCTGATCGGAGAATGGAAGCCATGCAGTGATGCTGGCAGGGATATTACACTGTGTATATAATTATTATGGTTGAGGTTATCCTGAGATAAAAAAAAAATCTATATGAAAATGGCACCTGCCGCGCCTGTTCAGTAGCAGCTATCTGTGTATATAGAGGTGATCCGATAGCTGCTAATTATGCAGGCACTGGCGGCACCATCTTGTAGAGAAAACAAATATGTCCTCATCCAAGATGGCGTCGCCTGTGCCCGCGCAGTAGCAGCTATCGGATCGCCTCTAGAGTGGGCACAGAAAGTATTCAGACCCCTTTAAATTTTTCACTCTTTGTTTCATTGCAGCCATTTGGTAAATTCAAAAAATTTCATTTTTTTCTCATTGATGTACACTCTGCACCTCATCTTGACGGAAAAAAACAAAAACCCCTCCCCAGGTAAAAAACATAAACTCTCAGCCACCCGAGAAAAGGTGCATCTCTAAGATGCGCCACTTAGCCTTGCTCTTCCCACTTGCCCTGTAGCGGTGGCAAGTGGAGTTATAGTTGGGGGGGTTGATGTCACCTTTGTATTGTCAAGTGACATCAAGCCCAGAGGTTAGTAATGGAGAGGCGTCAAAAAGACGCCCCCATTACTAACCTCATAGTCATATTATAAGAAAACACAGACACCCAGAAAAAAGTCCTTTAATTGAAAAAATGATACAGACTCCTTTAATATTCTTAATTAAACCATACTTACGAGCTCGCCCATTCCCCCGATGCCCTCGTCATCTGCAAAAGAGGTAAAAAAAACAGACAACAGTATTCCGCACCTTTCCTTTGATGTGTCCATACAGCCTGTCATCCAGTAGACACTGAGCTCCGTGTGCTCAGTGTCTGCCTGTGAACTGCTATTCCCTGTCTTAGGGCACCCAGCCGTGAGAAAGTTCTCTTGCTCGCGGTGCCATCTGACAGGTCCTGCAAGTTGCGTCCAATGAACTCACTTCACTTATGTGATGTCAGTGCGAGTGCCGTGGAAAATTTTCCCACGGCGCTCGCACTGATGTCAGAATGGTGAAGTGAGTTCACTGGCTGTGAAGTGAGTTAATTGGCTGTGAACTTGCAGGACCTGTCTGACAGCACCGCGAGCAGAAGAACTTTCTCACGCTCACGGTACCCTCAGAGAGGGAATTGCATGTGGTGCTCAGTGGTGCAGCATGTCACTTCTTTCAGCGCTTTTGCAGCATTTTTCACCCATTGAAAGCAATGTGGTAGTGCAAAAAATGCGGCAAAAATCAAATAATTATTTTATGCACTAAACTTTATCAGCATCCACAAGAGACAAATGTACTCTGACAAAAACGCAGGAAAAAATGACTAATAATACCACATACAAGGAACAAATACAGTTACACCATGGCCAGATCACATATTACTACCACATAGTGAATGAGTAATACCACATACAAGAAACAAATACCGCCACACCATAACCAGACCACATATTACCACCATGTAATGACTGATCATTAATAAAAAATGATACTAAAATTACCATAAGTGCCATTATACACAGGAGCTCTATACATAGTATACAGTGTCAGTGTACAGGTAATACAGAGATCACCTATGACATTATACACAGTAGCTCTGTATATAGTGTTAATGTAAAGGTAATACAGGGATCACCAGTAACATTATACACAGTAGCTCTGTACATACTGTCAGTATACAGGTAATACAAGGATCACCAGTAACATTATACACAGGAGCTATGTATATAGTGTATAGTGTACAGTTAATACAGTGATCACCAGTGACATTATATACAGGAGCTCTGTATATAATGTCAGTGTACAGGTAATACAAGGATCACCAGTAACATTATACACAGGAGCTCTTTATATAGTGTATAGTGTACAGTAATACAGTGATCACCAGTGACATTATATACAGGAGCTCTGTATATAGAATACAGTGTACAGGAAATACAGTTATCACTGGTGACATTATACACAGGAGCTCTGATAATAGTATCAGCGTACAGGTAATAAAGGGATCACCAGTGACATTCTACACAGGAGCTCTGTATATAGTGTATAGTGTACAGGTAATACAGTGATCACCAGTGACATTAGACACATGAGTTCTGTATATAGTGTATAGTGTACAGGTAATACAGTGATCACTAGTGACATTATACACAGGAGCTCTGTATATAGTGTCAGTGTACAGGTAATACAGTGATCACCAGTTACATTATACACAGGAGCTCTGTATATAGAATTACATTGTACAGGTAGCACAGTGATCACTGGTGACATTATACACAGGAGCTCTGTATATAGTGTCAGTGTACAGATTATTCAGTGATCACCGGTGACATTATACACAGGAGCTCTGTATATAGTATCTGCGTACAGCTAATAAAGGGATCACCAGTAACATTACACACAGAAGCTCTGTATATAGTGTTAATGTACAGGTAATACAGTGATCACCAGTGACATTATATAAAAAGGAACTCTGTATATAGTGTCAGTGCACAGATAATACAGTGATCACTAGTGACATCATACACAAGAGCTCTGTATATAGTGTCAGTTTACAGGAAATACAATGATCACCAGTGACATTATACAGAGGAGCTCTGCATATAGTGTATAGTATATACAAAAATACCCCATAATGGCATACAAATAGTGCCACAGATAGAGAGCATGAGCCCATGTAGTAGAAACAAAAAACTACACCCGCTCCAAAGCAACATGTACACCAGGAGAAGAGGAAGCAAATAGGTGACAATAAATAGGATTATTTTCAATATATTTTATTTAGAAAAGTACAAAAAAGTCAACAAGAAAATAACATGCAAGAAAATGGTAACAACGACTTAGAGCAGAAAGCACCAAAGGCTCCACACTTACCTATCCCACTCATGTCTTTATAAGCACTGGCAATTCTTGGACATGAGGGTTCCTCTATTCTCACTACATGGAATGGGGGTCTTTTTGAGGGAGCGTTTGCCCTGTGGAGCCTTTGGTGCTTTCTGCTCTAAGTCGTTGTTACCATTTTCTTGCATGTTATTTTCTTGTTGACTTTTTTGTACTTTTCTAAATAAAATATATTGAAAATAATCCTATTTATTGTCACCTATTTGCTTCCTCTTCTCCTGGTGTACATATAGTGTATAGTGTACAGGTAATACAGTGATCACCAGTTACATTATACACAAGAGCTCTGTATATAGTGTCAGTGTACAGATAATTCAGTGATCACCGGTAACATTATGCACAGGAGCTCTGTATATAGTATCAGCATACAGGTAATAAAGGGATCATCAGTGACATTACACACAGGAGCTTTGGATATAGTGTTAGTGTACAGGTAATACAATGCTCACCGGTGACATTATACAAAGGAGCTCTGTATATAATGTCAGTGCACAGATAATACAGTGATCACCAGTGACATTATACACAAGAGCTCTGTATATAGTGTCAGTGTACAGGTAATACAATGATCACCAGTGACATTATACACAGGAGCTCTGTATATAGTGTATAGTGTACAGGTAATGCAATGGTTACCAGTGCCATTATAGACACAGGAGCTCTGTATAAAGTGTATAGTGTACAGGTAATACAATGATCACCAGTTACATTATACACAAGAGCTCTGTATATAATGTCAGTGTACAGATAATCAGTGTTATTCAGCTCGTAAGATTCAGTGTACAGGTAATACAGTGTCACTATGACATTATCAACGTATCTGAATAGTGCAAGTAAAGGTAACAGTGACTCATAACTAACACAGAGCTTTGATATATGTTCAGTGTACAGGTAATACAAGGGTCACCAGTGACATTATACACAGGAGCTCTGTATATATGTCTAGTGACAGTAATACAGTGATCACCAGTGACATTATACACAAGGAGCTCTGTATATAGTGTCATGTACAGGTAATACAATGATCACCAGTGACATTATACACAGGAGCTCTGTAATAGTGTATAGTGTACAGTAATCAGTGTCACCAGTGACATTATAAAACAGGAGCTCTGTATATATGTATCAGTGTACAGGTAATAAAGGATCACCAGTGTACATTTACACAAGGAGCTCTGTATATAGTGTCAGTGTACAGGTAATACAGTGATCAACAGTGACATTATATACAGTGCTCTGTATAAAAGTGTCAGTGTACAGGTAATACAGTGATCACCATACATTATAACAGTAGCTCTGTATATAGTGTCATGTACAGTAATACAGGATCACAGTAACATTATACAGTAGCTCTGTATATATGTCAGTGTACAGGTAATACAGGATCACCAGTAACATTATACACAGGAGCTCTGTATATAGTGTAATGTAAAGGTAATACAGTGATCACCAGTGACATTATATACAGAGCTCTGTATATATGTCATTGTACAGGTAATACAGTGATCACCAGTGACATTATACACAGGAGCTCTGTATATAGTGTCAGTGTCAGTTAATACAGTGATCACCGTGACATATATACACAGGAGCTATGTATATAGTATCATGGTACAGGTAATACAGTGATCACCAGTGACATTATACACAGTAGCTCTGTATATATATGTTAGTGTACAGGTAATACAGTGATCACCAGTGACATTATACACAGTAGCTCTGTATATAGTGTCAGTGTACAGGTAATACAGTGATCACCAGTTGACATTATACACAGGAGCTCTGTATATAGTGTCAGTGTACAGGTAATAACAGTGATCACCAGTTACATTATACACAGGAGCTCTGTATATAGTGTCAGTTACAGTAATTACAGTGATCACCATGACATTATACACAGGAGCTCTGTATATAGTATCAGTGTACAGGTAATACAAGGATCACCAGTAACATTATACACAGGAGCTCTGTATATAGTTTAGTGTACAGGTAAAAAAGTGATCACCAGTGACATTAACACAGGAACACTGTATATAGTGTCAGTGTACAGATAATACAGTGATCACCAGTGACATTATACACAAGAAGCTCTGTATATAGTGTCAGTGCACAGTAATACATGATCACCAGTGACATTATACAGAGGAGCTCTGCATATAGTGTATAGTGACAGGTAATACAAGTGATCACCATTTACATTATACCAAGAGCTCTGTACGTAGTGTCAGTGTACAGATAATACCATGCACACCAGTACATTATACACAGAGCTCTGTATATAGTATCAGTGTACAGATATTACAGTAATTACCAGTGACATTATACGCAGGAGCTCTGTATATAGTGTACGGTAATAACAGTGATCACCAGTGACATTATACACAGGAGCTCTGTATATAGTTCAGTTTACAGGTAACACTGTGATCACTAGTGACATTATACACAAAAGCTCTGTATATAGGATCAGTGTACAGGTAATACAGTGATCACTAGTGATATTATACACAGGAGCTCTGTATACAGAGTCACTGCACAGATAATACAGTTACCACCGTTGACATTATACGCAGGAGCTCTGTATATAGTGTATAGCATACAGGTAATACAGTGATCACCAGTGACATACACAGGAGCTATGTATATAGTGTCAGTGTACAGGTAATATAGTGATCACCAGTGACATATATAGAAGCTCTTTATGTAGTATCCATGAACAGGTAATATAGGGATCACCAGTGCGATTATAAACATGAGCTCTCTATATAGTATACAGTGTTTTGTGTCAGTGTACAGGTAACACACTGACTTACTGGTGACATCTCTAGTTGAAGCCCTTCATCTTTGCTTTTCTTCTTCTTCCAGCGCAGATCACCATCACTGCTTCCAACCAGGTACTCGTCTCTGAAGAAAATAACACACAGTCAGCTAAAGCACCATGTCATGATCCATTTTTGGATTTGCAGCAGCTCTGGTTCCTCTCAATAAAACTTTTTTCCTTCGGGGTTAATGTCAGTTTTTCCTCGCTTCCAATCGGGTGTAATTGCAGTGCTGCTGGGTCAACTGATGTGGGTGGTGACCACTCCCACCATCCTTTAAATGGTCACCTGATGCATCAGCTGACTGTTGGTGATAGAGCAATCTTCAGTGACCAAGCCTGAGTAAGCACCCCTTTGGTGCAGTGGTCGTTCTTCTGGGTTTGTTTTCTTGGTGCCTTAATACTGCTGTGCGGTGCTTTGCAGCAGAGAAAGTTAAGTGCTTATTTCCTCGTCCCTTTTGTGTTTTTCACTATCTCCTGTTTGGATATATCTGCAGAGGGGAGGCTAGCGCTCCTCCCTGGCCAGTGCACTAGCCGTGGCAGTGTTAGGTGACAGTGAGGGGCGAGGTATCCTGATTGCGGCGGGGGAAGGGCCCGCTTAGGGCGTTAGGGGAGTGCAGAGACAGGCTCAGGCTTGAGCTCAGGGGTGTCCCTTCCTTCATTTCCCTATTGGTAGGGCCTTCCTCCCCCTTTTCCATCCCGTTGTTGTGTTGAGCTGTCCGCCGACTGACCACCCATTGGGTCGTGTCACAGCATGATACACCGCTTCCAGAGCACATTCCCCACTTTTTCCCTTTCTTCTACACTTCGCAACTGAATACAGACGTGCACCCACCATAATTATATACAATTAGTTATTATGCAATGCACCATTCCAATTATAAATTGTAATCCACCACTGTGCCCCCACTAGCAATAAATAGCCACTTTCCCCACCTAATAAGTATATAAATTAATTAGCCCCTGTACTCTCTCCCCAATTCATTACCAGTCACACTTCTGCATCCTCAATGCCCCCACTCTGTACACCACCCTTCTCCGATTCTTTATATTTACATGCCCCTATTGCCCCAATTCATTATGTCATGTCTTCTCTCTCTCTCCCACCCCCATCCTCTATTCATTATCAACTGCTCTCCCCTATCCTAATTCATCATAATTTGGTTCCCCCCACCCTCAATATATCATTTACTCTCCTCTACTCCAATTCATCATTTGTTGCCCTCCACCCTCAATTCATCACCATTTACTGTCCCCATCCCTCAGGCTTTATACATCATCATTTACTCCCCCCACCCTCAATTCATCATTATTTACTCTCCACCCTCACTCTAGATTCATTATCATTTGCTGTCCCCACCCCACCTTCATTTCATCATTTGCTCTCCCCACCCCCCCACCTTTAATTCATCATTTGCTGTCTCCCACTCCCCACCTTCATTTCATCATTGGCTATCCCACCCCAACCTTCAATTCATCATTTGCTGACCCCCCACCCCCAATTCATCATTATTTGGGCTCCCCCAACCTCAATAAATCATTATTCACTGTCAGTCATTGTACACCCTCAATTCATCATCATCATCATCATCATCATCTTTAGGCGCAGTTTCCACTTTTGGTATCGTGGCGAGTGGCATGCGTACATGTCAGTGGGTATGCGATGGCTTCATCACTAGGCGCCATCACCAGCACGTCACAGAAGAGGCGGAGAGAGCCCTGGAGCTGTACCGCCATTCTGTTTTGATTTCTTTGCAGCATCAGGAAAAACAAGCTAACCTAAATGGATTTACCATAGTAATGAATTGGAAGACTTTTGAAAGATACTTTTTTTAGGAGGACTTTAGAGAGGATCTGCTCCAAAAAACTCCTTCAAAAAGCTCCATGTGCACATATCCACTGAGCAGAAACTGTCCAGACCCTCAAAACATGGAGGTTCTGCTCAGTTTATGCTTTGAAAAGACTCAGTGTGAACACACCCTTAGACATATAGTTCAGCCACTTTACACCTCGCACACCCTTCCTCCTTCTCTAAGACATTGGCAGATGGAGACAATGTGTATAATTTCAGGATGCGGCCATGGCTTTGTGCTACATTGGTCTGTCGGGGTATGAATGATTTCCCAGAAAATCAATGATAATCGGCCCAGTGGTTTGACTGCCATTTACTGGACTGAACTCTACGCCCATCTGTAATGTCGGGGTTAGATGCGTTTTATAGACTTTATGACAGAAAGCTGTGACTGTCACACATTGGCCGTGCCAAGGGGATTGTGGGAACTGTAGATTCTGGCTTATAGATTGCACACGGTTATCTATGGCCTGTGGGAAGGAAATGGTCACATTTGACTCGCAGACCTTGTGCTGGAGACGTGATGCTTTATGGCTCTGGGTGGTGGGAGCCCCAGTGAGTTTTACCAGTTACCTTCATTGATCGAAACTACAGGGAACCGCTGGAGACAGGAGCACAGAAATCAATAGCTCAGGAATTTTGTTCTGCTCTGTCTATATCTTTAACCCTTCTCCCTACGCGGCAAAATTAAGTGTATCGTTCCTGAGGAACACCTTCATTTCAGACGCCTAATGGCGCTTAAAGTTGGACCGAAGATGTCTGCTGGGTCAGACATTAGCTAAAAAGCCTGCGTGACATACAAAAAACAATAACAATAAAAAAATAAAATATATTCAGAAGGAAAAAAATAAAATAGGACAGATGGCATCACTGATTTATCACAAAAAAAACACAAAAGAAATTCCTAAGAAGAAAAAATATATTAAAAAAAACAGGAAAAAGGGGGAGAAGAAAAAAAATAGTATGGTAATGATAAATGAGACAGACTGCATCACTAATGCATCTAAAAAAAAAACAATAGAAAATCATAATAATGAATATAAAAATACTGGAGAAAAAGTGAAGAAGAAAATAATATATACTTTAATAATGATAAATGAGACAGACTATCACACACAAAAAAACAACAGAAAATCATGAAAATAAAAAATATTTTAAAAAAAGAGACAAGAAAAAAATAATAAAAATAGTATAATAATACTAAATGGGACAGGCTGCATTAAAGATATATCACAGAAAAATCACACAAAATTAAAAAATAAATAATAGTAGAATATCATAATAAAAAAATGATACTAGAATAAAAAGGGAAGAAGAAAAACTAAAATTAGATATGGTATAATAATAAAATAAATAAAACAAATGCAAAATAAAGCACAGAAAATGATATATAAATATAAAATATATAAAATTAAAATACAATGAGAAGAAAAATTAGGTATAATAATAGTATAATAATATAATAAATAGGTCTAGACCATATAAGGGCAGCACGATGGCTCAGTGGTTAGCACTGCAGCCTTGCAGCGCTGGGGTCCTGGGTTTGAGTCCCACCAAGGACAACATCTGCAAGGAGTTTGTATGTTCTCCCCGTGTTTGCGTGGGTTTTCTCCGGGTACTCCGGTTTCCTCCCTCATCCAAAAAACATACTGATAGGGAATCTAGATTGTGAGCCCATCGGGGACAGCGACGATAATGTGTGTGTAAAGCGCTGCGGAATATGTTAGCGCTATATAAAAATAAAGATTATTTATTATTATATGTATCACACAAAATCATGAAATAAGCAAACAAGAAATAAAATATAAATGGGTCTTGACTGTATCACACAAAAAATAACACAAAGAAAATAAACATACTGAAATAAATGGGAAAAAAATATATAATAAAACTAGTATAATAAAAGTCAATGGGTCAGACAATCACTCAAAAAAAATCCTGAAAAATAAAAATGGCAAAAAAATATAAAATTACTGAAATATAGTGAGTAGATAAAAATATCTTAGAGAAATAAAATAATAAAAAACATTGTAATATATTAATGATAATACATGGGGCAGATGGGATTTCCATAATTTAAGAAATGAAAATAAATTACACTTGAAATTTTATAAAAATGGACATGAGGCAATATGGTTACCATTACTACTTCCATTCAGCTTTAACCCATTCACGACATCCGCCGTATATATGTATGGGGCGTGTCGGAAGCGGATGTATGGAGTGGGCTCACACAGAAAGGCCGCCCCATACTGATGATGGCCTGTGCCTGTCATTACGGAGCTCCCTTGATACTCTGCCTGTGGCCAGGCTTCAAAGGAGACTCGGCTATATACAGCGATCGGACAATCACATCTTCAAGTCCCCTAAGGGGGATAACAATAACAGTAAAAAGTAAGAGAAAAAGATTTTAAAAATATGAAAAAAGTAAAAAAAACTAAAAGTTCAAATCGCCCCTTTTCCCCACATTGAAAATAAAGATATTAAAAAATGTTTAAAAATACACATATTTTATATTGCCGCATTCAGAAAAGTCCGATTTATCAATATGTAAAATCAATTAACCCAATCGGTAAACACCGTAAACGGAAAAAATTCAAGAACGCCAAAATTATGTTTATTTGGTCACCGCAGTTCCCCAAAGAATGCTGTAACTAGTGATCAAAAAGTCACATCTATTCCAAAATAAAAACATTGTCTCACCCCACAAAAAATAAACCCTCACACAGCTCCATCGGAGGAAAAATAAAAATGTTACGGGTCTCAGAAAATGGAAAGACAACTCCCCAAATTTTTTT
>JARQOD010000001.1:511786266-511866128 GCA_033576555.1 Oophaga sylvatica
CATTTTTTTTCTATCATTCTTTTATATAAACTTTCCTTCTATGTTTCTTTCTATCTTTCTTACTTTTCCTATCATTTCCATATTTCTCGTCATTTTTCTTTCTATCATTCTTTTACACCCTTTTCCTTCTGTTTCTATCTATTATCTATCTCTTCCTTTCTTTTTTTGCTCTATCCGTTTTTCTCTCTTTTTCTCCCATTTTTCCTTTTCTTTTTATCCATCCATCCAATATATATCTATATTTTTCTCATTCTTCCTATCCATCTACTGATCTATAATATTGTTTTCTGTCCAGTAATATCTCTATATCTATGGCTGTATAATCATGCTTCTGCATGTTCACCTACCCCATATTATATTCTATAGACAGCGTTTTATACATTTCATCTTCCATACAATAGTAAGATTAACTGAGACCTGAAATTCAGAGCGTTCATTTTTTTAGCCTATTTTGTGTACAAAAATGCCAACGTGCAAAGCTTTAGAGGAAAGGGTGGGCAATTTGTATGTGTATAAATATATATGTAATATATCTAAATTAATGCAATATTCGGAACTTGGTAAATTGCCAGATGGGCCTAGATCTTCGTCTATCAGCCTGAAAGCCAATCTTTGCAACAGTATTCATAATTCTGATTCATCTTGGGAAAAGTTTGCAATTTTTTTTCAAGTTATCGGACTGTGGAAATATCTATTATCTATCTATCTATCTCATATATATATTTTTATCTATCTATATCTATCTATTATCTATCTATTATCAATCTATAATTATCCAGCTATTATATATTTATCTATCTATTATCTATCTATTTATTATCTATCTATTATCTACATATCTATTATCATCTATCTATCTATCTATCTATCTATCTATCATCTATCTATCTATCTATCTATCTATCTATCTTTTATCTATCTATCTTTCTATCTTTATCTATCTATATCATCTATTTATCTATCTATATCTCTATTATCTGTCTATCATCTATCTATCTATCTATCATCTATCTATCAATCATCTATCTATCATCTATTATCTATCTATCTATCTATATTATCTATCTATCATCTATTATCTATCTATCTTATCTATTATCTATCTATCTATCATCTATCTATCATCTATATTATCTATCTATCTATCATCTATTATCTATCTATCTATCATCTATCTATCTATTATCTATCATCTATCTATCATCTATTATCTATCTATTATCTATCTATCTATCTATTTATCTATCATATTATCTATCTATCATCTATTATTTATCATCTATCATCTATCTATCATCTATTATCTATCATCTATTATCTATCTATCTATCTATCTATCTATCTATCTATCTATTATCTATCTATCTATCTATCTATCTATCTATCTATCTATCTATCTATTATTATCTATCTATCTATCTATCTATATCTATCTATCTATCTATTTTCTATTATCTTATCTATCTATCTATTATCTATCTATCTATCTATCTATTATCTAATCTATCTATCTATCTATCTATTATCTATCTATCATCTATTCTATTATCATCTATCTATTATCTATCTATCTATACTATCTATCTATCTATCTATCTATCATCTATCTATCTATCTATCTATCTATCTATCTATCTATCTATCTATCTATCTATCTATCTATCTATCTATCTATCTATCTTATCTATCTATTATCTATCTATCTATTGTCTATCTATCATCTATTACTATCTATCTATCTATCTATCTATTATCTATTTATCTACCCCTTGAAGTTGGTGTATGGTATAATGTAGGAAATAGATTTTTTTTATTAATTTGCATGCTGTATTGATAAAAGGAAAGGGATCATTTCACTTCTTATATATGTGTATCGGCCTTGAGTTCTGACCAAGAAATTCATTGATTAGCTGAGAGATCATAGAGAAGATCTGATGAAAGCGCAAATTATTAATTTTTTTTCCCTTCGACGGCAGCCTTTACAGCACTTCACATAGAAAATGGCGGCAAGGCTCCATCATGGAAGGAAAGCAGTGAACTGCTGACCATGGGTCATTTCTTGAAATATTTCCATTTTTTTTTTTTTAAATAGGATAATTTATTCTCTATTACACGTCCTCTGGAATTTGCCAATAATATGAAATGAGTACTATTAGTTATACATTTTCTATAAGTAATACAATTCTACACTGTTTTATAGTGAGAATGTAATATCCAATCAGATTTTGTCATTTTCAAATATTTTTATGAGTGAATATCTTTTTCTTACTTGTATTTTTTTTATTATAAAAAAGCACCTTAAATGTATTTTCTAGATAACATATATTACATACCGGTATGTAGAAAATGTTTTGTATGACTTTGTAAGATATAGTTGCTTGTACACAAATTCATGTTACTTTTACTCTTTTTTGTATTTCATTTACATTTTCCATACAGTTTTAAAAATCACACACTTCATCTTAAATTACTGGAAAATAGACCCTGCTGATATTTGCGTTAGAGTTAGTAGTTTTGCTCCAAATCTTATCGTGGACGGTCAATTATAATACGAGACATTTGTGATTTTTTTTTTTCCTCATTAAACCAATTAATTCATTATATCAATAGCACTGATGCTTTACACTACTAACCATAGAAAATCAGGTCACTTTTATCAGCTGCTACCCAATATACCTTGCCAATATGTCCTGTGCAGCGCCTAGGGAAGCTGAAGGACAGTAAAGCCAAGGTTGGTAAAGGCACAAATGTTAAAAGGGTGGTAAAGGTAAGCATGGTAAAGGTAAGGGTGGTAAAGCCAAGGATGGTAAAAGTATGAATGGTAAAAGTGAGAATGGTAAAGGTAAGGATGGTAAAGATAAGGATGGTAAAGGTACGAATGGTAAAGGTAAGGATGGTAAAGGAAAGAATGGTAAAGGTACAAATGGTAATAGTGAGAATACTAAAGGTATGAATGGTAAAAGTGAGAATGGTAAAGATAAGGATGGTAAAGGAAAGAATGGTAAAGGTAAGGATGGTAAAGGAAAGAATGGTAAAGGTACAAATGGTAAAAGTGAGAATACTAAAGGTAT
The DNA here is from genome assembly GCA_033576555.1 of Oophaga sylvatica. Taxonomy (NCBI): domain Eukaryota; kingdom Metazoa; phylum Chordata; class Amphibia; order Anura; family Dendrobatidae; genus Oophaga; species Oophaga sylvatica. Next base: position 511,789,338 of record JARQOD010000001.1, read on the forward strand.
GAATGGTAAAAGTGAGAATGGTAAAGGTATGGATGGTAAAGGTAAGGGTGGTAAAGGTATGAAAAGGTATGAATGGTAAAAGTGAGAATGGTAAAGATAAGGATGGTAAAGGAAAGAATGGTAAAGGTACAAATGGTAAAAGTGAGAATACTAAAGGTATGAATGGTAAAAGTGAGAATGGTAAAGGTATGAATGGTAAAAGTGAGAATGGTAAAGGTATGGATGGTAAAGGAAAGAATGGTAAAGGTACAAATGGTAAAAGTGAGAATACTAAAGGTATGAATGGTAAAAGTGAGAATGGTAAAGGTAAGGGTGGTAAAGGTATGAATGGTAAAAGTGAGAATGGTAAAGATAAGGATGGTAAAGGAAAGAATGGTGAAGGTACAAATGGTAAAAGTGAGAATAGTAAAGGTATGAATGGTAAAAGTGAGAATGGTAAAGGTAAGGATGGTAAAGGCAAGAATGTAAAAGGTACAAATGGTAAAAGTAAGAATGGTAAAGGTAAGGATGGTAAAGGTATGAATGGTAAAAGTAAGAATGGTAAAAGTGAGAATGGTAAAGGTACAAATGGAAAAAGTGAGAATGCTAAAAGTAAGGATGACAAAACCAAGCATGGTAAATGTATGGATGGAAAAGCCAAGGATAGTAAAGGCAAGGATGGTAAAGTCCAATAGGGTAAAGGCCAGGATGATAAAGTAGGAATGATAAAGGCAAGGATTGTAATGATAAGCATGACAGAGGTAAGAATAGTAAAGGCAAAGATGGAAAAGTTATGGATGGTAAAGGCAAGAATTGTATGGCAAGAATTGTAAAGTAAGGATGGTAAAGATAAGGAGAGTAAAGTTAAACATGGCAAAAGCAATAATAGTAAAGGCAAGGATGGTAAGATAAAAATGGTAAATCAAGGATGGTAAAGGCAAGGCGGGTAAATGCAAGAATGGTAAAAGCAGGGGTCGTAAAAACAAGGATGGTAAAAGCAAGGCTGATAAAGGCAAAGATGGTAAAGGTAAGTATGGCAAAGGCTATGAATGGTAAAGGTAAGGATGGTAGAGGCAAAGATGGTAAAAGCAAGGTTGCTAAAGGCAAAAATGTGAAAGGTAAGGATGGCAAAAGCAATATGGTAAGCAAGGGTGGTACAGGGCAGGAGGGTAAAGGCAATAATTATAAAGGCAAGGATGGTAAAAATATGGATTGCAAAGGCATACAACATACTGTTTGTGTCTCCAGATTTCTCAACGTCATTGATTTTAATGTAGGTCGTCTATGCAAATTAAAGAGTTAATTCTTACAAGGTCAGCTTGTTTTTCACAATAAATTATAAATTACAAGAATATACAGTAAGACTGTACCGCACTTTAAAAAAAAATGTAATTTCGATAATTATTTTATTTAATAATACCTCTATGGCCATTTTAAGTTCCTATAAATGTCGTTTTGTGGCACCAATGGCAGATAATCAAATAAACACTTAAAATTGCCTCAAGGGAATTTCTAATAATTTTAAGCTTACAGAAAATGGCAAAAAATATGGGAAAACCATAGTTTGCAATAGAAAGTAAAGAAGGATTTTTTTTTCCAGGTGAACACTAATATACAGTATATATATATATATATATATATATATTATTTTACTTTTTATTTAAAAGTGTTAATGTGTTGTTTTGCATGTGTGGTTTTAAAATGTCAAATTAAAGGATTGTTAAAGTATGAAAGCCGTAAGGTGCCACAATGGAAGAGGACAAAAAAGCATAAGTGAAGATTAAAAAATATAGAAAATGAAGAAAATAAATAAAACAAACAATAATAATTATAATAATAATAATAATAATAATAATAATAATAATAATAAATAACAGAAAATCCCTGCAACCCAGGCGGTTCCTTTCCTTTCCTCCCTGAGAATCTGCAAGGCTTGTAGGTGAACAAAGGCCCAAAGTCCATTTTAACCTTTCCATTGTCAGTGCATTAAAGTGTGAATTGTTGCAGCCTCCTAGCAGGAAAAGTGACTGTGACATCCTGGTCGATCAAGCAGCCTACAAATTAACACAGCGAGGGTTGGTATAAAACATGGCCCTCACCTATGGGAAACCACCCCGTTCCTAATTATTTCAGAATAACTTGTAAGCTGCTTGATTTAAACAATTTACTTTTGCATTTTAAATACTCACGGCTCCGTTTCTGCCAATGAATATTAATGAGAATGATAGAAAAATGTCCGGTATGGAAACAAAAAAAAACTGTGAGAGTAAAGGAATGACAGTAATATATATCATCAATGCGACAAGGGACTGGCTCTCATCTACAGGGCTTCAGAACGGGTATTGAGAGTCATAGCCAAAATTAACCCCTCCGTGACCTTGCGATTTTCCGTTTTTGCGCTTTCAATTTTTCCTCCCCTTCTTCTAAGAGCTATAACTTTTTTATTTTTCCAGCCATATAGCCGTGTGAGGTTTTTTTTTTTGCTGGACGACTCATACTTTTGAATGACACCATTACCATATAGTGTACTAGAAAACGTAAAATAAAATTGCAAGTGTGGCAAAATTGCAAAAAAAAGCACAATTCCACCATTGTTTCTTTTTTTTTTTTTTTAGTTACCATGTTCAATATATGGTAAAACTGACCTGCCATTATGATTCTCCAGGTCAGTACGAGTACACCGACACCAAACATGTCTAGATATTTTTACTTAAGTGGTGGAAAAAAGCAACGTTGTGGCAACCAAAAAAAACACAATTTTTATCGGTTTGATTTTTTTCTCATTACGCCGTTTACCGATCAGATTAACTTACTTTATATTTTGATAGATCAGGTGTTTCTGAACATAGTGACACCAAATATGTGCACTTTTTATTGTTTTAATTTCAATAGGGCTGATTTGAACTGTTGTGTTTTTTATTTTAACATTTTTTATTAAACTTTTCTTTTTAATTTTCGCACACCGACCACAAGCTGGCGTTCCCAGGAGTATCATAATGAAAGGCCCCGGGGTCTTCTACAGACCCCGGCTGTCATGACAGTCCATTAACACCCACGATCACATGACAGGGGCATTGATGGGCGGGATTTGTGACACTCTTCCGCTGGTGCATGTTAAATCCCGCTTTCCGAGACCACGGCTGTTAAAGGCACATGATGGCAGATTAAAACAGCCATCAAGTGCGGGGAAAGATGTGGGGTCAGCCCTGGAGCCCACATCAAAGGCAGGGACACGGCCAATGACGTAAATATACGTCAAAGGTCATGAAGGAGTTAAAATTTTACAGTATTGAAATATTTCAAGTAGGGTTCTAAAAATTGTATTTTACTTATTTTTTAAATATAATATAAATAGGTGAACATTGTTTGGAAATAATTTTAAAAATATCTGGAAATCTGGTTTTACTTTAGGTGATATATAAACACGCATGTCTATGTCATCTCTCTATCATCTATCCCTATATTATGTGTCTCTCATGTTTATCTGGATATTATCTGTCTATCTATCTATCTATCTATCTATCTATCTATCTATCTATCTATCTATCTATTATCTATCTATTATCATAGAATCACAGAATCATAGAATGGTAGAGTTGGAAGGGACCTCCTGGGTCATCTGGCCCAACCACCTGCTCAAAGCAGGATTCTCTAAATCATCCCAGACAGATGTCTGTCCAGCCTCTGTTTGAAGACTTCCATTGAAGGAGAATTTACCACCTCTCGTGGCAGCCTGTTCCACTCACTGATCACCCTGTCAAAAAGTTTTTCTAATATCTAATCTGTGTCTCCTCCCATTCAGTTTCATTCCATTGCTTCTAGTCTTTCCTTGTGCAAATGAGAATAAAAATGATCCTTCTACAATGTGACAGCCCTTGAGATATTTGTAGACAGCTATTAAGTCTCCTCTAAGTCTTCTTTTTTGCAAGCTAAACATTCCCAAATCCTGCAACCGTTCCTCATAGGACATGGTTTGCAGACCGGTCACCATTCTGGTGGCTCTTCTCTGAACTTGCTCCAGTTTGTTGATGTCTTTTTTAAAATGTGGTGCCCAATACTGGACACAGTATTCCAGATGAGGTTTGACCAAAGAGGAGTAGAGGGCAATAATAACCTCACGTGATCTAGACTGTATGCTTCTGTTAATACATCCCAGAATTGTATTTGCCTTTCTTGCTGCTGCATCACACTGTTGATTCATGTTCAACCATTTACGACCACTCTTTGGGTCCGATCACTAAGCCAGTTATGAATCCACCTAACAGTCGCCTTTTCCATTCCATACTTATTCATTTTTTCAATAGGGATTGTGTGAGATACTTTGTCAAATACTTTGCTGAAGTCAAGATATACTATATCTACAGCATTTCCCTGATCCACCCAGTCAGTGATTCTGTCATAGAAGGAAATTAAGTTAGTCTGACATGACTTATTAGTTACAAGCTTATTATCTATCTGGATATTATCTATCTAACTATTATCTATCTATCTATCTATCTATCTATCTATCTATCTATCTATCTATCTATCTATCTATCTATCTATCTATCTATCTATTATCTATTTATTATCTGCTATCTATTATCTATCTATCATCTATCTATCTATCTATCTATCTATCTATCTATCTTCCTATCTATCTATTATATATCTATCATCTATTATCTATCTATCTATCTATCTATCTATCTATCTATCTATCTATCTATCTATCTATCATCTATCTATCATCTATCTATCTATTATATATATCTATCATCTATTTATCTATCTATCTATCTATCTATCTATCTATCTATCAAATCTATTATCTGTCTATTATCTATCTCCCATATCCATAGAGGTCATCTCTCTTTATAGTTTCCTTTCTCTATCTCTCCCGGTATTTTACATACTTGGTTGCCATGTGTATTTGAGCAGTTTGGTGCAGTGTTATCTCCAGTGCGGTTAGATATAGTAATTGTACTCTACAGTGAATGATTGCTTGATGGTTTTTTAATCATACCCCTGTGAGGCATTTTAACTGTGCTTGTTTGTACACACTACACATAGGACCGTGGGGTTTTAATTCAGCTATGCTCTCTGCATATCTGTACGTTAATGGACATTAACCAACATTAGTCAAGTTGAATTTTGATCAGATGCCACAATCCATAAAAGGCAAGATGGCGCTCAGTCATCTGCTTAGAATTCAAGGGTTTCGCCACATAAAGTCCATATTCTGGTCATTAATTGTGCAGTTGAACACAATCCATTGTTTCTATGTACAGCCATCTTAGACTGGGGGGAATGCCTAAATATAGTGGTCTTCAATCTGACTTCCATAAAAACATGTTCTGCCCCTAGCCCATGATCACAACTTCAATATTGGCGAATCCTCCAGAATAATTTATACATGCATTCTTAAAATGAATAATTGATAAGCCTTTAGGATTGAGGCTACTTTAAAATTAGACTTTCTCTAAGGCCTGGCAGTGAAAGGGTTATGGCAAAAAAAAAGAAAAATCATTGATTTCTACAGCGGACTCAGTCAGCGCCACTCACAGAGACACACACACAATCCACTCATAAACTACCCACAAGCCCTCGCGCTTCATTCCCAAGGGGAGCTTTCTGTGAGCGTCCTATTGATTTTTGATTTTACAGAAATTAGCCCCTTTTCCCCCCCAATCTTTTTTTATTTTCATTTTTGATTTTCGAGGCGATTTATATACGTTTGTGATTTTATAAGGTTAACGATGGTAAGGGAAGAAAATTACAGAGGCGGATGAAACGATAGACGTGCTGGATATTTTGCATCGAACTATGCCATATAACATAGAAGAATCCAACATTATGTACAGAAAATATATATTTTACATATACATCTGTCATGCTGTCTTACCAGCACTGGTCTTCATACAGTGACGTGGGGATGGAGACCAAATTTGTCAGTCCCCAGAGACTTTAGCACCTGGCTCACCTATCCATTCTAGGCTATTGTTTCCTGTTGGCAGAGGATTATTCAGGATACTTTGCAAGCGTGTGACAACAGAGCTTCTTTATTCAGGAACAAACGGGAACAATATATGATAAGTTTAATAGATCTGGAATAAATCATTTGTGTGTCCCTATATGTGCAGCATCCACAGCAGGCTGCTTCTCTGGTACACAGACACAGGAAAACAGGAAATACAGTCACATGCTCTCCCTGTGTGAGCCTCTGGGAGTTTTTTGTTCTAACTTTATAAACAGCATACAAATCTTAGCAACTAAACACTCATAGAAAGGAATGGAGTTGTTGCACTAAAGATATTCCAACACACCCCACTCAACAACTACTAATCCTGTTAGTCCCATTGCGGTTCTGAAGTCCACAAACTTGGCTCTTGATAATGACGTTATCATACCATCAGCTATCATCTTGTCAGACTCGCAATAAACTAACTCGAGTACACCCCGTTCCACTAAGTGACGTAAGTGGTGATGTTTTACATCAGTGTGCTTAGTCCTTGCACTAATCTTCACACTGCTGGCAAGTTTAACGCATCCTTGGTTCTCATCATAGATAGCTGTTGGTTGAGCTAGTGGCTTGCCGAAATCTTCCAAAACTTGTTTCAACTAAATTACTTCTTGACTTTCATAGGCAGCAGACATATATTCTGCTTCTAGAAACTGAGAAAAAGAAACGATCAACAAAATCCCAAAATATTAAATAGAAAAAACTTTATTGGATATCAAAACAGGGGAGCTGAAGGGATGACATACAACCAAATAGCACATGTGAGACAAGAACGCATATAGGAAGTCAAACAGTTACATCTGAGTAGATATGTTGAATCCTACAACTGACTGGGCGGTATAACATCACGGAATGAACTATGTCTCAATAGAAAGCGCAGCAGCGCTGGTCCAGAAAGCAATATACATGGGTATATATGATAAACGTGATAGCCAGTGCTTTTACCTGCTAGCAGTCAGGAGAATGCCTCCTGCGTCCACCCCGACGCGCGTTTCGGCCTGTGTGCCTTTTTCAACCGTTCTAAGGTTGAATATATTTACTATCTGGCTACAGTTTATCTGTTTTGACCATTTGCACATGTGTTCTCTGCTAATATTGCCCTTTTACATAGCGGTTTTCACATACTCACCATCGGTACGCGCCTGCGCTGGGTCTTCTGACACGCTCCACGGCTCTCGGCGTCCTTGTTGCCATTGTGACCAATCACTTGACTGTGACGTCACCTGGCACGTGACGCCGACGCCGTCTTGTGTTCTCGGTTGCCCCGGTGACATGCGCGTCATCAGAGATGTGTGAGTATACCGCATACTATCATTACTCTGTTTCGGCATTTATGATAGATGTACTATAGCGATTCTCCACACATCAGTTTGGGCATTTTATGAGACACGGTGTGAGAACACAACGATGGGTTTGTTGACATTTCGATCACCGTTATCAGAACCTAACATTTGTTTACCTTTTGCCATCGGCAAGGAGGGTGATCATGTGGTTCACTCTAACGGCTTCCATTGGTGGATTTAGACTTTTTATACCCCTTCACTTCCCTTTTCCCATCACCCCTTGAAAAAGGCACACAGGCCGAAACGCGCGTCGGGGTGGACGCAGGAGGCATTCTCCTGACTGCTAGCAGGTAAAAGCACTGGCTATCACGTTTATCATATATACCCATTTATATTGCTTTCTGGACCAGCGCTGCTGCGCTTTCTATTGAGACATAGTTCATTCCATGATGTTATACCGCCCAGTCAGTTGTAGGATTCAACATATCTACTCAGATGTAACTGTTTGACTTCCTATATGTGTTCTTGTCCCACATGTGCTATTTGGTTGTATGTCATCCCTTCAGCTCCCCTGTTTTGATATCCAATAAAGTTTTTTCTATTTAATATTTTGGGATTTTGTTGATCGTTTCTTTTTCTCAGTTTCTATATGTTTTGGCGATTTTTTCCCATGGATTTCCATACTACCCATATTTATTTTGATGTTAAGAATTTTCTTTTTCTATATTAAATATACACCTTTTATGTGGGCATGTGTTCTATGAAGTGTTTTCAATATATTCTGCTTCTGTAGATGATAATGCGACTGACACTTGTTTTCTGCTGGACCAAGAAATTGAATATTCTCCCAACTTGAATAAGTAACCACTTGTTGATTTCCAATCACTTGAATCTCCAGCCCAATCTGCATCCACATAACCTCTGAGAGTGAGATCTCCTGATGCAGGTATCTTAAGATTTAGCCTTTGAGTTTCTTTAAGTTATTGAAGAATTCTCTTAATTGCATTTCAGTCCCTTTGACGTGGCTTGCTTACACGTCGGCAGAGAATTCCGACTGTGGCTGTGATATCCGGACGAGTTGTGGTTGCTATGTACAGAAGCGCCCTCACTGCTTGTCTGTAACTCTCATTGCTGGGTAGCAGATCTTCTTCTCCTTCCAACTTTAAGTAGGATGGATCCATTGGTTTTGACCCACCTTTGGCTTCTGACATTCCAAACTGGTTTAGGATTGTGGAAATTTTAGAACTTTGATTGAGAAGAAAACTTCCATCTTCCTCTCTCTGGATTTGGATTCCCAAATAATATGTCACATTTCCAAGGTCCTTAGTCTCAAAGTGCTGGTTGAGTATTTCACCTGGGTTTGCAATTTCTTTTTCATTTTGATGAGACATGATTACATCGTCTACATATAGGAGAACATACATCCACTCCTTCGCTACATTTTTCATATACAAACATGGATAAGCTTGAGATCTTTTAAATCCTTCATACATCAAAACTTTGTTCATTTTCAGGTTCCAAGCTCTTGCCAACTGCTTAAGTCCATAGAGAGATTTTTGCATTTTACAAACAAGGTGCTCTTCACCCTTTTTAATATATCCCTCGAGTTGGCTCATGTACAACTCTTCTTCAATGTCACCATGTAGGAAGGCTGTATTGATGTCAAAATGTCTCACTGTCATCTGTTGAACTGCAGCTATGGACATTAAAGCTCTGAATGTGGTTTGCTTCACAACTGGACAAAATGTATCATCATAATCTTTACCATACTTTTGCGAGTACCCTTTTGTGACCAATTTTGCCTTAAACTGGTGAACTTTACCTTCTGAGTCAAATTTATTTTTGAAGACCCACTTACATCCGATAGTTTTTTTTTCCTTGTGGTAGCTCAGTAAGCTCCCATATCTGGAGTTGGTGAAGGGATTCCATCTCTTCATTAGCAGCATTTATCCACTTCTGCTTCTTGTAGAGAAGCAGTTTTTGCATCTCTTATATTGCTCTTATATTTATGGAAATCCTGTGTCTTTAATGCTGTTTCTGCTCTGGGTTCATTACTGATGCTTACATGCTGTGTTTTTCTCTTGAATTCATCCACAAGTTTGCCTTTAACCTACTATAGTGTCAGCTCATCATCTGGCCGTGCATCTAGTGCAGTCAGAAGTGTGTCATAACTCTCTGGAAGACTATTTAATAGAAGTGCAGCAACATAAAAATCTTTAATTTCTTCTCCAATACCCCTGAGACACTCTACAATCTCTAGGGTGTTTCTTATATGGTCCTGCATAGTCTGTCCATCACTTAGCTTAGACTGATACAGCTTTCTCATGAGATAAAGGTTATTGCTGAGATTTGATCTTTCACGCACTTTCTGTAACTCATCCCACATCTCCTTTGCAGTTGCACACTTGCATATATATCTGATTATCATCTACACTGAGGGAGATAGTGCTTTGTGCTTTCTGATCCTTCTCTAGCCAATCATCTGATAATGGATGAGGCACTTGTTCCTAAGTATATTTCCACATACCTTTTCTTATGAGCAGCATCTTCACCTTGAATTTCCAGGATTAGTAGTTATGGTTAGTGAGGCTTGGCACTGAGAACTTGACAGGATTGCTGCTAGTGGACATCTCTGTTGCTCCGTGCTGCTTTTGCTTTGGGCTTCTGTTGCTGTGGAACTCTGGGGTTCTGTGTCACTCTGGGCCTGTAACCTGTTGGCAGTGGATTATTCAGGATACTCTCCAAGAGTGTGACAACAGAGCTTCTTTATTCAGGAACAAACAGAAACAATATATGATAAGCTTAATATATCAGGAATAAATCATTTGTGTGTCTCTATCTGTGCAGCATCTACAGCAGGATGCTTCTCTTGTGCACAGATACTGGAAAACAGGAAATAAAGTCACATGCTCTCCTGTGTGAGCCTCTGGGAGTTTTTTTTGTTCTAACTTTATAGCAACTAAACACTCATAGACAGGAATGGAGTTGTTGCACTAAACATATTCCAACATTTCCACTATCAAAACTAAATTACTTCCTTTGGACACCACTTGGTTCTTAAATAACATATCAAGAACTGTGCTCTATATACAGTACATCTGTGGAGATACCTGTGCAAATGTCTGCAAGAGTAGAACATGACACATACTCTTCAAGTGGTTTTTTTCCAGCCTGAAGCATGTATCTACCAGAAAAATTATAAATGCCAGATAGGTGAGAGTCACAACATATCCAGTATTTACCTCCTAATTAGTGGAGAGGTTAATAATTTTGTTGAGCCGGAATATGAATATTTACTGGTCATAGAGGTAAACAGGGCTTTAAAAATTTACATGGAACTTAACAGACTATTTGGTAGATTTTTAAAAAGCTGAAAAAACAACAACGCAACCCAAAATAAGTAGCAAAGGAAAGACTTGAAAATTTATCACAAAAAGACACAATAGGTATGGTATCATTTTAAAGTTTAAACACAACCACGTCAACACGAGACTTGAATATTGATGTTTTATGCCATGTTCAAACTGATGCTCTATTTCCCCGAAAAAACATTTCAAATCCATATGTAGAAAAACTAATTACATAAAGAAAAATAAATTATAAAAGGCTAAATTGAAATTTTTAGTAAAATCAATTTTTGAATGATGGTTCAGGAAGCATTGACCTACTACGATGTGGCAAAAAGGTTTGATGATCTTGACATAATAATTAATATTTCTAAATGATGGTTCCTATATTAAAAAACTGTTGGAATAAATCTCAGCTTTTCTTGCAGACTTGCGACTGGGATCAGGTCAGAAAGAGGTGGGAACATTGAGATGACATGGCATTTTGGCATTTCAGTGGGTGCTTGTGATGGGATGGGAGGACTGGAATGGTTTTGGGATGGTTGCGATTTCCACATTTATGTCGTCTGGAACCAGAGATGTCTGGTCTTTGCTGATGAAGACCACAGAGATGGTGGTCTTCTCTCTCTCTTTAGCATAATATTGCATATTTTCTCATTGAAAAAGTTATTCATGTTCGTCATTATGACATTCCTCGGTTTCTGTAGCAACTTCAAACCTGAGGTTTGCTCCTATTTTAGGGAACATAATGCGCTCATGAAACATTATGTATGGATGTCAAAATATGAAGTACTATGAAAGATTTGATCTTGTGCTCATATCAACTCATGTATGTTTGCAGATGTCTTTACTCACTGATCTACCACCATGTAATTAGGACATCTTCATGTCTGGAAGTGTTGTATATCACGATTACAACAAGTGTCATGGAGCTTTCTCATTATTTAGCATGATATTAAACTGATGAAAGTAGTCAGAAGAGTTGAGCAAAAAGATTTGCAGGACGTGAGTACTCCATGGCAATCAGAGAAGGGCAATGCAAACTCCTTAGGCCAGTATTCGAATGCTGGCATCCTTGACACCTCTTGTGATTACAAGGCATTTGGTTGTTGGCTGAGGATGCGAACACTGTCTCCGATCTGGCTGCCACAAAGTGCTCTTTTGGATGCTGGATCTAGTCAGTGAGAACTTCCTCATCTGGTACCTGAATGCTAGCAATCTTGGTCGACTCTAGTGATTACTAGGCTTTACAGTGCTGCCCAAAGAAGGTACCACTACCCCGGTCAGTCTGCCACAAAGTACCAATATGGACAGTGTACCATGGTCCTGCTAATCATTTTGCTCAACTCTAGTGGTCTAAAGGGATATTACATGGCTAACAGCTATCTAATGTGTATTGCAACCTTAAGGACTGATAAAAAAGGAATGTTCACCTTCTGGTTTGCCTTGTGATCTAGTTTTATTTCAAAGAAGGTCACATATTAAGAATTGTGAATTGAGAAAGGCATCCCATCTCACGGTTGATCTTAAATCCTTCATGTTTAGTGAGAACCTGAGTGCTCCTTTTCTACAATCATGGTCCACTCTTGGCCTAGAAGAATGGACGGAACCTAAATAAGCAATAGACTTTTATGAATATGAGAAAGGATGGTGTTTTGGTCTAAGATCTCATATGGTGTAGATGTTGAGGACCACATATAGATCATTTAAATGCAAATAGGCTATAACTCGCAGCTCACAGATACAACATCTACTTGGTTCCTTTAAATACAAAAAATGCTAATATATAGGCACTTATGACCCAATAACCACGTGATCCAAGTGAGTCTCCATGACAGGTGAATAGCTTATCATGCACCGCAGTGTAGTTAAGCCATCTTGATTGCAATCACATTAACCTTTATATAGTGCTATCATGTGCTGAGCTTACAGACTCTGTCCATTAATTGCTTCTCCACTACGTACAAATCACTATTCCAATAAAATTGTCACATTCCTCCTCCCAGCAAGACTCCTTCGGTGTCACAGCCCGAACTATGACACCTCCCCTCGTTCCATATGCAAGAAACCGCCATTACTTTACAGGTTCATAATGGAAAGTTTACCCTGTAAATTGTCCCTAGCTGCCCTCCTATTAAATCTTTCATTAAGAAGGTGCTTTATAGATGGCTGATCCTCTCGTGCCGCCGAACATATCAAGTAATTATTGTCATTTTGTATCCAATTACTGGCCTTATTTCATTAGTGCCGGTTGTATGCTAGTTTTATCTGAATTGTTATTATGGGCTTTGCTTAACCCTTAAAGATGTTGATTTTGTAGCCCGTCTCGAAAAAAAGGGAGGCGGGGGGTTGAATGCAACCTCAAAGATATAGATTTTCCAAGATCGCTCTTAACCCTTTTTTCCCTGCAGAGCCTTCCTTTTCATGAAGACCTCCTACCCTATTTCTGAGAAGGGTATTTCTAGAATTGGATGCATGCAACGCTCCGGCCCTGTAAGGGTTAACATGCATATATACAGTGCTGTATTCCGCACAGCTGGGTCGTGATCAATATTTTTCTATCAGTGTGCAGTGTCCCAGACAAGAGCGGGGGATGGGAACGAAAAGGAGAACTGACCAGATGGGGACAAGAAAAAAAACAAGGAATGGGTGGGTGGTGGCGGTGGGGAGCAAGGTTTATATGCCATAACCTGTAACACGATCAATTCTCCTGATACAGTGTATTGATAAACATTAATATAATTATGGGGTATGAATGCAGCATTAATACGACACTAATTGAGATTGTATGTTATTAATGAAATATCAAAATTGTACGAGGGATGGACGCACATAGTAAAAGGGCCAAATACTGTTCATTACAACAGATTTTTGCCTGTAATGAGCTTTAGGCTGTTGGGCATAATGAAGGCTGGGAAGACTAAAATTAACATGCAAAGCGCAGTTTGGTCTAAGTAGGTATTATATAATTTACGGTTTAATGGTTAGAGGTGTAGACATGGAAAGGGAAGTAATGAGAAGTAATGAAAGTGATCCTCCTTGGCGAAGAACCTCACCCCCACCCAATAACAAGATGCTCCTTTGCAACTATGCTCAACCAATGCCAAACCTATAGGGCCCCATACACATTGGACTAATGTCAGCCGGATCTGCTGATATTGACAGTCTAAACTGTCCAGTTTTGGACTGTCAATCCTTTTATTCTCTAAGGGATAAACCTCTGCCAGATATGTGTGGCGGTGGCTCTTGTACACAATTGTATTAACACTCTTGCATATGACAGCCATGTAACGTGTATAGAGGGCTTACGCCTACACATACTTCATCTTTTCTTCAAAACCAGCAAAAGACAAGTCTTTGGCAGGGTGGCCAGCAAGGAGTTTCCCATTTTTGCCCATTTTCCTATTTTCAAATGTGTACTTAGTGGTTTTGAAATGGACTGTACCCCACACCTCTTTAGCCAGGAACATAGCAAGTTGTGGGGTTGGCAGTAGGGACAAAACTATGGTAGGTGCAGAGATAGAGTCACGCTCAGGCACTAAAGTCGAAAAAGGTTCCTTTGGCCAATATGGAAGACTTGTGATAGTTTGGGGTCTCGGTTGGAGATTTTGCATTGAGGCCAACGAGCTTCAGGTTATGTGGAGGTAATAAAGCCTGGAGCTATTATTAATAGCTATTTTTAAGGAAAGTCTAGCTAAAACTCTGTTCCCAAATGTGACATGACCTTTGTCTGGTATTAAGAGAGTGGGGCTAAGTTCGGCTACTTCTGACAGACCCACAGGCAATGAATGGAGCAGAGGTCGAGTATGCGTACCTCTGCCACATTCAGAACGGGGCTGCACAGTCCGGTTCTCAGGGTTACAGAGCCTTGGGGTCCCAGTGGTCGGAACCTGAGTGATCAGCAAATTATACTCTATCCTATTAATAGAAAGAAACTTGATTTTATTGAATAATCCTGTAAAGACATGGACAATTTTTCTTTTACAGCTTTTGTTTTTTTCTCTTCTTCACCCAAAAATTGAAAAAATTCAAATTGTTAAAAAAAAGTATTTTTTTCTCACCATTCTTTTCGATCTGTAACATTTTACTTTTTAGTCGATGGAGCTGTGTGAGGACTTGATTTTTGTGTGCCGAGCTGTACTTTTTATTGCAACCATATACAACATTTGGATTGTGTTGAAGAATATTTTTTTAAACAATGTTTATTGGTTAATTTATTTTTATATTTTAATAGATCATATTTTTACAGATGTGGGATACCAATTTTGTTTTTTTTTTTCTTTATTTTTGAATGGGGAAAAAGGGGCGATTCAAAAGTTTATATATATATTTTGTTTAATTTTTAATTTTTTAAAAAAAAGCATTCTTAAATTTGTACTTTCTGTTTTAGTCCCCTAAGGGGCTGCAATCTTTTGATACATAGTGTACTATGTATTCATCAGTGTTTGAGAAAATAATAAAAAATCACAATCTCCTATGAAGCCCAGCCACAGGCTAAGCTTCACAGGAGCACAAAGTTGGTGGTGAGGGGAGCCTTCAGTAACCCCCAAGCACTATGACAACAGATTAGTACCCCACAATCGTGTGTCAGACGTGCTGTTGGACCCATTTAAAAGGGTTGTCAGATGGTAAATTAAATTTATATTAGCCATTGATTGATTAAAAATTAATAAGTGTCAGTGATTAAAAGTAGCTAGCTCAAATTTCTTCTGTTAAAGGCAGGTGCTGGCATCTGCTCTATATGGAGCGGCCTCAGCTACTAAGCTCGCTCCATACGTCCGCACCATGATGAGTCTTTATATCTTGAAATGCAAACGGGTAAAAATCAATAGACTGTGTAAGGCTATTTTCAGATGGTCGTATGGGAGATTGCGCCAATCATGTCCACAAATTGTGGACATAGAGGGCTCTGTGTGCTCATCTGCATAGTGGAAGGGTGCCAGAGCTGCCTTTACGTTGCATGCATTATTCTGCTCCGTAAAATGGATCAAAGTTTTGCACGCTGCAGTTTTTTTCTTTGCAGACCATCGGCATTGTGAAACTGGCACGTTAGCTATAATGGGCCCTTGGTGCTTTCTGTGTGTGGTCCGTCGAGGTCTGAATGAGTCCTTATGCAAAAACATGATTACTCCTCCAGATCAAGAGACACTCTTAGTAGCCACTCACTACTACATTTAAGAATCTGTAAATCTTCATTGAGGTATTTGAAAATGGTTTAAGCGATCTGTTCCAAAAGTCCCCTCTGACTGAAGGACACCTCAGGACATCAGGATTTCCATGGAGCCTTTATAAGTTTGCAACTTGCCACTTCTTCTTGCCCTCTCGTTGAGTCGTTTAGTGGGGGCAATTGTGTTGCTTTGTTCAAGACTGATAGTATCTTACATGGTGGCCTTTTTAAGGCAGAACAATCCCTCTGTAGCCTTAAACCCAAGATTTATAGGCCTGTATGGGAATTTTGGTTGGAGTCCTACAAAACATTCACCTCTAACCTCCTGCTTGTAATAGCCGTGCTATTTCATCAGACTGTACAGAAGTCGAACCATTACTAGAAAAAAAAGTGAAAAGTGGACTATTTGCATTACTCTGTGCACAATTTATTGGTGTAAGAATTAACAATGCCCTCACTGGTTCAGTCTTGGAAATTAACTTGCCAAAGACTTAATGTAATATCTGTATTGGAGAGCTTATTATTTTATACATAAATGAAAATATTCTAGCAAAATTAAGGGGTTTTCTCCCAGTTTCTTGTTTCCCAGGGTCAATGCATTGCTAATGTTTGACATTTCAGACCAGCACTCTCCGATGTTGAAAGCAGAGGCAGATTTACCTCTACAGCATCAGAGCTTACTAGCGTTTACAAGCTCTATAGAAAAGAGCCCATAAGCACTGCATTGTTAGTCTAAGATGCTGACAACCACTGAGGTGGCCGTTAACCTAGGCAAAAAGCAGTCAACTATAAAAGTATCTGAATTCTTGATTAATTTTAGTATGTTTCTACAATCAACTTTGCAATTTTCGCCAATTTTCATGTTGAGACAACCTCTTTAATGTTGTGTCTATACTGAAGACTATACAACGATATTGTATTTATAATAGACACAAACTCAAAGAATTGAAAAGATTTGCTTCCGCTGACCATGATGGTGATGTGTACTAATTTAATTTTGTTACTTATGCCCACAGCCTGCAAAAGGAAAGAGCAAGAGCAAACCAAAGCAGAAAGAAATCACGTTCCTAAGAGGCACCGCTTGGTCTTCACCGATATCCAACGACGCACGCTACATGCCATTTTTCATGAGAACCAGAGGCCCTCCAAGGAATTGCAGATCACCATCGCCCAACAGCTTGGCCTTGAGCTGTCCACTGTCAGCAACTTCTTCATGAATGCTCGCAGGAGAAGCTTGGACAAGTGGATGGATGAGGGTCATGGGCGTCCTCCATCCTCTTCAAGTTCTTTATCATCCAAAGGTGGCTCAGCCATTGCTTGCACCAAAGCATGAAAGAGATGCCTATAGTGCTATCAACCAAAGATAGTATCAGCCCAGTCTTCATTGTCATCCCTTCTCCATCTTGGACCTTGATATGTCTTTAGGTTTCAATGACTTATAAAAGTTATTATGAGGGCAAGACTGGTCCTTGCTTTACCATCATTCATTGCTGTCATTTGGCTGATACATGTTCTAGGACTATAGACTAGTCTATACACGCTCATTATTTATTTTATATGACACTGTCTGCACAGAGCGCACTACAATTTATACAGGTATCATCTTTGGTTGCCAGGTCAATAATGGTTGGGTGGCAACAGGTCTATTGGTTGGTTCACCACCGATCATGGTTGGGTGACAACTGTTTTTTTTTTTGTTGGTTCCACCCCAATGACGGTGGGTGGCAATAGGTCTTTTGGTAGGTTCACCACCAGAGAAATTTTGGCACCAAAGTTTCTATAAGGCTGCAAAAATGTTTTTAGGTAATAAGCTTGACACTAGCGATCTGTGGGTGAATAATCAAGAAGGCATGCAGAGTGGTTCTCACCTGTTCCTCCACCATGCCCAACGTGTGATGGCAAACTTTCAACAAGCTTTTTATTTTAGACACTACATGAAAAATGACGTTCAATAGCTACCTCTGAATAGAGCTGACAATGACAGGCTGTTGAAATACTTCATACTAATCTCAGCTAACCTCAGATAAGGCTCTATCATGCATTAATATAAGGGCAAGAGGCGGTAGTCATAAATGGGTTGTAAATAGTGTTACATTTCATCTTTCGGATTGACAGCATTTTTCTGGCAGTGCCTTCAAGATGAATAACATACTATACACAGAGGCACATGATGGTTCATCCAGTAGTAGAGACTGCCTTCTCTACTCTTCTATCGGCCAACCATAGTCTTAGCCACCAAACCCCACCACCGCCTTCTTGTTTATTAGCGGGCAGACTTTGCAGACACAATGTTGACCACTTGAACGCATGTTGTCCAGGTCAGTATTGAAATTGTTGTGCAAGTTTTGAACCAAAGTAAAACTGATGAAGACACTCAATAAAAATGTCAAATATCATGCCTCATCGGACCAAATACATATGCAATTCCCAGACACCTCACTAGTAGGATGTAATAAACATTAGAAGGACCCACAATAGTGGTCATTCTGTTAGTAGGAAGGTTCTCCTCTGCCTTCAAATGCCACTTTTAGTTGACTTTATATAAATTTCTGTTTCATTTTTGTATGTTTTTTTATTTTTTTCCATTTTCCTTCTTCCATTATGAAGTCATAACCCTAAGTCGATGTACCCACCTTGATCACTAGTGGTCTCCTACTTTGGGTCTGTAGATATTTACTATGTACTTACTTGGTCTTAGTTAAACGTTTGTAGACAAATTCATGTTTGGTCTCATTTTTCAAGACTAACTTGCTGAAATAGCCCCCAAACCACCCAAAGTGGACTGAGTGTAGAAAAAGGTCTGTGTAATAATAAATAATTAATTATCACAACAGAAAGATATTCTATTATCTCAGTCACCAGCTTGTGCAGCAAAGGCCCCATCCTCAGCAGTTAAAATTCAAAGCTTTGTGATGCGACTTTGAAAAGGTGTTGACCTTTTTCGCCTTTAGAAGCTAAGGGATGCAGTCTGGAAGTACAGCCGGACCCTCCCCAGGCTCTTTTCATTTTTACTCCTGACCAGCTGACGGGAATTAGTGAGTTCAATAGAACAGTAGGAGATTAGAGAAGGTAGGGGTTGGAAGGTCAAATCACTCTCCATCCAGTGATCACATCTTCTGCGGGGAAATCACTAACCCTTTGACTTCTGTAGTCATTTCCAATTTTTTGTTTTGGCTTTTACACTTACACTATCAATTCAACCGCATTTTTAATATAATGGAGAACAATTGTCAGGCTCTAGTGGTAGAGAGTGTACAGTTAAATCTTTTGATGTGGCACATTGTGATGTTTCACTAGCGGCCAATGGTGTAATGTTCCCTCATGCAACCAGCCATGGTAATGCAGATAGAGTGACACTGCTCTTGAGATAACTGTTTAGTTACCCTACAGTGCTCCCGCAGGAGAAGAAAAGCATTACATGTTGCTCATGAATATTAATGAGGTGTTAGTGTAATGTCTTCCAGAAACACTCCTTGTAGTGGCTCTCCTAGATTAGGAACTCTCCTTGATTTATTCTAATACTACAAAATAGGTTTTCTAATAAAGACATCTCTCACCGAAAAACCAAAACTAACTTGTATACATCTTGACCTTGGATAGAGTCTGTCTCTTGGACACATCTTATACATTGCTCTATACAACATCACTTCTCAGATAAAGCAAACACTAGGCAGCCATTTTAGCACCATAATTTCCAACGAAAATACCATCCTTCCTCCCTCACCCTCCCTCCCTCCATGTCTTTAATGTCTGTCTGTCATGATATCATAGATGGAAATATAACAGCATATTGATTGTCCATATTGACCTGTTTTACATGATGTTATCTGGTCATGGAGATCGGTTGGCAGGAATGTAACGTTACACCAAAGTCGAAATTCCCCACTAAAGTAGTCGATGTGTATGTTTACGATGCAGGTCATTTTATTGGAACTTAATATGGATCTATTGGTAAAACTACCCTATACATGAGGATAATGAGGGCTAGAAGCCACAATACGGTGACCTCGACAATAGAAGATACAAGTAGTCTAACATAGAAGACTTGTGTGATGGGAATAAGCTTGTACCATTGACACCTTAGTGGCATACATGCCATAAGGCTGTAATGCCCTGGTATAGGGCAAAACAAGACCAGTACATTAGGACCACCAGGTCCAGTTTCTCAATTCCTCACCACCTCCATTAAGGTTCCTTCACAAAATTAGCATGAAACCATATGTAGAAGAAAGTAGTAACATGTTACAGATTGGAGGTATGGACTGTTTTCTTTGTTTTCTTCATTGGCATGGCTAAACTGGCATATCAATATAGTTCTACCTCATTCTTAGGGGTTATAAAAAAATTAGTCTTGACAGGTATTTGTAATATAGCTGTAGATCAAGAATGAGGTCCAGGATGAATGATATATGAAATATGTAATAATTGAACATTCTACAACATGGTTTCCTTTGCAACAGAGGTGTACGTAGAGGAGCTGGAGGTCCTTGTTTGGGTTGGTACCACCAGAAAACTTTTATACTGGGACTGTCATGGTAGAGAAGGGGTAACAAGATCTCAAAACAGGTCCACTCATGAATAAAGAAGGGGGTGTGACTTAAGCTAGCCCTTCCCCTTCATGTATACTGTATATGCCCATATCAGCCTCAGGGGCTATACTGAAGTCAAATGTGGCACAATATTCATCATTCTAGTGGTCAATGATGCATCTGTTAATCATTTTTTTTATTCATTGTGCCCTCATATACACATAAAATGACTGTTCAGGTCCAAAATGGTGGAGCTCTTCACCGAATTACTCATAATCCTTTTCGTTATCTAGTTGATACCAAAGAAGAAATGTATGCGCTTGACAATTGTTTTGTAACACACAACATGGCTGCCATGGCTTTTGTGAGTTTGTATTTTTTTGGATGGTGGGAGTAGGGGGATGTAGAATTACAGGGATGGGGTGACAAGTGGAGGTGAAGTTCATGGGATTGAGTGGATCCATTGGAAACCTAGTTGGCTAAAATTGGAAATTGAGCAATTGAATTGGGGTTACCAGACGAATTAGTGACTATGCGACACTTTTGGGTTAAAAGAACAAATAAAAAAATCGGAAACAATCACGATCGCTGAGCGACAATTCAATTTCACGGGTTTTTTCTTTTGTATTTTTGAAACAGTATTAACTTAAAGTGCAATCCTAGACGAAAATTTCCTGCAAGATGACAATTTTAATAATGTATGTATTTATTTATTCCCTCTGCAAATTCACGGTTTACAGGCCAGACGCGGTTATCTGTGAGACGCCACATTTTATTTTCCCATAATTCCATTTTATGTTACAGTCAAAAGGGGTTGTATGAGATTAGGTGAAAGGATTTACTTGGTTTACCTTTTGGTATTGCATCTCAGACATGACATGTAATACCCGACATGAGCCACGAAGAAGAGTGGTGCTGTTTCTGGGAAAATTCCAATTTTTTTTTTCTAGTTTCATAAACCCTTTACACAAATCCATAAATGCTTCAACTGGTGAAAATGAATTAATAAGATTTCTTTATTATGTACGAGTATTATTATTATATTAATTATGTATTTATTTCATTTTTATTATTTATTAATTATTTAATTTATTATTGGTGGATAATTACTATAGAAGCAACATTTGATAGTTGATCTATGAAATGTTGTCAGCTATTGGGATCCATAAAATGACCTATAGGTGCCAATCTTGCACCTAGGGCTTTAGTCGGAGATCCACCTACATTTTATAGAGAATGAACCTTAGAAAAAATTAGTTTTTGCTAGGAAAAAAGGAAGTGAAATTTTTCTCATTAGCACCAAAATATCCCATAGGGCGTCTTCAGTTAAGGGTATGTTTACACAGATTTTTTTTCAAGGTTTTTAGCCCTGATTCTGCGCCACAATCCACATCAAAAAACGCTTGCAACAAAACTTCCCAATTATTTGAATGAGGAAACAGTAAATATGTCACTTTTTTCCACTCTTTTTTTTAACAAGTATTAGTAAAAGCGTCATGTAAATTCTTTGGCATTGCACATTTTTTCTGTGGTTTTTGATAACTTTTTGACAACAGTTTTTGAAGAGGAAACTTACCTTAGATGCATCAAAACCATGCAGAAAAAATTGTCAAAAATTACATTAATACATTGCAAAAACCACACCAAAATCCACTGGGATTTTAAAAACAATTTTTAGGAGTAGATTTATTAGTCTGAAAAAAACAAATCCTTTTTTTTCAGGAGTATTCGAGAAGAAACCCTCCAAAAATCAGGAGGAGGTAACAAATATGAGATTTGATCATAAAGTTTCGGCTACAAAAAATCCTGAAAAGAAACTCAATTTGAAGATAACCTAAGGGTAGTATGCGCGTGGAGTTTTTCTAGCAATTTTTGGAGCTTGAAACTGAGCAGACACTCTCCAAATCTTCCTCAAACACTCAATACTCCTCTAAAACTTGGAAGCTTTGCTCAGTTTTTGCTCTGTAAACTCTGCAAAAAGACTCCTTGTGCATATAGGGTTTTTAAGAAGTTTTGATCTTAGGCCGGAGTCACACTAGCGTATGGCATACGATGCGAGAGCATTGGATGCGATATGCTAATGACCCTCGGCTCCTGCTCTACTGCGAACGGTAGCCGAGTGTCATGCTTCTGTGATCCGAGCCTCTCGCACAGAGCAGATTGAGCACAGCTGCGGAGTAGGAGGAGACAGTAATTTCTCCATCTCCTCCACTGACGGCGACAGCGTATACCCGGATGATATCCGAGTGATGTGCTTTGTGTCACTTGCACCCATAGACTTATATGGGTGTGAGTGAGCCGAGACTCGGCCGAATCTTGGTGCCAATCTCGCATGACGAAATAATCGCAGATGTGAGCTGCCCCATAGATTAACACTGGGCCGAGTGCTATGCAATGTTTTATTGCACAGCACTCGTCCGTATTCTAAGGTAGTGTGACTCCGGCCTTAAATGGAGGATTTGGAGTATTTCCACAACAAAATCTCAGTAAGTGTATGTTCACACTGAGTATGTTTTAGGAATTTTGAAGAGGGAACTGAGCAGAAACTCTCCAAAATCCTCCTCCAAATCTCAAAACTCCTCAAAAATGTTAAATTTAGTCTCAATGGTTATGTGCACACTAAGTTTTTATTGCTGACTTTTTTTTGTTAAGAAACTGAAACATCCAAGATTTTAAAGAGCTTTGGATTTTTTGAGAAGGATTTGAAGAGTTTCTCCTCAGTTTCCTCTTGGTCTCTGGTCCAAAAAACTGTGTGCGTTCATAGCCAGTGGCTAAGTCTTTTTTTTTTTAGTTTTGTTTTTTAAAGAAAACAGAGCATAACCTCAAAGTTTTTGAGGAGTTTTGAAGTTTCCTCTCAGCTTCTGCTCCAAAACCTCCTAAAAAAACTCTGTGTGACAGAGCCTGCTTTGGGGAAGTTTCATTAAGGATTAGCTTTGAAGCAGTGACCATGCGCTTTCTTTTTCCACCGGTGTTTTTTAAAAACTATTCAGAGGAAAAAAAAAAAAAAAAACTCACATGTACAGAAAATGGATTTCTTATAGAAATGAGTTGGAAGAGTTTTTGAAGCAGCTATTGAGGGTTTTGGAGTTGATCCACGCTAAAAAAATAAACCTGTGCGAACATACCCTTAATGGTCTAGAATGATGGCGTCTACGATTGCTCATTTCTCTCCGGTTCGTCCATGCAGTGTTCCAGCTGTGCATTTTACTATCTATATAAATATATATATATATATTACACATATAGGAGGGAGAGGAAACTTGAATGTTTAAACTTTGTTATTTGTGCTGATTAACCAAAGTCTTTTTGCTTGTACACATTTTAAAAACACGTACATTTTATACCAAAGTTTTTTCTCTGATACCTCATCGTGTGATTTGTCCGTGGTGATGTTACGCAGAAATTAAATGTCCTTTCTTGAAAGATTAAAGGCTTGAGAGTGCGTTTTGCTTTCACAAAAATATTAATATCGAATCATTGGAGGTTCAAATACAAGCTCCGTTCGTACTGACACTCACATCATTGGGTTTGGGAATGGGAAACACCAAAAATAACCCCCCAAAAATCACTTTATCACCATGGTTGTAGAACTGTAATGTACAATCACCAAGGACTGGGTACAACACTACATCACTGGTTCTCGAAGACTACGGAGCAGCATAATAACCCTCTTCTGGTGCAGCCAATTTGCAATTTTGCACTGAGCTCATGAGTCGCCCTCCCAGAGCAGTGGGGTACTCGGCACTGAGCCTGTCGACTTCTATGGGGGATGTCACGGGCAGCCACGGCTCGGTCCATGGCCCTGGGCGCTCACCATAAATGGGGGATATTTACAGGGGAATGAATGTTTGTATGATGATTCGTGACGCCACCTGTAGTACCTGGTCAGGGGACCAGCGCTGCTGTGCAGGTCCTCTGGAAGGAATGGTGTTGTGCAGCTAGATGTAAAGTCTCCTACAGGTGAGACCGTGTTCTTCCAGGGCAGGTAGATGAGAGATGTAGCAATGGTGCAGAGGGATGTAGCAGAGGGGAGTGTGCGTCGCTGGAAAAATCAGGGAAACAGTTCTGTTGCAGTTTCAAGGTTTTACTCACAGTCTGTTATGCGCATACAGATTCCAGCCGGGCACTGTGTCCTCCAAGAGAGTGGTTCACTTACAAAGACTCCCCTTTCAGTATGTTCCTTTCCGACTTCTTCTCTCTAGGTGCTAACTCTCCTTACTTCCATGCACCACGCCACCACAGAGCCCTCGGACAAGGGAGTATTGGGCCTTTTCAGTTCACAGATTACTGCGTCCAATGTTCTGCACGAACTTGACCCCTAAGCTGCCTTCCGGTGAGATTATGGTGGCTAGTGGCAATGGCCCATGAAGTGACCACTGTCGTCAGTGTTACTAGTGGAGCCTGAGCCTTCCCGCTAATCTAGGGACCGCTCCCCGATGTTCACCTGGTCCTTCCTTCTTCAGGATGGGGCACAGCTCCGATTGCTGTCTTGCCCTGGACCCGTTCGCTCTCACAGCAAGGCTCCCTGAGATGAACTCAAAGGAGCAGCAGGACAGTCCAATACCCACTCACTGACTGCCTGACACAAACTGTTCTCTGAAACTAACACGCAGCCTAGTGCTGCCTAAGCTCCACCCACCAACTAGCTACACCCTGTCCTAACCAGTCTGAGTCAGACCATCCTCCTGAAGGGTCCGCCTGTGCTCAGCCAGCATAGTGTATGTTGGATGCAGGAGGTGGGAGTCAATGGGGTGCTTCCTCCTTACTTGAGAGTCAGGTGTCACACCTCAGGTGAGATGCAACATCTCCGTGGCGACTAGAACCTCAGGGCGCCACACTCACACCATACCACAATCTTGACATAGGAAGTAATAGTACATCTTATATTGGGAAGGGGTTAAATAATTGCTCAGAGGATACATCTTTCTCATTATGAGCAAGGTTCCTGTACACATCGGCCTTGGTTGAGTATCGATCTCAAAATCTTTTAAAGCTTAATACCCCATGAGAGGCGTATGGCCACGTTAACAAATTTTACATCGGTAGCCCAAGAGCTTCAAGTTAATCATCTGATTCCACACTACCCACCATGAGTAAATTCTGCTTACTTCTACAGTATATAGAACCCATCTTTGGCTAAAACTACAAATTCTACGAGAAGACTTATTGGAGATGTGAAAAAAGCCTCAAGGAATTGTGTTATCTGTGTGAATTAATGTAACTGTATGAACAAGTGTTTTTCCACATCTAGGCACGGTTCAGAACAAATGTCCTTAGTGAGTATCATCAAAGCCCCTATAGATCTCATACATTAATAAAAAATTATATCCAGTTTTGCCTTGGGTTCCAATTAAAATTGAATAAATCTTCCGAGATTAGATTTGCCGGCCGGTTGTCCTAACAGAACCAATTTCGATATATTCATTGAGGGTTGGTGGGTTACTGATTAGATGCAGTAATAACCACTTGGAATTGATAATGAATCTTCAGAAGACAAGGTTATTGGGCCTTGATTATTGTACAATATATGGATCCCTTTTTTTTAAACGAATCCCCCTGATAGTCACCATCATGCTCAGTATCACCTTACCTTTCAAGAACAGAGAGTTCTTGCTAAAATTTTTGGTTCTTGGCAAAACATAGACTTAAGAAACCCATGATCATTCCTGTTCCTCTAACAAAAAAAAGCTAATTATAGGTGGTTCAATCAGTGATATCTCTTGTGGTCAACTTCACTTGGGATGGGGAGTGACCTGATATCTGAAAAGGGACTGCAGAAAATGGGTCTTTTGGAAGAGAAGACCATGTAGCCACCAAATATGCCTAGTTTATCATCATTGTTTGTCCTAACAAAAATCATTTTAGTGACTTCTCTTGTGGTCAACTTGACTTTGGAGCGGGAATAACCTGATATCTGAAAAGGAATTGTCGAAATTGAGTAATGTGTTTAAGAAGAGAAAATGTCTTCAGTGGTCAACTTGATTTGGGAGGGGGGCATCTTTTAGAAGAGTAGATGTGTCTTGTGGTCAACATGACTTGGGAAGGGAGAGACCTGATATCTGTAAAGGGACTGTCGAAACTGATTTTTTAAGAAGAAAAGGCCATGTAGCCTCCCAAGAGGTCCAGTTTATCTAACAGAAATAATTTCAGTGATGTCTCTTATGGTCAGCTTGACTTGGAAGGGGGAATGACCAGTTATCTGACAAGGGACTGTCGAAACTGGGTAACCTCTAAAAGAGGAGAAGATGTCTCTTGCAGAAACTTTGACTTGGAAGGATGGACATCTTTAAAGGGAATCTGTCACCCTAAATTGGCGGGATATTTAAATGATGGCAGTCAGGTCAGATGGGCGGTGTTTTGGGTACTTGCCTTAACATGTTGTTCGCCGCTGTCTCCATTATTTCTGGGAATTGTAGTAGTATATAACGCGCCTGCGCATTGCAATCTGCGGGCAAAGCATACTGCGCGTGTGCAATTCAAGATTGCAATGCGCAGGCGCGTTATATGGAGGGCAACGACTACAATTCCCATTTTAGGGTGACAGATTCCCTTTAAGAAGAGAAGATGTGTCTTGTGGTCAACTTGATTTGGGAAGGAGAGTGACCTGATATCGGAAAAGGGATTGTTGAAACTGGGTCTTTAGGAAGAGAAGACTATTTAACCACCCAAAGGTCCAGTTTATCATCATTGGTTGTGCTATAAGAACACATTTCAGTGAAGACTCTTGTGGTCAACTTGACTTGAGAGGGAAAGTGACATGATATCTGAAAAGAGACTGTCGAAACTGGGTGACATATTTAAGAAAAGATGATGTCTCTAATGGTCAACTTGGTTTGGGAGGCGGAATTACCTGATATCTGAAAAGGGACTGTCGAAACTGGGTAAATGACTTGATAGGGGAAGTGAAAAAGCAGAGAACCAGAGTCTGAGCTAAGTAATAAAACCATTAAGTTTTCTTTAGCAGATCTAAAAAATCTTTGTAGCATGTAAACAAACAAGAAACAAATTTATATAGGTGAGCAGAAATAAGTATGGTACATAAGAGAAGATCGATAGGTGACTTAAACCTTTAAACATATCATAAGTACCCTGCTTCCACATTCATGCATGCTGGGCAAAAGGGATGTGCGTCTGTTTGAAATGCACTCCAATAAAGAGAAACGAGAGCCAACTATGAATAGTAAAAATATAGTTGGTTCTTATAATCTAACTCCCATAACTGGGTCATTAAAGTGTAACAAACCGGACCAATATGGAAAAAGTTGGTCCAAATGATAAGTCAGTATAAATCACAGTGAGTTAGCAATTTAGTAACACAGTTAGAAATAAGAAAGTAACTATGGAGTGAATAGTAAATAAAATATCTCAGTAATTACCCGTCATGTCAGGGAGGTGGGAGCAGGGAACCCGGTCCCCGACGTACGTTTCGGTACAAATTTCCTTCCTCAGGGGGCCCTCTGTTACAAAGATTTTTTAGATCTGCTAAATAAAATTTAATGGTTTTATTACTTAGCTCAGACTATGGTTCTCTGCTTTTTCACTATTAATTGTGAGTCGCTGCTATAATGCAACATATATACAAAGTGGTATTTACACCACGGATAGTTTGATAACTATGGTTTGGAGATTTTTTTGTGTTGATAGGGGAAGTGACCTGATATTTGAAAACGGACTGTCAAAACTTGGTCTTTTTTATTGACTTTAACCTGACAGTCACCATCATACTCAATATCTCCTTACCATTCTACAATAGAAATTCTTGCTCAAATGTTTGATTCTTGAAACTATGTAAACTTAGGAAATCCAAGTTTATTATTGTTACTCTGCCAAATACATCTAATTATAGGTGACTCCATCAGTGATGTTTCTTGTGGCCAATTTGAGTTAGGAGGAGGTTGCGTGATCTGATATCTTAAAAGGGACCGTCAAAACTGGGTAACATCTTTAGGAATAGAAGATGGCTTAACTGATATCTGTAGAGCGATTATTTGAAAATAGGTCTGTAGGAACAGAAGACCATTTATCCACCCAAGAGATCCAGATTATTGTCATAAGTTGGCAATGATTGATCCCATTTCTGTAACTATGTCTAAACCTAACATTTCAAAAACTTGTACAGCCTTGTCCTATGTTACTGATATGAATCTAGATATCAAAATTACAAAACTGTCCTGAAGATGTGGCAAAAACGATACTGCTCCACTTGTGGTTTTGTGATTGTGGTGCCATTTAGTAGCAATACATCATATGGCAGAATCCAAGTAATGTCTACATTACCCAGTCATATAGTTCACACATAATACTGCAAGCGAATCTTCACATAATTCCACCATACATCTACACTAGCCATTACATTTGTCATAATAGCTCACATGTCAGTTTAGCTGTGTAGACTGGGATATTACCAATTTTGATAGTGTTGGATGGTGGGCAAGTTAACGACAGCTCTTTTGTGATTCTGGACGCTTGGATAAGGCAGGTTAGTAAATAAACAAAATGTGCATATAATGCTCTGTATGCGGCTCCTCGTTGTTCTGTGGTTGCTGCAAGAGGGACTGTACTTCATCACTTCTTGGAGACCGATAAAAATCTTTCATATTACTGAATTATCTCTCATTCATTGCAGCAGTCATAAAGCAAACGTACTGAGTGAGCAGAGGTCTATGTGAACATTGATAATATGAATATTAAACTGCACTGCTGCCATATAGACTGTACTTAGGATACAAATTGGCTGATAAGCATGTGCCCATCTGCCATGACAAGGTGTGCGCTAAACATGGAAACATGCACTCTCAAATTTAAACTTACCTCTCCTGGGTTGAGACCTGCAAATGAAGTTTGTGCCTCTAATATGGTAACTTCAGAGAAGACTAAAGGTCTGTCAGCATATAATGACTTTTCAAACCAAGCACAGGCGTCCTTACACCTTAAGAGTGGCCAAAAAGTTCAGTGCACCTTCCCACCTACTTTCCACCTTCAAGTCAATAAGTAAAATGTTTTCCATCAGACATTGGTGTATAGGGTTCAGTGCTCAGCTCCCTTATACAGGGTCTTAGTTCTCCAGTCCCTGTTGTCAAGTTGTTTAATGCGCTAATCCAGGTACTCCATGTTTTAACATTGACGTCCATTTGTTTAGTGTCAAGTTCCTGGAGCTAATATGATAGTGGTGATTCCTTGTCCCTTGTGAGGCACATTGTGACGGTGTTCGGTAATGAAGGGGGGCCCTCAAACTGACCCTGGAATTGGGACCCTAACTATCCCTGTCCCAGGGGTACTTTTAAAGATAGAGGAGAGCGTGGCTATTTAAGCACTGAGAAGTTACATCTGAGAGGAGCTCCATCCATCCGTACATTATCCTGCATCATAACTGACACCTGAGGCTCTGGTAAGCCTGTAAACTTCATCATCCTGGGGTGGATTTAGCCTGGCACCAGAGGGGCTGTTTTGGTTCAGCCTGTCGGGCAGGGAACAGCAAATCAACCACGCAGAATACAGCTCTGGCGCTGTCAGCGGCCATCTTGGGTCCAAGCGCTGAGGTACAGAGAGAGTAGTGAGAGCCTTCATCCCCCCAAGCCTGCCGGGGGATCTGAACTTGATCAGATACAGCCTGGGAGCTGTGGTGTTGAGCCCTGAATAAGGGACCCACAGCCAGCGTTTCTCTGAGGGATCTTTGACTCAGTGAGGAGATACTCTCTTCCCTCCACCCAGAGATTAGTTCACCGGCAGTGGAAATCTTTGATTGCCAGTCTCAGCAATCTTACCACAGAGGTAAGATGCATTAAGAGCCCAGTGATAAGGAACTGATGGCAAGCCTATATAACTCCCTAAGAAACAATAGACACAGGCTGAGTGTCATAGGCACTGCATATAAACAGACCAGGCTGTTAACAAGGAATATAGAATATTCCAAACAGTGAGCAAAGTCCTATATTGCCTAAGCCATTAACTGAACTCACTTAAGACTGTTCACACCCCCTACAAAATGAGTCCTGGGAAGAGTTTAAATGTGGCAGAAAAGCTTAAAAAATATGCCAGGACTAAACAAGCTGACTCCCCGCATACCTCAAGGGGACAATTACCGCAACAGCTAAAAATACAGAGCAACGTGGATCTCAAATAAGCGTGAATGAGGGGAGTGAGAATCAGGAGGCTGTGACTCTGAAACAAGTAACTGAACGGCTTCTACAAGCTATCTCTAGCTGTAAAACATCCCTATCAGGGAAGATTGAGGAGGTATAATCTGAAGTGAGCTTCTGCGGCAAGATATGCAGGCCCTGAAAGGCCGTATCGAGCTTGGAGGACAGGGTGGAAAAGATGGCCACCAAACTAACAAAAGTGGTGGGATCAATAAACGTCTGCCGTTCAAAAGCTGAAGACTTGGAAAATCGTCTGCGCCGCAATAATTTGCATATCATCGGACTACCAGAGCGCACAGAAGGGCAGCAACCTGAGCATTTTCTGGAGGAGTGGCTCAAGAACACACGAGTTTTCCAAAGTGTTTGCTGTAGAAAGAGCGCAGAGTCCCGACCAGACCTCTCCCACCCGATGCCCCTCCATGTCCATTTCTTGCACTTAAGTCCACACAAAAGAAAAACGCTGACAGCACTATCAGACATCAAGATGCACGTTCAAACGCCATCTGACCCAAATGGACCGGTACATACCATATGGAAAAAGAGAACAGCATCAAATCCGGGTGAAAAAGTAGAAATTCTTTATTTGCCAGATGCAACGTTTCAACCAATGCAGGTCTTTATCAAGCATAAAAACATAGTAATAAAGGCAGCCTTAAATAGGAAGTGGAGTCAAAGCCCACCAATCACCATCAAGAGGCTGTCAAAATATTAATAACATCACAAGTACATAAAAACAGTATATACAACACAGTTATCATCTCATAATATACTCAATATAACTCCACAATATATAGAATGTTTTTATTAAACTTATACAAATACGGTCATAGATCTATACCAATCAAAAAACAGCATCAGTGTAGTCGTGGAGATAACAGAACCAATCCCATGGTATATAAATGTAAACAATCTCCCAAGACCAATAGATGTGCTCCTGAATAATGGCGCCAAGAAAATGTCTACATCCCAGCCAATAATATTACCTGTTACAACTCAAGGCAACGCAGTAACAATGCATGTCAGTGTGTCAGTCCAAACAGTGCTCCCTGCACAGACGCGGTCACGTGACAAGTCACCTGAGAAGTCACATGGCAGCGCTGTGCAAGGAGGCCAACGCGCATATCAAAGGAACAGTACGTCAGCAGTGACGATCACCGGGAAGATTACTCCCATATTGCATGGCAACACTGTGCTAGGAAGCCGACACGCGCATCAAAGAAGCAGTACGTCAACACTGACGACCGCCAGAAGTATATCGCCATATCCATGGCAACGCATCGGTTGCGAGCACAGCCACGTGACACATCCCCTGGCAATGCTGTATAAAGGAACAGCGTATACAATCGCCAAAAAATGTGCAGCCATATCTATGGCAATGCACCTAAATCACATGGTAAACCTCGCAACAGAACCATATAAAGTGAAAAATGTACAGAATTATAAAAGTTAGCGCGTCAGTAAAGACATGCAGCCATATCCATGGCGACACATATCATCAAGACACATACTAACCACAGGATGACATAATTGCACAGGGAAAAACACCAAAATCACATATTATTATCAACATTACAGAAAAACACCAAAGTCACATATTATTATCAACATTACAGAATACATCATCAAATGGCAGATCACAACACTGATGTAAAAATATAAAGGCAAACAAAGGGCAAAAGGGAGAAAGAGCCCAGAAAGAAAAAATCTGGACATCCAGTCCCCTCTGTCCAGTGTTCATCCAAGAAAGTCATGACCTAAAAAAATAAGAATAAAAACAAAAAATTAATGGAAAAAAGAACAATAAAAAATAAAAAAAATGAAATCAACATAAAAAAACAAAATACAATACTTAGATAGACCAATTCAATGCATAGACCAATTAATTAGGGGAGACCTCTCAGGAGACACAAATCTGTAGGTTATAGTCTACATTCAAACCTCTAGGTTGTAATGTACCTAATTTAGAAATCCATTTTAACTCTTTCTGTTTAAGGAGTTTAACTCTGTCCCCACCCCGTCTTCGGATCGGGACACTGTCAATCACTCGAAACCTGAGTTGACTAACCAAATGATTATTGTCACAGAAATGTTTAGGTACTGGTAATTCAACTACTTTTGTTCTAATAGTACTCTTGTGTTTCCCAATTCGTGCTCTAACTTCCATCGTCGTCTCCCCAATATATACTAATCCGCACGGACACACAATCATGTAAACCATGAAACTTGAAGTGCAGATATACCTTTCTTTAAGCCATATCTTCTTACCGGTATGAGGGTGATAAAAGAAATCACCCTTAATCATGTTATTACAGGAAGCATACTCTAAGCATGGGAAATTACCCATCTTAGGGGGACATAGCGTAGTCTGTGTAGAGAGCCTACTGGGACCAATATCAGATTTCACAAGTCTATCTCTCAATTTACGACCTCGTTTATATGAAAAAATAGGGAGCAATGAAAATTCAGCGATATTAGGGAGGCCTTGATGTAGTAAATGCCAATGTTTTTTAAGCACGTTACCTATCCTTCCACTCGCTGTATTAAAGGTGGAAACTAAGGGAATACGTTTTTCTTTCCCCTCAGATCCCTTGCAACGCAACTCCTGGCATGTTAAATCCTTTGCCTTATTCCTATAAGAGATCACTTTATTTACCAGATAGCCCCTATCTATAAACTTATGACACATCTCATCAAGTCTAGGAGGTAGCAATCTGTCATCCACCACAATCCTCCGTACCCTGATCATCTGACTCCATGGTAGAGACTCCACCATTCTTCTTGGATGATGACTATCAAAATGGAGCAAACTATTTTTGTCAGTATGTTTGACATATAAATCCATTTTTAACACAGTTCCCTCCTTATACACCATTGTGTCCAAAAATTGTATACGCTCCAATGAATATGAAAGCGTGAATTTCAATTCTGGATAAATGTCAATGAGCTCAGTGTGAAAACCAATGAGCCCACTGACATCACCTTCCCACACTATAAAGATGTCGTCGATCTAGCGCCACCAAGCCCGGACATGGGGCCAAAAAGTGGAACTGTACACAACCTGTCCTCGAGCAGCGCCATATAGATGTTAGCATAAGTGGGGGCTATATTGGACCCCATGGTGGTGCCCCTTAACTGAAGGTAGTGGTCATCCCCAAAGAGAAAAAAATTTCTCCTGAGGATGAACTCTAACAGTGTGAGGACAAGTCATGCACAGTCCGGCCCCACGTCCGAGCTCACGAGCACCACATCAACGGCATCAAGACCCTTTGTATGTTCAATGGACGTGTATAATGATACCACATCCAAGGATACCAACCATGTATTCGCAGTGACATTCAAATTACTGATCTTATTCAAGAAATCACCAGTATCCTTAATATAAGACCTAGCTGAACTAGCAAACTTGCACAGAACTTTATCCAAAAAGATAGCAACTTTATTAAACAGAGAACCTCTTCCAGACACTATGGGATGCCCAGGAGGATTACTTAAATCCTTATGTATCTGCGGTAATATATACAGAATAGGCTTGACTGGTGAGTCTACAATGAGAAATTCAGATAACTTCTGATCAATGAGCCCATCATTAAGGGACTCATCGATCAGAAGTCTAAGCTCTCTCTGATAGTGACTCGTGGGATCCTCTGTTAATTTCCGATAGACCTCATCATCAGATAGTTGTCGTAATACCTCAGCTTTATATTTGACTGTGTCCATAACAACCACTGCTCCGCCTTTATCGGCTGGTTTTATAGTTATAGCAGGGTTATTGGACAAGTCAAATAAAGCCTTCCTCTCTTCAGGGGATAAGTTACATTTCTCACGATATTTGAATTCTTTATTTAGTTTATCAAAATCTCTCTCAACCAGTTGAATATAAGATTCAACTAAATGGTTTTTAACCGGTGGTTGAAAGTTGCTCTTGTTGTATAAACCCAGAGCCTGTAATGCAAACCCAGCACCCTGGGTACTATTTAGGTCATCATTCACATTCATTTTATCAGAAAAATATACAGCCAATCAAAGTCGCCTATAAAAAGAAAACATGTCAATCTCAAGCTCAAACCAATCAGGTGAATTTGTTGGGCAGCCCTCCCCAACACATCACATTCCAAATCCGATAATACAGTAGTAGATATATTTACCACTAAAGACTTGTTATCTAATTGTCCCTCTGTTTGTCTTCCGAATTCTTGGATCTCATGGTAGTATTGCGTGTTTGTCGCTGTTCCTGTATGTCCTCTTCATCGTGATATTTCCTGTATTTCTGGTGCTTCCTGCTGTCCCTGCGGCTCCTCTTTTTGGAGCGTCCTTGGCAACCTGTTCTTTCACTAAAAAAAGGGAAGAAGTAGAAGCACTGGTACATGAATCATCAGTAGAGTCTGACTCAGCTGTATTGAAACCAAAATTGTCGGTTTCTACCTGGAGTTCTCCTTCTCCTCCGTGCTTGACCATTCCGATTCCTCACATTATTAGCTGGTTGTTGGCCAGCATGCCAAGAAAAATGACGTCCAGCTTTATAGTCCTCCATGTCACGAAACCATTTCGTTCTTTTTGTACTCCCAAAATCTTTACGAAATTTCAAAAGATTTTCCTCCAAAAGGGTCTTGCAGGAATTTAACTCCTGTACTGTCAGCTGTGTGGCCAATTGCTGTTCTAAATCTTTCACATTCTTCTCAATGACCTCCATCTCCTTATGTAAAAACTCAATATTTAAGAGCATCAAAGCAATACTTATTCGTAATGGACTCAAACTTAGTACAGAACTGTATATTACCCGCCTGCAGGGTAAGCCGCAAATGTGGTCTCAGTCCACGTGGTACCCTCCGTACCTTGAAGTATTCTGCCAAAGTCTTAGCATGCAATTCAAGAGAGATATACCTCCTTCTCTCACTTTCATATCACTTTTTCAGCATATCACCAGTAGGATTACTCAAAAAAGAAGAGTCAGTTAGTGTGCCCGAAATAATCTGTCTAGCATCTTCATCAGTATAAGAGAACATGGTCAGTAAAGACATGCGCCATATAATAATATTAATAATAATAATAATAATAATAATCTTTATTTATATAGCGCCATCATATTCCGCAGCGCTTTACAGTTTAACAGTTTCAAAACACAAGTCATAAGTAACAACGTTAACAATACAATAATTAAAGCAAATATCCATGGCGACACATATCATCAAGACACATACTAACCACAGGATGACATAATTGCACAGAGAAAAACACCAAAATCACATATTATTATCAACATTACAGAAAAACACCAAAGTCACATATTATTATCAACATTACAGAATACATCATCAAATGGCAGATCACAACACTGATGTAAAAATATTTTTTGCACTTATCCTGAATTGTAATGACAGAGATACCGCTCTACGCTTGGCCAGACAAAAAGGCCCCATCAAGCATAATAATGCTTCAATCTCAATATTTTCTGACTTCTTGGTGGACCTACAAAAACATTGCGCACAATTTCTGGATGTGAAACGGAAACTCTGGGACTGAAATATCATCTATTCCATGATTTACCCTGCCCACCTGTGCGTTGTCCACGAGGAATCATCAACATTCTTTTCAACTTCTGAAGAAGCGTCAGAATGGCTTCAACGACACTCTGGACTGAATAAGAAATGAACTCCTTAAATACACTGTCACTTATCCAGAACGAACATTACTGGAGCCTGTAAGACTCTGTTTCCATTAATCGAGCATTAGGACACTGTGATCAGTGAAGGTATCCCCCAAGTACAAAAATGCTTTACACCAAGAATGGTTATTTGTATCGACTGTATGCTTTTCTTCTTCTTGATTTTGTTGCAATGATTCTTGTTTATTGGTTGACAGCTGCTGGAACAACTGCCATATTTGCCGACTGTTATGCACTAATGCTTTGTACTTTGGTAGGAACCCCTCCAGTTTATGCAAACTTTGCAATGTGGATAAATATGGAATCTCACAAGAACATACCGAAGCCCAAACATCTAGACTGGTAAAAAGTTATAGAATGGTATTTGTAAACTCTCCTGATAATCCTACTGTCCAGAAAGGTAATGGGTTCTGAGCTAGCATGTATGACATAAAATGTAAGGGGCCTAAAATTCCCATGGAAAAGAATCAAAGTTTGCTAGTGTAAGGGGTAACGGAGACTGTTCTAGGCCTCAAGCACGTCCCGGTTAGCCGTTGATAACTAAATGTTCCACATTGTATATATATTTGTATGTACCTGAATTCTGCTACACATATTGTTGTGTAGTGTAATATATTCATGTGTAATGTATATATGTAGATAGGGAAAGTGCAGTTATCAGGTTAGACACCAAGGAGGGGTTGTGTAGGATAAGAGCTTAGGATAGGAATTAGTTAAACTAGGAGGGGCCAACTGCGGGTAAGCTATAGAATTTCCTGAATTTTAGTCAGTAGGGCCTGAGAGCCCAGACAGGGCAGGTTACCCCATAACGTTCAAGCACTGAGTCAAGTTGTCCATGGACTGAGGGCCAAAGGTCACCAAATGTAAGAATGCAGAGCAGCTCCAGTATGTGGCAGCTAACTTCATGGGCTCATGCCCTTTTGTCTGGGGCAAAACGGACAGGGGAACTCCTGAAGATAGTTAGACTGGCCAAAAGGAACGCTGCAGTACCGGACGATCTGGTACGACCCTGGGACATTCTGGAAGAAGTGAGGGAAAGCACAGGGCAAGAAAGAAATGTACTCTGTGATGATCCCTGTAATGCAACTGTGACTGAACTGGACGTACTGAGAATGGAACCAAGTAAAATCGTTTTTGTTAAGTTGGAACTGGACTCTTTCTCTCTTTGTTTGACACCGCCAGAAGGCCATCCTCAGCAGCTCAGACGGGAAGCAGATGGAACAGAGAGCGGGACGAAAGGTACAGATCAAAGGGCACATTGTGTGTATGTGGCGGGAGACCAGGGCGTGATTGGGCGTCTGTTGTCAGCCACGACTACGGCCCTACACTAGCAGGTAAAGAAATACCACCCTCATAAAATAGCCCTGGTAGAGACTCACCTCAAAAGAGATAAAGCCAAATGGTTCCATAAGCCATGGGTGCAATGGTCGTTACACTCCTTCCACACGAGCTATTCAACAGGAGTATCTCTTCTTATACATAAGTCAGTAAGATGGGAGGTTAAAGCCTCCCGTCGAGACCCGGAGGGATGCTTTGTATTTGTCCATGCGAGTATTAATTCTAAAATTTATGTTATTCTCTATATATATAATCCACCACCAGCTAATATAAGCATTGTAAAAAATGCTGTGAGCTTTGCGTTGAACTTCCCAGAGGCATATATTTTATGCATGAGCGATTTTAACCTCATGATGGATAACACCGTAGATAGACTATGTCTAGATAGTGGTGACACTTCAACGACACCTTCTCCCACCAACATGGCTGCATATATGGAAGGGAATGGTTGGATAGATCTGTGGAGATTGAGACACCTGAGCACAAGAGAATACACCTGTCACTCCTCTGCTAGACGCACCTTGTCGCGTCTGGACTATATATTTGGCTCTAATAATATGGCGTTATGGGTAAAGTAGCACATGGAGGCAGATGAGTGTCAGACCACAGCCCGGTGGTGTTAATTCTTAAGAGCAGACTAAACAAGGGGAACGCTTACTAAACTCCTTTTATGAGACAAACATAATAGATCTTAAAAAAGAAGGGAAAGACTCGCTACAATGTGGATCATACTGTCCAATCTCATTAGTAAATGTAGATTATAAGATATTCACAAAAATCCTAGCCACTAGACATAATAGAATCATTCTATTATACATTCATTATACATCCAGACCAGACTGGATTCATGCCAGGGAAAAGTACCACCTTTAATATCAGAAGGGTGCAGAGTGACCATTATACAATATAGCTCACTGATACAAGATAATGAGTGGGCCCTGGCTTCACTTGATGCAGCTAAGGCTTTTGACTCTGTAGAGTGGCCCTTCTTGTCCGCATGCCTCCAGAAATTCGCATTTAGTCCTAAATTCACCAAATGGGTCCACATGTTGTATACAGCCCCTACAGCTCAATTAATAACATCTCATCCGATCCCTTCCCCCTTAAAAGGGGGACGAGGCAGGGCTGCCCTTTATCCCCTCCCCTATTTGCTTTAGCCATATAAGCTTTAGCAATAAGAATACGCTCCACAACAACAATTATGGGCATTACCATAGCAGACCGAACCGATACTATTGGCCTATACGGGGACAATATGGTAATATTTATGGACAACAGGGGCGGATTATAAGAGGGTCAATCTGGGCTATCGCCCAGGGCCCAGTGGTGTGGAGGGGCCCACCACAGGGCCGCCATCAGGGCATTACTGCCCTGACGGCGGCGCGCTGCGGCAGTTTAACGCTATTGATGTGCGGGCGCCCACACGTCAATAGTTAACAGCCGCCGCCCGCCAGCCAATCGGAGGCTGGCAGTGGCAGCTGACGTCAGCCTCAGGCTAGCGCACACGTCGCCGGCGTCTGACGTCATTGTCAGTCGCCGGCGAGTGCGCGCTTGTGGAGGGAACTTTGGCGCAGGAGCTTGGTCGGCAAGGTAAGAATAGAACGTGTTTTTTTTTTTTATTGAGCGGCTTCCCGGGGCAGCCTGTGACTGAGAGACTTGGGGCCGGGGGGCAGACTCACTGCCTGGACACATAGGGAAGATTCTACCTGCCATGATGGGGAGTCGGGACATGATGATTGATGAATGCTGGACATGGGGGATGTTGGACATGGGGGCAGAATGTGAGCCAGCATGGGGCAGAATGCTGGATATGGGGGCAGAGTACTGAGACATGGGGGCAGAATGCTGGACATGGTGGCAGACTGTGAGGCATGGGGGCAGAATGCTGGACATGGGGGGCAGGCTGAGACATGGGGGCAGAATGCTGGACATGGGGGCAGACTGTGAGGCATGGGGCAGAATGCTGAACATGGGGCAGACTGTGAGACATGGGGGCAGACTGTGAGACATGGGGGCAGAATGCTGGACATGGGGGCAGAATGCTGGTCATGGGGCAGAATTCTGGACATGGGGCAGACTGTGAGACATGGGGCAAAATGCTGGACATGGGGCAGACTGCGACATGGGGCAGAATGCTGGACATGGGGCAGACTGTGAGACATGGGGCAAAATGCTGGATATGGGGCAGACTGTGAGACATGGGGCAGAATGCTGGACATGGGGGCAGACTGTGAGACATGGTGGCAGAATGCTGGACATGGGGCAGACTGTGAGACATGGGGGCAGAATGCTGGACATGGGGCAGACTTTGAGACATGGGGCAGAATGCTGGACATGGGGCAGACTGAGACATGAGGCAGACTGTGAGACATGGGGGCAGCATGCTGGACATGGGGGCAGACTGTGAGACATGGGGCAGACTGTGAGACATGGGGGCAGAATGCTGGACCTGGGGCAGACTGTGAGACATGGGGCAGAATGCGGACATGGGGCAGACTGTGAGACACGGGGCAGAATGCTGGACATGGGGGCAGAATGTGAGACACGGGGCAGAATGGAGATACGGGGCATGATTGGAGACATGGGGCAGAATGCTGGACATGGGGCAGACTTTGAGACATGGGGGCAGAATGCTGGACATGGGGCAGACTGAGACATGGGGCAGAATGCGGACATGGGGCAGACTGTGAGACACGGGGCAGAATGCTGGACATGGGGGCAGAATGTGAGACACGGGGCAGAATGGAGATACGGGGCATGATTGGAGACATGGGGGCAGAATGCTGGACATGGGGCAGACTTTGAGACATGGGGGCAGAATGCTGGACATGGGCAGACTGAGACATGAGGCAGACTGTGAGACATGGGGGCAGCATGCTGGACATGGGGGCAGACTGTGAGACATGGGGCAGACTGTGAGACATGGGGGCAGAATGCTGGACCTGGGGCAGACTGTGAGACATGGGGCAGAATGCGGACATGGGGCAGACTGTGAGACACGGGGCAGAATGCTGGACATGGGGGCAGAATGTGAGACACGGGGCAGAATGGAGATACGGGGCATGATTGGAGACATGGGGGCAGAATGCTGGACATGGGGCAGACTTTGAGACATGGGGGCAGAATGCTGGACATGGGGCAGACTGAGACATGGGGCAGACTGTGAGACATGGGGGCAGCATGCTGGACATGGGGCAGACTGTGAGACATGGGGGCAGAATGCTGGACATGGGGCAGACTATGAGACACGGGGGAAGAATGCTGGACATGGGGGCAGAATGCGAGACACAAGGCAGAATGGAGATACGGGGCATGATTGGAGACAGATGGGCAGGGTTGGAGACAGATCGTGCAGAATCATTGGGCAGGATGGATACGATGGAGACAGATGGGGTAGGATGGGGAGATCATATGGGGCAGAATGGATATTCATGAGGGCAGGATGGGAGAACATATGGCTGTAGCCAGGAATGAGACACACGGGGGCCAGGATGGGGAATATTATTACCAAAGGGGCTAATTAAGGGATATTACTGCAGTGATGTATTTTTTTTTTTTTGAGCATACTGTTTTAAATGGGCGAGCGGTCCTGTTACTGCGTAGAGTGATACTATGTCGCCTTTTTTTCTTCATGTGGTGTAATGTAGAAGTTGGGAAAAATTAAGTGTGTTCTGCAAGCGAGACGAGCCCTGGCTGGAAGAAGTGATGGCGGTCTGTGCTGGATGAAAGATGGAAAACAAAGATGAAGGACTTCACCTACAGACGTCACTGGTGAGTCAGTGTGTTACCTATACACTGACACTATACACTGTATACTATATATAGAAGTCCTGTGTACAGTATAATGTCACCAGTGATCACTATATTACCTGTACTCAGACACTGCATACTAAGTACAGATCTGTGTATAATGGCACTTATGGTGATAGTATTGTGTTGTTTTTTTTTATTACTGATCAGTATTGTAGTATTCAGTCACTATGTAGTGGTAATATGTGGTTTGGACATGGTGTTGCGGTATTTGACCCTTGTATGTACTATTTGGTCACTTTGTGGTGGTAATATGTGCTCTGGTCATGGTGTTGTGGTATTTGTTACTTGTATGTGATATTATTCGATCACTGTCGTGGTAATATGTGGTCTGGTGGTATTTGTCCCTTGTATGTGGTGCTATTGGTCATTTTAAAATTGGAAAATAAATAAAAATATACCTAAATTGTATTGCATATTTTAACAAATATTTAATAGGTTACAGTAGAGTAGAGCCCGGCCAAAAGTGTCTACTGTGTTATGGTGGCTGCTTAAAAAATCTTTTGGCCAAAACAAAAGCTGCTGGCTATAGGTGTGATCTGGTGATGGGAACTGTTAATGTATGATAGGTGAGAAGTGGAGTTTTTCCAAGAGAGAGAGGTGGGACTGTGGACAGTTCGAGGGGTGGAGGCGCCTGGAATAATCTGTTTCAGGTATATGATGACCCTGTCACTTGACCCCGTCACTTGACCCTGTCACATGACCGGGGGGCCCACAGAGACTGAACAGCCTGGGGCCCTGGCTACCCTTAATCCACCCCTGATGGACAAGATTGAAGAAACTTTACCACAGGTCATATCCACTATAGATACATTTAGCAAATATTAGCTAGTGGATACCGCGTCCCAGGACCCACACTACTATACACTCCCATTCGCATAGCTTCATAGGATAGTATTCACTGACCATCATCTCTAGCAGCTACTTGAACAATTGCTACCATTGGCGATATACACTTATCACCACTGTATTCTCGGACAGCACGCAGTCTTAAACGTATGCTATCTTGACAGCCAATCATTGTCACTAGTA
This sequence comes from Oophaga sylvatica, assembly GCA_033576555.1. NCBI lineage: Eukaryota > Metazoa > Chordata > Amphibia > Anura > Dendrobatidae > Oophaga > Oophaga sylvatica. The sequence continues at coordinate 511,831,625 of JARQOD010000001.1, forward strand.
CACTGATGAAGGTCTCTTACTGACCGAAACGTCTGTTATAGCTAGTGACCACTGTACGTATTAAAGTTTGCCTATTTTCACACTATTCATGAGTGTGCCCAGTTCTTCATTATACAATATAAGGTTTGGGAACCTACTGGAGCACCTCTTTCTGGCTGTGCTAGTATTTTCTTTATTGTATGTGAAATATACACTTGGTCAAAATTGTTGGTACCCCTCGTTTAATGGCAGAAAAACCCAGAATGGTGACAGAAATAACTTGAATCTGACAAAAGTGATAATGACTAAAAATATAGGAAAATAAACAAATGAAAGTCAGACACTGCTTTTCAACCATGCTTTCACAGAATTTTTTTAAAAATAAAAAACTCATGAAATAGGCGTGGACAGAAACAATGGTACCCCTGAAAATAATGTGACAAAAGGGACATGTTAAATCAAGGTGTGTCCACTAATTAGCATCACGGGTGTCTACAATCTTGGAATCAGTGAGTGGGCCTGTATAGAGGGCTACAGATACTCACTGTGCTGTTTGGTGACATGGTGTGTATCACACTCAACATGGACCAGAGGAAACAAAGGAAAGCGTTGTCTCAGGAGATTAGAAAGAAAATTATAGACAAACATGTTAAAGGTAAAAGTTATAAGACCATCTCCAAGCAGCTTGATGTTCCTGTGACTACAGTTGCACACATTATTCAGAAATTTAAGCTCCATGGGATTGTAGACAACCTCCCTGGACGTGGCCGCAGGAGGAAAATTGAAGACAAATCAAAGAGACAGATCATACGAATGGTAACAAAAGATCCCAGAAAAACTTCTAAACAGATTAAAGGTGAACTTCAAACTCAAGGAACATCATTGTCATATCGCACCATCCGTCGTTGTATGAGCCAAAGTGGACTTCATGGCAGATGACGAAGGAGGACACCATTGTTGAAAAAAAAATCATAAAAAAGCCAGACTGGAATTTGTCAAACTACATGTTGACAAGCTATAAAGCTTCTGGGAGAATGTCCTATGGACAGATGGTGTGAATGTTTTGGAGACGACTTCGGAGCTGAAGCTCCCTCTGGTGGTTGCTGAGGGTATTGAACCTATGTTGAATACCAAGAGTCCTACACCTGCAGATAACGAGTGGTTGTCAGGTGTTACTGACTGGCCTGATATAAGTGAGCTGACCTCCAATGATCCTCGCCGGTGATCAATTGTGCTTCCTGGTCTAGGTTGGAATTCAGCTTGCTTTCCTGCTGTCTCCTGCTTGCTTTCAGATAAGTCTCTTTCAGTTTTTTTTTACTGTGGTTTGAATTCCTTGCTTTTTGCTGCATTGCTTTTTGTCTTCAGCCGGGTCCCCTTTGGGGGGCTTTGGCTGGTCTCCGTTTGTTTTTTGTATTTGTTCATTTGCTCAGTTCTTGTGATATTTTACTGCTGGGTAGCTACGTGTCCACACCAGAGATCTGATATAGGTGGTCAAGACCGTGTGGTCTCAGTGTTTTTCGATTTAGAAGTGTTGGAGTTTTTCCTAGGGTTTTTCTGGGTTGCAGACAGTATTCTCTCCTGTGCTGTCCTATCTAGACAGTTTTGGGCCCCAGCGTTTGCGCAATCTATTTTCTGTCTGTGTTCGTATTTTCATCTTGTCTAACCGCCATTATATGTTTGGGGGCTTCCTACTCTTTTGGGGTCTACTCCAGGGCAGTTATCTTTCCTCTTCCCATCTTCAGGGATAGCTCTCTCTCCGGCTGTGCCGAGGCGTCTAGGACCACCGTAGGTATGCTCCACGGCTGCTTCAAGTTGTGCGGTTAGTTTAGGGGTCTGCAACCTATTAGTTTCCAACCTCTCTGGTGTTTGGCTGCCTATGCGGTTTTTTGCTCCTGCTTCCTCAGCTACCAAAATATAACAGAATCACCGGTCATACTGAAAATTCTATGGTACTCAATAGAAGGGAAAAATAGTAATGGGAAAAAAAAAAGTTGTCAGAATTGTCAGAAATTTATTTATTTTTTTCCTGTTTGTTGCATTTTTTCCCTTTTTTTCTCTGGGGGCTGAGGAGGAATTTTTTCCCCAATGGAGGTCAAGCATTTGTCCGATCGTGTGGAGCAGCTTGCTGCTGAAGTTCAGAGTATTGATATCTATCTTGCTGGGTTGCCTGCTGTGGAACCTAGGATCCCTCTGCCGGATTTATTTTTGGGGGATCAGTCTAAGTTTTTGAATTTTAAAAATAACTGTAAGTTTTTTTTTTGCTTTGAATCCTAAATCCTCAGGGAACACAACGCAGCAGGTTCAAATTGTCATCTCCCTGTTGCGCGGGGTTCTAGGAAGTTTCGCCCCCAGCAGTTCGCCTCCAGCATTTCGCCCCCAGCATTTCGCCCCCAGCAGTTCGCCCCCAGGTACACGTCGCCCCCGAACATTTCGCCCCCAGCATTTCGCCCCCAGGATGTTTCGTCCCCGCACATTTTGCCCCCGAACATTTCGCCCCCGGCAGTTCGCCCCCGAACATTTCGCCCCCGAACATTTCGCCCCCGGCAGTTCGCCCCCGAACATTTCGCCCCCAAACATTTCGCCCCCGGCAGTTCGCCCCCGAACATTTCGCCCCCGAACATTTCGCCCCCGGCAGTTCGCCCCCGAACATTTCGCCCCCGAACATTTCGCCCCCGGCAGTTCGCCCCCGAACATTTCGCCCCCGAACATTTCACCCCCGGCAGTTCGCCCCCGAACATTTCGCCCCCGGCAGTTCGCCCCCGAACATTTCGCCCCAGGATGTTTCGCCCCCGGCAGTTCGCCCCCGAACATTTCGCCCCCGCACATTTCGCCCCCGCACATTTCGCCCCCAGGATGTTTCGCCCCCGCACATTTCGCCCCCGAACATTTCGCCCCCGGCAGTTCGCCCCCGAACATTTCGCCCCCAGCAGTTCGCCCCCGCACATTTCGCCCCCAGGATGTTTCGCCCCCGCACATTTCGCCCCCGAACATTTCGCCCCCGGCAGTTCGCCCCCGAACATTTCGCCCCCAGCAGTTCGCCCCCGCACATTTCGCCCCCAGGATGTTTCGCCCCCGCACATTTCGCCCCCGAACATTTCGCCCCCGGCAGTTCGCCCCCGAACATTTCACCCCCGGCAGTTCGCCCCCGAACATATCGCCCCCGAACATTTCGCCCCAGAGTTTCGCCCCCAACATTTCGCCCCTGGCAGTTCGCCCCCGAATATTTCGCCCCGGCAGTTCGCCCCGAATATTGCCCCGCGTTCGCCCCCGACGTTGCCCCAATTTCGCCCCCGACGTTCGCGCCCCCCGAACATTTCCCCCAGCAGTTCGCCCCGCATTAGGAGCATTTTGCCCTTAGCAATTAAAGACCTGCCTGAACTGGATGTTCGCTTATCACTAATAATACACCATATGAGTCTGAGATATACAATTCTGATCAAATGAGTTTTTTTAATTCTAAAACATTGTTTTCTAGATAAGTCATTTTACAAACAGACAGGAAAATAGTAGGATTTCATTGTTTACTAAGGAGGTCGTGCCCCCTTGGTAGCAGAACAGATCCTGGCTCCCTGTGATACATTCAGGGCTGCTTGTTCACAGCCCTCTGCAAAGCTCCCCTTCACTCTCCGCTCATGTGCTCTGTCCTGGACAAGAGGAGGGCTCCCCCCGCCTGTGTAAAGCCGTTACAGGACTGAACACATAGGGGGGCTTTGCAGAAGGCTGTAAACCAGCAGCCCTTTATACATCATAGGGAATATATTGTTACGGTAGTTGCATGCTCCTGTGCAGCCACGGCCTCTAGAATCCATCCACAAGTACTGCTACTAAGGAGAAACAACCTCCTTAGCAACCACTGAAATCCTGCAGCACATGGAGCTTTAACTTGGATGAGACTTTTCACACAGAAGTGAAGATGCTGGAAGGTCTCCTTTTGAAATGATATCATGGGCACAGGTACTATAACATAACTTATGTTTTTTATAGAGTTATGCTTTAACTGTATATATCAAAACTGTTGTAACAAGAAACATAAAAAGGTTAGAGGGGAAGGATTAGAGAAAAAGAGAAAAGACAAATTACAGGTTATAATGCTTGAATGATTTTACAGCTAAAAACACTGCTCTCAAAACATACAATATGTGACCATGAACTAAAATTCAAAGCTGTAGGCAATGCCTCTCAGATAATCCATCAAGCTTCTATTATTGAAATCTTGCACGATACGTTTAACCCTTGCTGAAATTGCAGCATACTTTTTGTTTCTTGCAGCGATGGGATTTCCTGCTATTATCTGAATAATTTCAAAACTATGGAGCTCTTGCTGATGTTTCAGACAGTTAATGAACCGGTATATATTTTGGAAAAGAGTACCACATGTTTCTTGAAAGCTACGGTGCCATCCTTCGACATCATTATTTGTTCGCTGTTGATCATTCAATGTTCGTTCATACACATTCCAGAATTGAACTGGAAACAAAGGTGCTTGACGCCCTCTGCGATTCATTCGACTGATATAGCTGTCTTCAAAATAGTTGGCAATAGGTATTGCTTCTTGTGGAAAGTCAGGATCTTCCACCAATTCTTCAAATGATTGCACAACATTCTGTGGTGATATAAAGGTCAGGGCAGGTATCTTGCGTATCCAACGGGCAAATTCATGGTCAGCTTGGTATTGCATCTTGAGTCCTTCATTTTGAACTTTACGCCAAACGTCTTCTCAAGGTTGGGGAATTCACTTTCAAATGCCTGTATTGCAGCTAGTTCAAATCCAACATCAGGTTGTCTGGCTGCAGTCCAGGATGCAAGTTCTTCAGCTCTTGCAGCAACCTCTGGTATGTAGAACGGCTCTTGTCTGTCAGCAAGGTGTACACTAGCGGAACAACAAGGCCGCTATGGACTACATGGATTGTGTAAAGTTGCTTAAACAAGGCTGGTGTAGTGAAAAACATGCCATCAGCAAACCACTCTTTACTTTGTGCCAGTAGATGGAGATTGTCTCTTGTTCCAAATATCAACATACGGCTGTGTCCATTTCCTAATTTAAAATGAAAGTATTACTAGAGGAAATAACAGAAAAAGTGTAACAAGCATCAGACAGATAATTTTGGGATGAATTAAAAAAAATATCCTAATCAGAAGCCTCTGTTCATATCTCACATTAAAAACTCACATTTTGCTCCAGATTTTCTGATTTCATAATAAAAAAACTGAAGCAAAATCTAGTGTAAAGGGCCAACCAATACTTTTTTACAACATATATTGTCCCATTGGAAAATGATATATTTTTGTTTAAAAAAAAATTATGCATAATGGAATTGTTTTAATACAATGTTAAATAGTTAAGTAGCTTACCAGAGTCATGCAGAAGGAACTGCTGCTGGACTCCATCAATACTAATCTCCTGAAACTCCTGGGGGATAACAAGTTGATCAAGGGTTTGAGGTAACCTTGGGATATTGCCAAGTTGCCTTGCTAATCATATTGTTCTCTTCAGTGATGCTTTCCTTGGGAGAAGTGCTACAACATTAGAATGGGCTCCTGAAACGACATCTGTGAGAATCTGTTGTGGTGTCTCCTGTGTTGTCCTTGCCCTGGTGACTGCCTCATTAACAAGTCGGATTGCTTCAGGTCTTGCAGCTTGTGCTGCGTGACTGTGAAGATTGACTACTTTCACAACTTCGCCAGATTCTTCATTGGTCCAAACACGTCCCTTGCAAGTCGACCGTTTTTCACATACCCAGATGGAATGGACATCATAAGTAAATGTGATTCTCATGGACCAACTTCCTCCTTCCACGTTTGGACAGAACTGAATTCATAGTTGTAGAAAGTGAATTGCTGTGGAAGCTGACTGATTTTTTGTGGCAGTACACTTCTCTCTTTGTGGAGATTTCAGACACTGCTATATCCTGATGTACAGATGGAATAAAAGTAGCAATGTAACTTGCAGGACATCTGACCTGCTACTTGTTACATCTGCAACAAAACTTGCAACAAAGCTGGTCAGTGCTGGGTCACGTAAAAGTTCAAAATTGTTTTGATTTTAGGCCTCTTGCACACTGTAATTTTAAAAGTGCTTTCACACTTGTGTTTGGGGCCGCCAGAGGTCGATCCGCTCTGGATCTGACATCCAGCTGAACCCGGGGCAATGCTGGTGGAATGCTGGCATTCTGCTTGCATTGCCCATAGAAGTGCAGCCGCCCGTTCGCTTTTGTAATACCGCATTCCGCTATCAGTGTCAGAACAAAAAGAAAAGCATTTTCTTCTTTTCATTTCGCTGCAGATTAGCGGAACGGCAGCATTACAGAAGCGAACGGGCGGCCTGTAGTGCATATGTAGCGGAAGTGTGAAAGCACCCTTATGCTGCCACTGTTTTAGAACTCCAAAGCACATGTTTACTAGCATTCTTGAGAGCGCTTTTGTGAGCGCTCACGGTAATGACCCATAAGATACAGGCTATTGATGAACGCTAAGTGCTCAAAAATAGCTCCTGTAATAAAATAAAAAAAGCTGGCCGAAACAACACCTCGCTTTGCCAGCAATTGACTTACATATTCAACAGTGGCAATCTTCTTAGCGATTTTCCAGTGCTTAGCACTTGGGAAAGTGCCTACTGTGAAAGAGGTCGTAGGGCTAAAACACAAGGCCGAAATTCCCTGCCTAATTTGGGGCCGAAACATCTGGGGGCAAAAAGCTGGGGGCGAAACATTCGGGGGCGAACTGGTAGGGGCGAAATGTTCGTGGGCGAAACATCCTGGGGGCGAAATGTTCGTGGGCGAACTGCCGGGGGCGAAATGTTCGGGGGCGAACTGCCGGGGGCGAAATGTTCGGGGGAGAACTGCCGGGGGCAAAACATCCTGGGGCGAAATGTTCGGGGGCGAACTGCCGGGGGCGAAATGTTCGGGGGCGAACTGCTGGGGGCGAAATTTTCTGGGGCGAACTGCCGGGGGCGAAATGTTCGGGGGCGAAATGTTCAGGGGCGAAATGTTCGGGGGCGAACTGCCGGGGGCGAAATGTTCGTGGGCGAACTGCCGGGGGCGAAATGTTCGGGGGCGAACTGCCGGGGCCGAAATGCTCGGGGGCGAACTGCCGGGGGCAAAACATCCTGGGGCGAAATGTTCGGGGGCGAACTGCCGGGGGCGAAATGTTCGGGGGCGAACTGCCGGGGGCGAAATGTTCGGGGGCGAACTGCCGGGGGCGAAATGTTCGGGGGCGAAATGTTTGGGGGCGAACTGCCGGGGGCGAAATGTTCAGGGGCGAAATGTTCGGGGGCGAACTGCCGGGGGCGAAATGTTCGGGGCGAACTGCCGGGGGCGAAATGTTCGGGGGCGAAATGTTCGGGGCGAACTGCCGGGGCGAAATGTTCGGGGGCGAAATGTTCGGGGGCGAACTGCCAGGGGCGAAATGTTCGTGGGCGAAATGTGCGGGGACGAAACATCCTGAGGGCGAAATGCTGGGGGCGAAATGTTCGGGGGCGACGTGTACCTGGGGGTGAACTGCTGGGAGCGAAATGCTGGGGGCGAACTGCCGGGGGCGAAACTTCCAAATCCCGTTGTGCTGTGACCCTCAGGATTGGGCCTTTTCCCTGACACCTGGGGATCTTGTTTTGAATGATGTTGATGTGTTTTTTCAGGCTCTGGGGTTATTGTACGATGAACCTAATGTTACTGATCAAGCTGAAAAAACCTTGTTGGCATTGAATCAGGGTCATGAAGCCGCTGAGCTGTATTGTCAGAAATTCAGAAAGTGGGCAGTCCTTACTAAATGAAATAATGATGCTCTGGCAGCTCTTTTTCGGAAGGATCTGGCAGAGACTGTAAAGGATGTTATGGTGGGATTCCCTGTCCCCTCTGGTCTCAATGACTCTATGTCATTAGCTATTCAAGTTGACAGACGTCTGCGCGAGCGTAGAAATGTGCGTGAGATTGTGATGCTTTGCTGGCCAGCCCCTGAGCCCATGCAGTGTGATGGAGTGACTTCTGGGGCACAGCGTTATGAATTTCGTAAGCGTAATAAGTTGTGCTACTATTGTGGTGACGCTTCTCATGCGATTTCCGTCTGCCCCAAGCGAGGAAGACGTTTTGCGCGCTCAGTTGTTTTGGGTAGTGTTCAAACTAAATTTCTGTTGACTGTTACCTTGATTTGCTCCATGTCCACATTTTCAGCTCAGGCTTTTGTTGATTCAGGGGCAGCTATAAACCTGATGGATTTTTATTTTGCCAAACGTTGTGGTTTTCCTATGATACCCCTGCGGAAGTCTATTCCTTTGCTGGGCATTGATTCTACCCCCTTGGCGGAGAATAAACCCCAGTTTTCTACCCAGGTGATAATGCGGGTTGACCCGGACCACCAAGAGAATTGCAAATTTTTGGTGTTACATAATTTACATGACATTATTGTACTGGGTTTTCCTTGGTTACAGACTCACAATCCTGTTTTGGATTGGAAGTCTGTGTCTGTGACAAGTTGGGGTTGTCAATGTGTTCGTGCTGACACTCCTATTTTTTCTGCCCCCCCAGTCTCAAGTTGTTTTTTCTGCCTCCCCCAGTCTCAAGATGTTCCTGACTATTTGACTAATTTTTCTGATGTGTTTAGTGAGAGTAAGTCTGCATCCTTACCTCCTCATATGAGTTATGATTGCGCTATTGACTTAGTACCCGGTTGAAAATTTCCCAAGGGTCGGCTCTTTAATTTATCTGTGCCTGAGCATGAGGCTATGCGATCTTATATCAAAGACTCTTTAGAAAAGGGTCATATCAGACCATCCTTTTTACCCTTGGGCGCCGGATTTTTCTTTGTGGCCAAGAAGGATGGCTCATTGAGGCCGTGTATTGATTATAGTCTCCTGAATAAGATCACTGTTAAATATCAATATCCGCTACCCTTGATTTCTGACCTATTTTCCAGAGTGAAGGGTGCTTGTTGGTTTACCAAGCTTGACCTCAGGGGGGCGTATAATCTTATTCGCATTAAGCACTGAGATGAATGGAAGACGGCGTTTAATACCCCAGAGGGGCATTTTGAGTACCTAGTGATGCCTTTTGGGCTCACTAATGCCCCTTCCATCTTCCAATCCTTTATGAATGATATTTTCTGGGATTTCGTGGATAAATTTCTGATCGTTTATTTGGACGATATCTTGATTTTTTCCAATGACTGGGATTCTCATGTGGAACATGTTCGGACTGTATTCCGGATTTTGAGAGAAAACGCATTGTATATGAAGGGATCAAAATGTCTTTTTGGCGTACAGAAGGTTTCATTTCTGGGATTCATTTTGTCTCCAGCTGTTATTGAAATGGACCCTGTCAAAGTTCAGGCCATTTGTGATTGGGTTCAACCCACTACATTGACGGCTCTTCAGAGATTTTTGGGTTTTGCTAATTTTTATCGTAAATTTATAACTAATTTCTCTGGTATTATGAAGCCACTGACTGATTTGACCAAGAAGGGTTCTGATGTAGTGAATTGGTCTCCTGAGGCAGTTTCTGCATTTCAGGAGCTTAAGTGGAGATTCACTTCTGCTCCTGTTCTGCGCCAACCTGATATTTCTCTACCATTTCAGGTGGAAGTTGATGCTTCTGAGATTGGTGCAGGAGCCGTTTTGTCCCAAAGGAATCCGGAGACTCTAAGATTAACCCTTTTGCCTTTTTCTCTAGAAAATTTTCCCCAGCGGAATGTAATTATGATGTGGGTAATCGGGTGTTATTGGCCATGAAGTGGGCTTTTGACGAGTGGAGACATTGGCTGGAAGGAGCCAAGCATCAGGTGGTGGTCCTCACGGATCATAAGAACCTGGTTTATCTTGAATCAGCCAAGCGACTTAATCCTAGACAGGCCAGGTGGGCCTTGTTTTTCACACGTTTTAATTTTGTGGTCTCTTTTTTTCTCCCGGGCACTAAGAATGTTAATGCGGTTGCCCTCTCGAGGAGTTTCTTTCTGGATTATCCTGAGGTAACTGAGCCTGCTGTTATTCTGAAGGTGGGTGTGGTTCTTTCCGCTATCTCGCCCAATTTGAGACTGGCTTTTGAGAAATTTCAGGAGGATAAACCTGAACGTTGCCCTGCTGGGAGATTGTCCCAGACCAGTGGAGGAAGAATGTGATGTCCGAGATTCATTGCTCCACGTTGGTCGGCCATCCTGGTATTGTTGGTACCAGAGATTTGGTGAGTCAGTCCTTTTGGTGGCCCACTTTGTCTCGTGATGTCAGGGACTTTGTGCAGTCCTGTGGAACTTGTTCTCGGTCCAAACCTTGCTCTCGCTCTAGTGGTTTGTTAATGCCATTGCCTGTGCCCAAGAGGCCATATACCCATATCTCTATGGATTTTATTTCCGACCTCCCTGTCTCTCAGAGAATGACCGTTATTTGGGTAATCTGTGATAGGTTTTCCAAGATGATACATCTTGTGCCACTACCTAAGTTGCCATCCTCCTCTGAGTTGGTGCCCTTGTTTTTTCAACAGGTGGTTCGGTTGCACGGCATTCCAGAGAACATTGTGTCTGACAGAGGATCCAGTTTGTTTCCAGATTTTGGAGGACATTTTGTTCCAAACTGGGAGTTCCGCTGTCTTTTTCCTCTGTATTCCATCGTCAGACCAATGGACAAACTGAGAGAACAAACTAGACCTTGGAGACTTATTTGAGATGTTTTGTGTCTGCTGATCAAGATGATTAGGTCTCTTTTTTGCCTTTGGCTGAGTTTGCTTTGAATAATAGGGCTAGTTCTGCCACCTTGATGTCTCCATTTTTCTGCAATTTTGGGTTTCATCCTCGATTTTCTTCAGAGCAGTGGAGGCTTCTGTCTTTCCTGGTGTTGTGGAGAGAATGCAGCTGATTTTGCTTCAAGTAGTGGATAAGTTGTCTCTCTCTCAGGAGAAGGCCCAGCGGTTTGCCAACCGGCATAGGACTGATGGTCCTCGATTTAAAGTGGGTGACTTGGTTTGGTTGTCCTCAAAAAAGATCCCTATGAGGGTCGCGTCTCCAAAATTTAAGCCAAGGTTCATTGGACCTTATAAGATCGTGGAGATTGTTAATCCCGTTTCCTTCCGTTTGCTTCTTCCAGGAACATTCAAGATTCACAACGTATTTCACAAATCTTTATTGAAGAGGTTTGTCTAGCCAGTGGTTCCTATGGCTGCGCCTCCTGATCCTATTTTGGTTGAGGGCAATTTGGAGTATGTGGTTGAGAAGATATTGGATTCTCGTTTGGCCAGGCGGAGACTCCAGTACTTGGTGAAGTGGAAAGGCTATGGTCAGGAGGACAATTCTTGGGTGTTTGCTTCTGACATTCATGCTGAAAGACTGGTCCGTGCCTATCACCGAGCTCATCCTGATCATCCTGGTGGCACAAGTGAGGGTTCGGTGACCCCTCCTAAAGGGGGGGTACTTTTGTGAATGTTTTGGAGACGACTTCAGAGCTGAAGCTCCCTCTGGTGGTTGCTGAGGGTATTGAACCTATGTTGAATACCAAGAGTCCTACACCTGCAGATAACGAGTGGTTGTCAGGTGGTACTGACTGGCCTGATATAAGTGAGCTGACCTCCCATGATTCTCGCCAGTGATCAATTGTGCTTCCTGGTCTAGGTTGGAATTCAGCTTGCATTCCTGCTGTCTCCTGCTTGCTTTCAGATAAGTTTTTTTCAGTTTTTTTTTTACTGTGGTTTGAATTCCTTGCTTTTTGCTGCATTGCTTTTTGTCTTCAGCCGGGTCCCCTTTGGGGGGCTTTGGCTGGTCTCCGTTTGTTTTTTGTATTTGTTCATTTGCTCAGTTCTTGTGATATTTTACTGCTGGGTAGCTACGTGTCCACACCAGAGATCTGATATAGGTGGTCAAGACCGTGTGGTCTCAGTGTTTTTCGATTTAGAAGTGTTGGAGTTTTTCCTAGGGTTTTTCTGGGTTGCAGACAGTATTCTCTCCTGTGCTGTCCTATCTAGACAGTTTTGGGCCCCAGCGTTTGCGCAATCTATTTTCTGTCTGTGTTCGTATTTTCATCTTGTCTAACCGCCATTATATGTTTGGGGGCTTCCTACTCTTTTGGGGTCTACTCCAGGGCAGTTATCTTTCCTCTTCCCATCTTCAGGGATAGCTCTCTCTCCGGCTGTGCCGAGGCGTCTAGGACCACCGTAGGTATGCTCCACGGCTGCTTCAAGTTGTGCGGTTAGTTTAGGGGTCTGCAACCTATTAGTTTCCAACCTCTCTGGTGTTTGGCTGCCTATGCGGTTTTTTGCTCCTGCTTCCTCAGCTACCAAAATATAACAGAATCACCGGTCATACTGAAAATTCTATGGTACTCAATAGAAGGGAAAAATAGTAATGGGAAAAAAAAAAGTTGTCAGAATTGTCAGAAATTTATTTATTTTTTTCCTGTTTGTTGCATTTTTTCCCTTTTTTTCTCTGGGGGCTGAGGAGGAATTTTTTCCCCAATGGAGGTCAAGCATTTGTCCGATCGTGTGGAGCAGCTTGCTGCTGAAGTTCAGAGTATTGATATCTATCTTGCTGGGTTGCCTGCTGTGGAACCTAGGATCCCTCTGCCGGATTTATTTTTGGGGGATCAGTCTAAGTTTTTGAATTTTAAAAATAACTGTAAGTTTTTTTTTTGCTTTGAATCCTAAATCCTCAGGGAACACAACGCAGCAGGTTCAAATTGTCATCTCCCTGTTGCGCGGGGTTCTAGGAAGTTTCGCCCCCAGCAGTTCGCCTCCAGCATTTCGCCCCCAGCATTTCGCCCCCAGCAGTTCGCCCCCAGGTACACGTCGCCCCCGAACATTTCGCCCCCAGCATTTCGCCCCCAGGATGTTTCGTCCCCGCACATTTTGCCCCCGAACATTTCGCCCCCGGCAGTTCGCCCCCGAACATTTCGCCCCCGAACATTTCGCCCCCGGCAGTTCGCCCCCGAACATTTCGCCCCCAAACATTTCGCCCCGGCAGTTCGCCCCCGAACATTTCGCCCCCGAACATTTCGCCCCCGGCAGTTCGCCCCCGAACATTTCGCCCCCGAACATTTCGCCCCCGGCAGTTCGCCCCCGAACATTTCGCCCCCGAACATTTCACCCCCGGCAGTTCGCCCCCGAACATTTCGCCCCCGGCAGTTCGCCCCCGAACATTTCGCCCCAGGATGTTTCGCCCCCGGCAGTTCGCCCCCGAACATTTCGCCCCCGCACATTTCGCCCCCGCACATTTCGCCCCCAGGATGTTTCGCCCCCGCACATTTCGCCCCCGAACATTTCGCCCCCGGCAGTTCGCCCCCGAACATTTCGCCCCCAGCAGTTCGCCCCCGCACATTTCGCCCCCAGGATGTTTCGCCCCCGCACATTTCGCCCCCGAACATTTCGCCCCCGGCAGTTCGCCCCCGAACATTTCGCCCCCAGCAGTTCGCCCCCGCACATTTCGCCCCCAGGATGTTTCGCCCCCGCACATTTCGCCCCCGAACATTTCGCCCCCGGCAGTTCGCCCCCGAACATTTCACCCCCGGCAGTTCGCCCCCGAACATATCGCCCCCGAACATTTCGCCCCAGGATGTTTCGCCCCCAACATTTCGCCCCTGGCAGTTCGCCCCCGAATATTTCGCCCCCGGCAGTTCGTCCCCGAATATTTTGCCCCGGCGGTTCGCCCCCGAACATTTCGCCCCCGGCAGTTCGCCCCCGAACATTTAGCCCCCAGCATTTCGCCCCCAGGATGTTTTGCCTCTAGCAATTAAAGACCTGCCTGAACTGGATGTTCGCTTATCACTAATAATACACCATATGAGTCTGAGATATACAATTCTGATCAAATGAGTTTTTTTAATTCTAAAACATTGTTTTCTAGATAAGTCATTTTACAAACAGACAGGAAAATAGTAGGATTTCATTGTTTACTAAGGAGGTCGTGCCCCCTTGGTAGCAGAACAGATCCTGGCTCCCTGTGATACATTCAGGGCTGCTTGTTCACAGCCCTCTGCAAAGCTCCCCTTCACTCTCCGCTCATGTGCTCTGTCCTGGACAAGAGGAGGGCTCCCCCGCCTGTGTAAAGCCGTTACAGGACTGAACACATAGGGGGGCTTTGCAGAAGGCTGTAAACCAGCAGCCCTTTATACATCATAGGGAATATATTGTTACGGTAGTTGCATGCTCCTGTGCAGCCACGGCCTCTAGAATCCATCCACAAGTACTGCTACTAAGGAGAAACAACCTCCTTAGCAACCACTGAAATCCTGCAGCACATGGAGCTTTAACTTGGATGAGACTTTTCACACAGAAGTGAAGATGCTGGAAGGTCTCCTTTTGAAATGATATCATGGGCACAGGTACTATAACATAACTTATGTTTTTTATAGAGTTATGCTTTAACTGTATATATCAAAACTGTTGTAACAAGAAACATAAAAAGGTATAGAGGGGAAGGATTAGAGAAAAAGAGAAAAGACAAATTACAGGTTATAATGCTTGAATGATTTTACAGCTAAAAACACTGCTCTCAAAACATACAATATGTGACCATGAACTAAAATTCAAAGCTGTAGGCAATGCCTCTCAGATAATCCATCAAGCTTCTATTATTGAAATCTTGCACGATACGTTTAACCCTTGCTGAAATTGCAGCATACTTTTTGTTTCTTGCAGCGATGGGATTTCCTGCTATTATCTGAATAATTTCAAAACTATGGAGCTCTTGCTGATGTTTCAGACAGTTAATGAACCGGTATATATTTTGGAAAAGAGTACCACATGTTTCTTGAAAGCTACGGTGCCATCCTTCGACATCATTATTTGTTCGCTGTTGATCATTCAATGTTCGTTCATACACATTCCAGAATTGAACTGGAAACAAAGGTGCTTGACGCCCTCTGCGATTCATTCGACTGATATAGCTGTCTTCAAAATAGTTGGCAATAGGTATTGCTTCTTGTGGAAAGTCAGGATCTTCCACCAATTCTTCAAATGATTGCACAACATTCTGTGGTGATATAAAGGTCAGGGCAGGTATCTTGCGTATCCAACGGGCAAATTCATGGTCAGCTTGGTATTGCATCTTGAGTCCTTCATTTTGAACTTTACGCCAAACGTCTTCTCAAGGTTGGGGAATTCACTTTCAAATGCCTGTATTGCAGCTAGTTCAAAATCCAACATCAGGTTGTCTGGCTGCAGTCCAGGATGCAAGTTCTTCAGCTCTTGCAGCAACCTCTGGTATGTAGAACGGCTCTTGTCTGTCAGCAAGGTGTACACTAGCGGAACAACAAGGCCGCTATGGACTACATGGATTGTGTAAAGTTGCTTAAACAAGGCTGGTGTAGTGAAAAAACATGCCATCAGCAAACCACTCTTTACTTTGTGCCAGTAGATGGAGATTGTCTCTTGTTCCAAATATCAACATACGGCTGTGTCCATTTCCTAATTTAAAATGAAAGTATTACTAGAGGAAATAACAGAAAAAGTGTAACAAGCATCAGACAGATAATTTTGGGATGAATTAAAAAAAAATATCCTAATCAGAAGCCTCTGTTCATATCTCACATTAAAAACTCACATTTTGCTCCAGATTTTCTGATTTCATAATAAAAAAACTGAAGCAAAATCTAGTGTAAAGGGCCAACCAATACTTTTTTACAACATATATTGTCCCATTGGAAAATGATATATTTTTGTTTAAAAAAAAATTATGCATAATGGAATTGTTTTAATACAATGTTAAATAGTTAAGTAGCTTACCAGAGTCATGCAGAAGGAACTGCTGCTGGACTCCATCAATACTAATCTCCTGAAACTCCTGGGGGATAACAAGTTGATCAAGGGTTTGAGGTAACCTTGGGATATTGCCAAGTTGCCTTGCTAATCATATTGTTCTCTTCAGTGATGCTTTCCTTGGGAGAAGTGCTACAACATTAGAATGGGCTCCTGAAACGACATCTGTGAGAATCTGTTGTGGTGTCTCCTGTGTTGTCCTTGCCCTGGTGACTGCCTCATTAACAAGTCGGATTGCTTCAGGTCTTGCAGCTTGTGCTGCGTGACTGTGAAGATTGACTACTTTCACAACTTCGCCAGATTCTTCATTGGTCCAAACACGTCCCTTGCAAGTCGACCGTTTTTCACATACCCAGATGGAATGGACATCATAAGTAAATGTGATTCTCATGGACCAACTTCCTCCTTCCACGTTTGGACAGAACTGAATTCATAGTTGTAGAAAGTGAATTGCTGTGGAAGCTGACTGATTTTTTGTGGCAGTACACTTCTCTCTTTGTGGAGATTTCAGACACTGCTATATCCTGATGTACAGATGGAATAAAAGTAGCAATGTAACTTGCAGGACATCTGACCTGCTACTTGTTACATCTGCAACAAAACTTGCAACAAAGCTGGTCAGTGCTGGGTCACGTAAAAGTTCAAAATTGTTTTGATTTTAGGCCTCTTGCACACTGTAATTTTAAAAGTGCTTTCACACTTGTGTTTGGGGCCGCCAGAGGTCGATCCGCTCTGGATCTGACATCCAGCTGAACCCGGGCAATGCTGGTGGAATGCTGGCATTCTGCTTGCATTGCCCATAGAAGTGCAGCCGCCCGTTCGCTTTTGTAATACCGCATTCCGCTATCAGTGTCAGAACAAAAAGAAAAGCATTTTCTTCTTTTCATTTCGCTGCAGATTAGCGGAACGGCAGCATTACAGAAGCGAACGGGCGGCCTGTAGTGCATATGTAGCGGAAGTGTGAAAGCACCCTTATGCTGCCACTGTTTTAGAACTCCAAAGCACATGTTTACTAGCATTCTTGAGAGCGCTTTTGTGAGCGCTCACGGTAATGACCCATAAGATACAGGCTATTGATGAACGCTAAGTGCTCAAAAATAGCTCCTGTAATAAAATAAAAAAAGCTGGCCGAAACAACACCTCGCTTTGCCAGCAATTGACTTACATATTCAACAGTGGCAATCTTCTTAGCGATTTTCCAGTGCTTAGCACTTGGGAAAGTGCCTACTGTGAAAGAGGTCGTAGGGCTAAAACACAAGGCCGAAATTCCCTGCCTAATTTGGGGCCGAAACATCTGGGGGCAAAAAGCTGGGGGCGAAACATTCGGGGGCGAACTGGTAGGGGCGAAATGTTCGTGGGCGAAACATCCTGGGGGCGAAATGTTCGTGGGCGAACTGCCGGGGGCGAAATGTTCGGGGGCGAACTGCCGGGGGCGAAATGTTCGGGGGAGAACTGCCGGGGGCAAAACATCCTGGGGCGAAATGTTCGGGGGCGAACTGCCGGGGGCGAAATGTTCGGGGGCGAACTGCTGGGGGCGAAATTTTCTGGGGCGAACTGCCGGGGGCGAAATGTTCGGGGGCGAAATGTTCAGGGGCGAAATGTTCGGGGGCGAACTGCCGGGGGCGAAATGTTCGTGGGCGAACTGCCGGGGGCGAAATGTTCGGGGGCGAACTGCCGGGGCCGAAATGCTCGGGGGCGAACTGCCGGGGGCAAACAATCCTGGGGCGAAATGTTCGGGGGCGAACTGCCGGGGGCGAAATGTTCGGGGGCGAACTGCCGGGGGCGAAATGTTCGGGGGCGAACTGCCGGGGGCGAAATGTTCGGGGGCGAAATGTTTGGGGGCGAACTGCCGGGGGCGAAATGTTCAGGGGCGAAATGTTCGGGGGCGAACTGCCGGGGGCGAAATGTTCGGGGGAGCGGAACTGCCGGGGGCGAAATGTTCGGGGGGCGAAATGTTCGGGGCGAACTGCCGGGGGCGAAATGTTCGGGGGCGAAATGTTCGGGGGCGAACTGCCAGGGGCGAAATGTTCGTGGGCGAAATGTGCGGGGACGAAACATCCTGAGGGCGAAATGCTGGGGGCGAAATGTTCGGGGGCGACGTGTACCTGGGGGTGAACTGCTGGGAGCGAAATGCTGGGGGCGAACTGCCGGGGGCGAAACTTCCAAATCCCGTTGTGCTGTGACCCTCAGGATTGGGCCTTTTCCCTGACACCTGGGGATCTTGTTTTGAATGATGTTGATGTGTTTTTTCAGGCTCTGGGGTTATTGTACGATGAACCTAATGTTACTGATCAAGCTGAAAAAACCTTGTTGGCATTGAATCAGGGTCATGAAGCCGCTGAGCTGTATTGTCAGAAATTCAGAAAGTGGGCAGTCCTTACTAAATGAAATAATGATGCTCTGGCAGCTCTTTTTCGGAAGGATCTGGCAGAGACTGTAAAGGATGTTATGGTGGGATTCCCTGTCCCCTCTGGTCTCAATGACTCTATGTCATTAGCTATTCAAGTTGACAGACGTCTGCGCGAGCGTAGAAATGTGCGTGAGATTGTGATGCTTTGCTGGCCAGCCCCTGAGCCCATGCAGTGTGATGGAGTGACTTCTGGGGCACAGCGTTATGAATTTCGTAAGCGTAATAAGTTGTGCTACTATTGTGGTGACGCTTCTCATGCGATTTCCGTCTGCCCCAAGCGAGGAAGACGTTTTGCGCGCTCAGTTGTTTTGGGTAGTGTTCAAACTAAATTTCTGTTGACTGTTACCTTGATTTGCTCCATGTCCACATTTTCAGCTCAGGCTTTTGTTGATTCAGGGGCAGCTATAAACCTGATGGATTTTTATTTTGCCAAACGTTGTGGTTTTCCTATGATACCCCTGCGGAAGTCTATTCCTTTGCTGGGCATTGATTCTACCCCCTTGGCGGAGAATAAACCCCAGTTTTCTACCCAGGTGATAATGCGGGTTGACCCGGACCACCAAGAGAATTGCAAATTTTTGGTGTTACATAATTTACATGACATTATTGTACTGGGTTTTCCTTGGTTACAGACTCACAATCCTGTTTTGGATTGGAAGTCTGTGTCTGTGACAAGTTGGGGTTGTCAATGTGTTCGTGCTGACACTCCTATTTTTTCTGCCCCCCCAGTCTCAAGTTGTTTTTTCTGCCTCCCCCAGTCTCAAGATGTTCCTGACTATTTGACTAATTTTTCTGATGTGTTTAGTGAGAGTAAGTCTGCATCCTTACCTCCTCATATGAGTTATGATTGCGCTATTGACTTAGTACCCGGTTGAAAATTTCCCAAGGGTCGGCTCTTTAATTTATCTGTGCCTGAGCATGAGGCTATGCGATCTTATATCAAAGACTCTTTAGAAAAGGGTCATATCAGACCATCCTTTTTACCCTTGGGCGCCGGATTTTTCTTTGTGGCCAAGAAGGATGGCTCATTGAGGCCGTGTATTGATTATAGTCTCCTGAATAAGATCACTGTTAAATATCAATATCCGCTACCCTTGATTTCTGACCTATTTTCCAGAGTGAAGGGTGCTTGTTGGTTTACCAAGCTTGACCTCAGGGGGGCGTATAATCTTATTCGCATTAAGCACTGAGATGAATGGAAGACGGCGTTTAATACCCCAGAGGGGCATTTTGAGTACCTAGTGATGCCTTTTGGGCTCACTAATGCCCCTTCCATCTTCCAATCCTTTATGAATGATATTTTCTGGGATTTCGTGGATAAATTTCTGATCGTTTATTTGGACGATATCTTGATTTTTTCCAATGACTGGGATTCTCATGTGGAACATGTTCGGACTGTATTCCGGATTTTGAGAGAAAACGCATTGTATATGAAGGGATCAAAATGTCTTTTTGGCGTACAGAAGGTTTCATTTCTGGGATTCATTTTGTCTCCAGCTGTTATTGAAATGGACCCTGTCAAAGTTCAGGCCATTTGTGATTGGGTTCAACCCACTACATTGACGGCTCTTCAGAGATTTTTGGGTTTTGCTAATTTTTATCGTAAATTTATAACTAATTTCTCTGGTATTATGAAGCCACTGACTGATTTGACCAAGAAGGGTTCTGATGTAGTGAATTGGTCTCCTGAGGCAGTTTCTGCATTTCAGGAGCTTAAGTGGAGATTCACTTCTGCTCCTGTTCTGCGCCAACCTGATATTTCTCTACCATTTCAGGTGGAAGTTGATGCTTCTGAGATTGGTGCAGGAGCCGTTTTGTCCCAAAGGAATCCGGAGACCTCTAAGATTAACCCTTTTGCCTTTTTCTCTAGAAAATTTTCCCCAGCGGAATGTAATTATGATGTGGGTAATCGGGTGTTATTGGCCATGAAGTGGGCTTTTGACGAGTGGAGACATTGGCTGGAAGGAGCCAAGCATCAGGTGGTGGTCCTCACGGATCATAAGAACCTGGTTTATCTTGAATCAGCCAAGCGACTTAATCCTAGACAGGCCAGGTGGGCCTTGTTTTTCACACGTTTTAATTTTGTGGTCTCTTTTTTTCTCCCGGGCACTAAGAATGTTAATGCGGTTGCCCTCTCGAGGAGTTTCTTTCTGGATTATCCTGAGGTAACTGAGCCTGCTGTTATTCTGAAGGTGGGTGTGGTTCTTTCCGCTATCTCGCCCAATTTGAGACTGGC
Source organism: Oophaga sylvatica (assembly GCA_033576555.1). NCBI lineage: Eukaryota > Metazoa > Chordata > Amphibia > Anura > Dendrobatidae > Oophaga > Oophaga sylvatica. The sequence continues at coordinate 511,851,969 of JARQOD010000001.1, forward strand.
TTTTGAGAAATTTCAGGAGGATAAACCTGAACGTTGCCCTGCTGGGAGATTGTCCCAGACCAGTGGAGGAAGAATGTGATGTCCGAGATTCATTGCTCCACGTTGGTCGGCCATCCTGGTATTGTTGGTACCAGAGATTTGGTGAGTCAGTCCTTTTGGTGGCCCACTTTGTCTCGTGATGTCAGGGACTTTGTGCAGTCCTGTGGAACTTGTTCTCGGTCCAAACCTTGCTCTCGCTCTAGTGGTTTGTTAATGCCATTGCCTGTGCCCAAGAGGCCATATACCCATATCTCTATGGATTTTATTTCCGACCTCCCTGTCTCTCAGAGAATGACCGTTATTTGGGTAATCTGTGATAGGTTTTCCAAGATGATACATCTTGTGCCACTACCTAAGTTGCCATCCTCCTCTGAGTTGGTGCCCTTGTTTTTTCAACAGGTGGTTCGGTTGCACGGCATTCCAGAGAACATTGTGTCTGACAGAGGAGTCCAGTTTGTTTCCAGATTTTGGAGGACATTTTGTTCCAAACTGGGAGTTCCGCTGTCTTTTTCCTCTGTATTCCATCGTCAGACCAATGGACAAACTGAGAGAACAAACTAGACCTTGGAGACTTATTTGAGATGTTTTGTGTCTGCTGATCAAGATGATTAGGTCTCTTTTTTGCCTTTGGCTGAGTTTGCTTTGAATAATAGGGCTAGTTCTGCCACCTTGATGTCTCCATTTTTCTGCAATTTTGGGTTTCATCCTCGATTTTCTTCAGAGCAGGTGGAGGCTTCTGTCTTTCCTGGTGTTGTGGAGAGAATGCAGCTGATTTTGCTTCAAGTAGTGGATAAGTTGTCTCTCTCTCAGGAGAAGGCCCAGCGGTTTGCCAACCGGCATAGGACTGATGGTCCTCGATTTAAAGTGGGTGACTTGGTTTGGTTGTCCTCAAAAAAGATCCCTATGAGGGTCGCGTCTCCAAAATTTAAGCCAAGGTTCATTGGACCTTATAAGATCGTGGAGATTGTTAATCCCGTTTCCTTCCGTTTGCTTCTTCCAGGAACATTCAAGATTCACAACGTATTTCACAAATCTTTATTGAAGAGGTTTGTCTAGCCAGTGGTTCCTATGGCTGCGCCTCCTGATCCTATTTTGGTTGAGGGCAATTTGGAGTATGTGGTTGAGAAGATATTGGATTCTCGTTTGGCCAGGCGGAGACTCCAGTACTTGGTGAAGTGGAAAGGCTATGGTCAGGAGGACAATTCTTGGGTGTTTGCTTCTGACATTCATGCTGAAAGACTGGTCCGTGCCTATCACCGAGCTCATCCTGATCATCCTGGTGGCACAAGTGAGGGTTCGGTGACCCCTCCTAAAGGGGGGGTACTTTTGTGAATGTTTTGGAGACGACTTCAGAGCTGAAGCTCCCTCTGGTGGTTGCTGAGGGTATTGAACCTATGTTGAATACCAAGAGTCCTACACCTGCAGATAACGAGTGGTTGTCAGGTGGTACTGACTGGCCTGATATAAGTGAGCTGACCTCCCATGATTCTCGCCAGTGATCAATTGTGCTTCCTGGTCTAGGTTGGAATTCAGCTTGCATTCCTGCTGTCTCCTGCTTGCTTTCAGATAAGTTTTTTTCAGTTTTTTTTTTACTGTGGTTTGAATTCCTTGCTTTTTGCTGCATTGCTTTTTGTCTTCAGCCGGGTCCCCTTTGGGGGGCTTTGGCTCGTCTCCGTTAGTTTTTTGTATTTGTTCATTTGCTCAGTTCTTGTGATATTTTACTGCTGGGTAGCTACGTGTCCACACCAGAGATCTGATATAGGTGGTCGAGACCGTGTTGTCTCAGTGTTTTTGGATTTAGAAGTGTTGGAGTTTTTCCTACCGTTTTTCTGGGTTGCAGACAGTATTCTCTCCTGTGCTGTCCTATCTAGACAGTTTTGGGCCCCAGCGTTTGCTCAATCTATTTTCTGTCTGTGTTCGCATTTTCATCTTGTCTAACCGCCATTATATGTTTGGGGGCTTCCTACTCTTTTGGGGTCTACTCCAGGGCAGTTAGCTTTCCTCTTTCCATCTTCAGGGATAGCTATCTCTCCGGCTGAGCCGAGGCGTCTAGGACCACCGTAGGTACGCTCCACGGCTTCCTCTAGTTGTGCGGTTAATTTAGGGGTCTTCTACCTATTAGTTTCCAACCTCTCTGGTGTTTGGCTGCCTATGCGTTTTTTTGCTCCTGCCTCCTCAGCTACCAAAATATAACAGACAGATGAGACAAAAATGGAACTTTTTGGCAAGGTACAGTCAGGGCCAGAAATATTTGGACAGTGACACAATTTTCACGAGTTGGGCTCTGCATGCCACCACATTGGATTTGAAATGAAACCTCTACAACAGAATTCAAGTGCAGATTGTAACGTTTAATTTGAAGGGTTGAACAAAAATATGTGTTAGAAAATGTAGGAATTGTACACATTTCTTTACAAACACTCCACATTTTAGGAGGTCAAAAGTAATTGGACAAATAAACATAACCCAAACAAAATATTTTTATTTTCAAAATTTTGTGGCGAATCCTTTGGAGGCAATCACTGCCTTAAGTCTGGAACCCATGGACATCACCAAACGCTGGGTTTCCTCCTTCTTAATGCTTTGCCAGGCCTTTACAGCCGCAGCCTTCAGGTCTTGCTTGTTTGTGGGTCTTTCCTCTTAAGTCTGGATTTGAGCAAGTGAAATGCATGCTCAATTGGGTTAAGATCTGGTGATTGACTTGGCCATTGAAGAATGTTCCACTTTTTTGCACTCATGAACTCCTGTGTAGCTTTGGCTGTATGCTTGGTTTCATTATCCATCTGTACTATGAAGTGCCGTCCAATCAAGTTTGCAGCATTTGGCTGAATCTGGGCCGAAAGTATATCCCGGTACACTTCAGAATTCATCCGGCTACTCTTGTCTGCTGTTATGTCATCAATAAACACAAGTGACCCAGTGCCATTGAAAGCCATGCATGGCCATGCCATCACGTTGCCTCCACCATGTTTTACAGAGGATGTGGTGTGCCTTGATCATGTGCCGTTCCCTTTCTTCTCCAAACTTTTGGCTTCCCATCATTCTGGTACAGGTTGATCTTTGTCTCATCTGTCCATAGAATACTTTTCCAGAACTGAGCTGGCTTCTGGAGGTGTTTTTCAGCAAATTTAACTCTGGCCTGTCTATTTTTGGAATTGATGAATGGTTTGCATCTAGATGTGAACCCTTTGTATTTACTTTCATGGAGTCTTCTCTTTACTGTTGACTTAGAGACAGATACACCTACTTCACTGAGAGTGTTCTGGACTTCAGTTGATGTTGTGAACGGGTTCTTCTTCACCAAAGAAAGTATGCGGCGATCATCCACCACTGTTGTCTTCCGTGGGCTCCCAGGTCTTTTTGGATTGATGAGTTCACCAGTGCTTTCTTTCTTTCTCAGGATGTACCAAATTGTAGATTTTGCCACTTCTAATGTTGTAGCAATTTCTTGGATGGGTTTTTTTCTGTTCTTGCAGCTTAAGGATGGCTTGTTTCACCTGCATGGAGAGCTCCTGTGACCACATGTTTCCTTCACAGCAAAACCTTCCAAATGCAAACACCACACCTCAAATCAACTCCGGCCCTTTCATCTGCTTAATTGAGAATGACATAACAAAGGGATTGCCCACACCTGTCCATGAAATAGCCTTGGAGTCATTTGTCCAATTACTTTTGGTCCCTTTAAAAACAGGGTGGCACATGTTAAGGAGCTGAAACTCCTAAACCCTTCATCCAATTTTAATGTGGATACCCTCAAATGAAAGCTGAAAGTCTGAACTTCAACTGCATCTGATTTGTTTTGTTTCAAATTCATTGTGGTAATGTCTAGAACCAAAATTAGATAAATGTTGTCTCTGTCCAAATATTTATGGATCTAACTGTACATCAGCTCTTTGTTCACAGATGGAAAAATGAAGTGAGTCGCCCGCCAGGGCCGTGGGGTACTCGGCACCGAGCCCGTCCACTTCTATGGGGGGGTGTCACGGTAGCTGCAGCTCGGTCCGTAGCCCTGGGACTCACCTCAAAAAGGGGATATTTACAGGGATTAAAAGGTTTGTTGAATGTTCGTGACGCCACCTGTGGTGCCTGGTCAAGGTGACCAGCGCTGCTGTATAGGTCCACTGAAGGGTTGGTATTGGGCAGCAAGGTGTTAAGCCTTCCACAGCAGGGGCGGAACTATCGTGGAAGCAGGGGAAGCAGCTGCCATAGGGCCCGGGCTAGCAGGGGGCCCGTCCCTGCTGCAGCTGTCTCCCCTGCGGCTGTGTTCCGCCGCCCATGGCCTGAGAGTCGGCGGTTCCCTGTGCTGGCTGTCATGCTGACAGCCGGCGCAGAGAAGCTGCTGCGTGCCGTCTCCCAGGAATCAATTGCACTGGTGTCTATACAGACGCCAGTACAATTGAAGCTCTGACCGCCGGGTCAGAGCGATGTCTGCAGCGTGATCATGTCATGTGATCACGCTGCTGACGTCACTCGTCGGCGGCGCCCAGAAGGGTGAAGACTGGTGGTGAGTGTGCTCCACTGTGGAGCTGAAGATACCACCGAAGATTAACGGGGGCACATACTGTGTGAGTGATAACTCTGCATTCTTGGCTGCATTACTACTTGAGGGGCACATTACTACTGATGGGAGAATAAGAGGGCTTATTACTAGTTATGGGGGCATAATGTGCCTGCATTAATAGTTATGCGGGACATGGTTACTAGTAATGGTAGCATAAGGGGGCTGCATTGCTACCAGTCCATTATATTATATTGTGTTTCCATAATGTCTGCTTTAAATACAGCTCTGATTTGGGCAAAAAGCTGGCCGTTATGAGACTGAAGAGTATTTTTTGGGCCTAGAGAATTGCTGTGATTTGCTCCGCCCACTGCTATTGGCTCCGCCCACTATCAGAACCCCGCCCCCCCCACCGCCCGTTTGGGAGAGGGGGCCCCATTCAAAATTTTGCTGTGGGGCCCCGCCATTTCTAGTTACGCCACTGTTCCACAGGTAAGGCTGGGTCCTTCAGGGTAGATAGAATGTAAGGGTGCAGGACGGAGGAGAATCCGACAGTAGGAGTAATAAGATGGACACAACACATAAGTCTCTTTCTGTACCTTTACTGTTGTTATTGCAGGCACGTCCCGGGGCGCTGTAGGGTGAAGGATGCACATCCAGTTCTTCCCACTGAGTAGGTTTAGGGCCTCCTTACTCCTAAAATGAGTCTCTGACTTGTGTGAAACTAGGCCTGAGTCTGTCTCCAACTTTACGCCCGGCTGACCTTGTGTAGGGCCTTCTCTTGAAAGAACACAGTCTCTAATGGTTGCGCCGACCAGACTCCTGTCTTCCTGACCCAGTTACGTATCAGCACTAAAGGGCTCCTGGAACTTGAAGTACTCCAGGAACTCCGGTATCTCCTACTGGTCGTGAAGATTCCAGTACGCTCGGACCCGGTGTCCGGTTAATGATCGTCAAGGCAAGCTATGAATGCTTTTCTACCTCTGTCACTATCTTCTTCCACTCGCCTTTCGTCCTACTCGGGGCCTCACACGATCACACACTGGCAGTAGGTGGGCTGCTTCTTCTTCGCCGCTCTCTAAGCGTCGGCACGCTTTCTCACTGAGCTTCACTCACTAGATTCAGCTCTGACTAGGCTGGGTGGTTTCCGTTCCACTTTTACTAGCCTCCACTCTGTTGAACTAGACAGCAGTTTCTCTCTCTCTTCAGACTGCTCTGTGAGCTAGACTGTACAAGAACTAACTCTCGACCTCACTCTCTGAGGTGACTGCACAAACTGCTCCGCAGTCTTTCTTTCTGTGTCATCTACCAACTGAGCTCACCCTCCTTTATATATGACTAAACAGCTCCCTCTGGTGGCCTTAGGGATGGGTGAAGGTGTGTGAATGTAAATGTTGGACCTCTAGTGGTGGTTACCTTCAGTGCACCCTTCTGGAGATTAAGAATCCAAGCACAGCTGGGCTCCACAGAAGCATATCAAGAAAAGGACACTGTCCCTACTGTGAAAGATGAAGGAGGCTCTGTTATGTTCTGGGGCTGCTTTGCTGCATCTGGCACGGGGTGTCTAGAATCTGTGCAGGGTACAATGAAATCTCAAGACTATCAAGGGATTCTAGAGAGAAATGTGCTGCCCGGTGTCAGAAAGCTTGGTCTCAGTCGCAGGTCATGGGTCTTGCAACAGGATAATGACCCAAGACACACAGCTAAAAACACCCTAGAATGGCTAAGATGAAAACATTGGACTATTCTGAAGTGTCCTTCTATGAGTTCTGACCTAAAACCTATTGAGCATCTTTAGAAAGAGCTGAAAGGTGCCGTCTGGAAAAGGCAACCTTCAAAAACGAGACAACTGGAGCAGTTTGCTCTCGAAGAGTTGCCCAAAATACCTGTCGAGAGGTGCAGAAGTCTCACTGACAGTTACAGGTATCGTTTAATTGCAGTGATTGCCTCAAAAGGTTGTGCAACAAAATTTTAAGTTAAGGGTACCATCATTTCTGTACAGGCCTATTTTATGAGTTTTATTTTTTAAAAAATTCTGTGGAAGCATGGTTGAAAAGCAATGTCTGACTTTCATTTCTTCATTTTCATAGATTTTTTTTTATTTATTATTACTTTTGTCATATTCAAGTTATTTCTGTCACCATTGTGGGTTTTTCTGTCATTAAATGAGGGGTACCAACAATTTTGAACATGTGTGTATAACCACAATACAACATTGCTGTATATAAAGAAGATAGGATGCACCTCCATAAGTAAGTTCTAGTAATAAGGTGCTAGACCTTGTTGGAATATGAATAATACAAAAACAAGAAGAAAAAAAAGAGACCAAACAAAAGATGGCATGAACACCTAACGCAAATCAGTAGAAATACATATAAATTTTTATTGAGAACCAGAGAAAGATAACAAGTTTGAAAACATCTAAAACCAAAAAATACGACATGATGATCAAAACACACCCTCAGAGGAACATGCATCTACATGGGACAATAACTATGTGGCGATCCATTAGCATTAAATAGCAAAATACAATCATAATAATGCAGCAATAACAATCACCATCTAGTGCCAAAATCGTTGCTGGCTAATCACAATACCCAAACTTATAAAGTTATACCTATATAGTCACTAAATTAGGAACCCAATGATAGGTTAGAGATTACATGGTATCGATATAAAAGGAGAAAGTGATCTAGAAACACTGAATGCTCTAATGAGAGCAAAAGCTGCCGTAAGAAAGGGATGTAAACCCAAAAATATCTACCTGTGTAGCTCAAAAAGAGAGGAGCCACTATCAAGCCCAAGTGGGCAGTCAGACCACATGAGACAGGGGTGTGTGGGAAGACCCCACGCGTATCGCTGTACAAGACAGCTTCGTCAGGGGAAGTCTGTACCGGGTCTCAAAACATACTGTAATGTATGTAGTACAGTTCATATAGCGTCTTGTGCTTGGGTGCGATGAAAATACATGAGACACAGGTTTGATATAGAAAGTCTTGTATTACTTCATACAAGTGGTAAAAATAGTCACACAGTTTGCAGATACAGAAGCAGGAGACACAGCAGGCCAGAGTAACTTAAGCTCAGCAATCACTCTCCACAACAGGTTCAGGATCTTCTTCTCTGTTACCGTAAGTTCATGCAAACGTGGATCTTTCAAAGAGCAGGGTTCTAGAGTCCACAAGTGTTCAGAGTTCCTCAGTAGGAATAGCTGGAGTACATAGTCCAAGGCTTCCAGGAGTCAGGTCACAGGTTCACTGCAGGCTAGATTCAGAAGCACTGATTGCTCAGCTGTGGCTGCTTAAGAAGCAAGAGGGAGAGAATCAGGGCGGGAACATGAAAGCTGAAAACTCCATATTGACTGAGGGCAGGATAGCTGCAGCAAGACAGAAAGCAAAATGGCTGACGGAAAAACTGAGTTTCAAGAACATATACAAAGAACCTTACATTACTCCCCCCTTAGGGACAACCTCCGGATGGCCTCAGACCAGGCTTGTCTGGGTACCTCTGATGAAACTGGCGGAGCAAACGAGGAGCATTAACGTTATTAACTGGTTCCCATGAGTTGTCCTCCACTGGGTAGCCCTGCCATTTAATCAAATATTGTAACTGATTTCTATATAACCTGGAATCCAGAATCCTTTCCACCACAAATTCTTCCTGACCATCGACTAGCACTGGGTCAGGGCAAGGAGAAGAACGTCCAGGAAACGTATTGGGTGTTGCAGCCTTTAGTAGGGATACATGAAAGACAGGGTGGATTCTCATAGTTCTGGGCAGTTGAAGACGACAAGCAACGGCACTTATAATCTTACTGATTTTATAGGGTCCAATGTACTTATGTCCCAACTTAGATGATGGAATCCTTAACTTAAGATTTCTGGTTGACAGCCAGACCAGGTCTCCTACCTTGAAAGCTGGTGCAGGTTTACGAAATTTATCTGCTGCTTTCTTGTACCTTTCCTGAGCCGATTCCAGATTCTCCTTTAGAAGATCCATATTCTTCTGTAAAGACGTGATTCTTTCCGCCACTGCTGGTAAAGGCGTTTCTATGGGAAATCGTGGTAGAATGTTAGGATGATAACCTAGATTGGAGTAAAAAGGAGACTGCTTAGTGGAGGCACTCTGAGAGTTGTTATAAGAGAACTCAGCTAATGGAAGTAGATCCACCCAATCATCCTGTAGGTGGCAGATAAAGCAGCGGAGATACTGCTCCAGGGTTTGATTGGTTCGTTCGGTCTGTTCATTAGTCTGGGGATGAAAAGCAGAAGAAAGGTTTACTTTAATGTCCAATGCTGCACAGAAATTTTGCCAAAATCTAGAAGTGAATTGCACCCCTCGATCCGAAATAACCTCATCCGGTACTCCATGTAAGCGAAACACATCTTTAATCATCAAATCTGATGTCTGTTTTGCAGTGGGTAAGCCGACACAAGGGATAAAATGAGCTGTTTTGTTAGACGGTCAACCACCACTAGAATGGTGTTCTTCCCTTGAGAGGTTGGTAACTCCACAATGAAGTCCATAGAAATGGATCCCCATGGGCGGGACGGGGTGGGAAGGGGTTGCAACAGACCAGTTGGTGAGGAGCGAGGTGTTTTGCATCTTGCACAGACTTCACATGAAGTGACATAGTTTAAAACATCCTTCCTGCAAGTGGGCCACCAAAAGAAACGAGAAAGAAATTCCTGTGTTTTTAGAATTCCTCTATGCCCAGCTATCTTGGAATCATGAATAAGTTGCAATACTCTCAATCTGACTGTTTCAGGAATATACAGACGTTGTCCCAGAATCCACACACCATTCTTAAAGACAAGACTTACGTCCCTTGGGGGTTGTGCCAACAAGGAATCCGCATGGTATGCTTCCTTGATGTCCTTAAGTAGGTCTTGATTATGAATCACTCCCAGGAATCTAGAGTCAGAAAGAATAGTCTTAGGAGGAGCAAGTGGACGGGTCTCTGCTGAATGAATCCTAGAGAGTGCATCAGCCTTTCCATTGCGTGATCCTGGTCTATAAGAAATAACAAAATTAAATTGGTTTAAAAAAAGATTCCAGCGAGCCTGACGAGGAGTCAGGCATTTAGCCGACCTGATAAATTCAAGGTTGCGATGGTCTGTCAGGACGACTATTTGTTGTGCAGCTCCCTGAAGAAGGTGTCTCCATTCTTTGAAGGCGGCAATAATGGCCAACAACTCTCTATTGCCCACATCGTAGTTCCTCTCAGCCGAAGACAACTGCTGGGAAAAGAAGGCACAGGGATGCAAGACATTCTTCTCACCTGTTCTTTGAGAGAGTATAGCTCCAACAGCACAATATGAAGCATCCACCTCTATTATGAAGGCAAGTTCGGGGTTGGGATGTACCAAGATAGGTGCAGTGGTAAATTTATCTTTCAGACGGGAAAATGCTTCCTGGGCTTGGGGAGTCCAGGAGAACCTAGACTCTTTCCGGGTAAGTTGGGTGATAGGTGACACTACCTCAGAGAAATTCCTAATGAAACGTCTAAAGAAGTTGGCAAACCCGATGAAGCGCTGCACCTCCTTCACATTTCTAGGACTTGGCCAATCCTTGATGGCTTGGGTCTTGCTTCCATCCATACTAATTCCTTGTGTAGACAGTACATACCCCAGAAATTGAATTTCGGTCCTATGGAATTCACACTTTTCAAGTTTGATGTAAAGGTGGTTTTGTCTTAGACGTTCCAAGACCATTCTCACATGTCCATGATGTTCCTCTGTGGAATTAGAAAAAATTAGAATATCATCCAAATAAATCACCACGAATGTATCTAGGAGATCCCTGAAGATGTCATTCACCAAGTGTTGGAAAGTGGCTGGGGCGGTACTCAGACCAAAAGGCATAACTAGATATTCAAAGTGTCCATAGCGTGACTGAATGCAGTCTTCCACTCATCCCCAGGTCTAATACGGACCAAGTTATAGGCCCCACGGAGATCCAATTTAGAGAAAATTTTGGCATGCCGTACTCTCTCCAATAACTCAGGGATTAAAGGCAATGGATAACGGTTTCTAATAGTAACCTTATTGAGTTCCCTATAGTCTACGCAGGGTCTCAGAGATCCATCTTTCTTCTTCACAAAGAAGATGGGTGCACCTGCAGGAGATGAAGAAGGGCGTATGAAGCCCTTGGCTAGATTTTCGTCTATGTAATCCTTTAAAGCCTTTAGCTCAGGCCCCGCCAGGGGTAGATCTTACCAAAAGGTATCTCTGCTCCAGGCAATAATTCAATTGGACAATCATATGGACGGTGAGGGGGAAGCTGGTCAGCGTTCTTCTTGTCACATAAATCCACATAGTCCTGGTATACAGCTGGTAGTTCAGGGACTGACATGGTTCCTTTAGGAACAGAGCAAGCTGAAACTTCTGGACTCATCTGTTTCTCTGGAAAGTGTAATTCCTTGGTCTCCCAGTTAATGGTAGGGTTCTGAGCCTGCAGCCATGGTAGCCCTAGAATAATGGGAAAGTGGGGAGAAGAGATAAGCATAAAGGACAGTTTCTCTTGATGATCTTTACCCATAAGGACCCTTAAAGGCTCCGTTTCCTGATCCACTGGTCCAGAGGTCAGCAGGGAGCCATCCACAGTTTCCATCTGTAATGGAGTAGCCTTCTTCACTGAACGTATCCCCTGTTTCAGAGCAAAGGAGACATCCATAAAATTCCCAAATTCGATCATAGCAGAGCTAGACACCCAGACTGAGTTAACCCAGAGTTTGATGGAAAGGAAGCAATGAGAGTTATTTTTCCTACAACTCAGCTGGGACACCGCTGAGGAAACTTGAAAAATTGCAGCGTTTACACAGTCATCGTCCTCAGAAGTAACGGAGTTTAAGTCCGAGAAATCAAGATCTGTTGCTGCAGATCTCTCTGGAGCCTGAGGCTCGGACCTGACAGATCTCCTCTCGCAACACTCACAGTGAATGAGTGCTGCAGTAGTCTTACAAGAACGGCTGGGGCAGTTTATAATGAAGTGCCCTGACTTACCACAATAGAAACATAGATTTTCCTTAAAACGATGTTTCTTGCGTGCATCACTAACCCTGCATGGGTTCAGGTTCAGGTTCCCGTGTGATCCTACTCAAAGGTTCCTTAGCTGGGGAGGAAGGTAGGAAAAGGTTAGTGCGATTGCTTTCGAACCATCTCTCTTGCCTGCGTTCAGTCAGGCGAGCATCAATACGGATGCAGTAGTTAATAAAGTCACCTAACGCAGTGGGAGGGTCGGCACGAGCAAGTTCATCCTTAATTAGTGGAGACAATCCCTTTCGAAAAATAGATTTTTTGGCGGAACTGTCCCAGGTGGTATCAAGGGCCCATCTCCTGAAATCCAAGGCATATTCGGCTACCGAGTGCTTAGCTTGGCGCAAAGTTAACATGGCTGCTTCAGCTGTTGCACCTCGATTGGGGTCATCAAACACCTGCCCCATGGCTGAAATGAAAGCATCAAGATGATCCAAACATTCATCCTCAGTCTCAATCAGAGGGTTTGCCCACATCAAAGCCTTGTTGGTAAGTAACATAATTATAGTAAGCACTTTAGATCGTTCAGTGGGAAATTGTGAAGCATGTGCAGAAAAAAACAGATTGCATTGGTTAATAAATCCCCTGAATTTTTCACGTTCACCGCCAAAACGAAAAGGGGGCAACTTGGGAATCCCAGAACTTGGGGCTACGGCAGGAGCCTGGACTCGCTCCTCTAGAACCTCAATCCTGGCTCGCAAATCCTGGGCAGTCTGTCCAAACACTTGCAAATTGTGATTAGTGAGGTCCTGTAGGTTTGTAAAACGGGTTTTTATAGTCTGTAAATATGCAAGGATATTATCAGTCACTCCGCAAAGTTCCTTTATGCGGGCCTCCATTTTCCAGATCTTTTAAGACAGGAGTACTGGAAGGAGAGGAGAAAAGGAAAAAAAAAACAATAGTGTTTACCCGTGGTAACACTGCAGAAAAAAAAAAAATTAAGGGAACTGCTCACCTGGAATGGTTGTGAGAAGTCACAACCACTATCATCACAGAAAGTTCAACCGGACATCTGATATCCACAGTTACAGCAGACACAAAAGAGGGAAGAGAAAAAAAAAACAATAGTGTTTACCCGTGGTAACACTGCAGAAAAAAAACTTAAGGGAATTGCTCACCTGGAATGGTTGTGAGAAGTCACAACCACTGTCATCACAGAAAGTACAACTGGACGTCTGATATCCACAGTTACAGCAGACACAGCCTTCCCAGACCCAGCAGACACTAACGTTTTGGCTTCTGAATCTTGTAATGTATGTAGTACAGTTCAATAGCGTCTTGTGCTTGGGTGCGATGAAAATACATGAGACACAGGTTTGATATAGAAGGTCTTGTATTACTTCATACAAGTGGTAAAAATAGTCACACAGTTTGCAGATACAGAAGCAGGAGACACAGCAGGCCAGAGTAACTTAAGCTCAGCAATCACTCTCCACAACAGGTTCAGGATCTTCTTCTCTGTTACCGTAAGTCCATGCAAACGTGGATCTTTCAAAGAGCAGGGTTCCAGAGTCCACAAGTGTTCAGAGTTCCTCAGTAGGAATAGCTGGAGTACATAGTCCAAGGCTTCCAGGAGTCAGGTCACAGGTTCACTGCAGGCTAGATTCAGAAGCACTGATTGCTCAGCTGTGGCTGCTTAAGAAGCAAGAGGGAGAGAATCAGGGCGGGAACATGAAAGCTGAAAACTCCATATTGACTGAGGGCAGGATAGCTGCAGCAAGACAGAAAGCAAAATGGCTGACGGAAAAACTGAGTTTCAAGAACATATACAAAGAACCTTACACATACTTTATATACAAGAGATATTAATGAATCCAAGTGTTTACCGGTGTGTGAGGGACGTCCCGTTAATCAGGAGGTAGCTGAGACCTCCTAGTGTCTAATCCACTGCGTAATCTGCGCGCGTCCAGATGTCAGGTTGCGCAAGCACATTGCCGCAATAGACTCTAGCTGGGCGGAAGTTAACTTATTGTGTATGAGCAATACCCAGAATGGAGTGAAAGTGAAGGACTTAGTACGCATGCGCTATGACAAAATGGGAATATGCCGTTTATAAATACATAGCGCGTGGACCAAAGTTCTCCAAAGAGACAGACCAAATGTCATCTGCAGACAACCTGAAGTGCTGCAAATGATCAACTATATACCCATGAGAATGATCAGATTTCTACACTGTGTGCAGAATTATTAGGCAAGTTGTATTTGAGAGGATTCTTTTTATTATTAAACAACAACTATGTTCTCAATCAACCCACAAGACTCATAAATATCAAAGCTTAAAGGGAATCTGTCACCCTAAATTGGCGGGATATTTAAATGATGGCAGTCAGGTCAGATGGGCGGTGTTTTGGGTACTTGCCTTAACATGTTGTTCGCCCTGTCTCCATTATTTCTGGGAATTGTAGTCGTTGCCCTCCATATAACGCGCCTGCGCATTGCAATCTTGAATTGCCCACGCGCAGTATGCTTTGCCCACAGATTGCAATGTGCAGGCACGTTATATGGAGGGCAACGACTACAATTCCCAGAAATAATGGAGACAGCGGCGAACAACATGTTAAGGCAAGTACCTAAAACACCGCCCAT